>JASBWT010000021.1:0-434158 GCA_030039255.1 Naganishia friedmannii
TTACTTTGTACTTGTGCTGTTCTTCTATAGTTCCACCTTGGTTGTAGTATTATTTGGAAGTTTAGTTTAGTTATGGAATTGGGTTCGAGCCTGGCAAGTCTTTTTATGCTTTTGTCACTTTGTCAGTTTTTGCTGAAAATAGCAAAGTGACATAGTTTTCTATGTCACTTTGTCATTTTGTCATTCTTTGTTACTTTGTCACTTTGTGCCATTTTCGGAACAAAGTGACAAAGGTAGGTTGTACGCCAAGGTCTCATTAGGAGCCCTTGCGCAGGGTAGGCCTCGCCACCCGTTTCTAACGTCTATATAAGATAAGCCAATTTGTAGTAAGTTTTGCCACTATGATTTATGAAAACACGCTTTTCCTCCCTAACTCTCCAAGAAGCGCCTTCTTGATTGTACTGACTACAACTTTAGATAATACCTTTAGGTTTGCTTATATCAGCTTTCTATATATTATCTAGTAAGTTAGCCGTTTACCTTATTAGACACCAATAATCGTGAAGCATAATCCTGTCTGACTGATCCCACTTTAGACCTTGTACTGTTTTCAGTTAGTATAATATTACATTTTATACTATCCGAATACAACGTTACCGGGCTCTTTACAAGACAACCCCGACGTCAAAGCCAGTCTTCCGCTCAAACACGTAGAGACGCGGTGAAATTCGATACAATTGGCCATCCAACGGGCCATCAAGCTAAAGAGAACGGTCTTAACATTTTGTCAGCGTTACAAGAACGACGACAAGTGTCCAAAGTTCACAGCGTCTTCCTTCAAAATTCTCGCCATGATAGAGCCGGTGTTGGGTGTCTTTCAGGAGCGCACGGCTATTTACTCGGAGAAGACGGCAACAGTTCATCGGATATTGCCCGATCTTCATCATGGGTTGGAATCGCTTAGAGAGATTCAAGAAAAGGCTACCATGAGCGACGCTCGATGCCTTCCAATCCAACAAACCAGAGACGAATTACAAAAGTATATGCTAGATAAAGACTTGCCACAGAGCATAACGATACGATTGCATATCAGCAACTATCACACGCTACAATAGAGACCCACGAGATACTAATGCTCGTCGGAAGAATGCGTGGAGAGACAGCGCTCATCGCTGTTGCAGGATGTGCAATAGAATCAATGTGGAAGGTCAACATTTACATCTGCAAGGGGGTAGAACTGCGCATAGCCGGTTCAAGCTTCCGGTCAATGGTTTGACAGCAACTACGACATTCAATGTGTCTAAACAGTTTACGTTAGCTGATCTATTTCACAAGACATGTTTGATCATTTGGGATGAAGCCCGCATTCACCATCGACATTGCGCTGAAGCTGTGTCCCGTCCTTTACAAGATGTTCGCGATGATCCCCGTCAATTTGGAGGTGTAACTGTGCTATTCTCCGGCGATTGGGCACAGACTCTGCCTATCATTCAGCGAGGCAAAGAAGCGGATGTTTCTAATGCGTGCCTGTACTTTTCTCCCCTGCGGCCCCAGCTTACCCGTCTAGAGTTACACGAAACATGCGTTTGCGTCGTCCAGGTATCACGCCGCAGCAAGCGGATGATTTGCAAATTGGCTAAAGAGTGTGCAAAAGGGCGAAGGGAGGGAGACAAAAGAAATATCCCGATTCCCAGCTACATCCGTCTGATCTCAGGCTCAGATGGGGTGAAAGAGCTAACTCAACGAACGTATGATGATGTTTACAGCAAAGCTATTGTCTTGAACGATGACGCTCGATTAGAATGGTTTGGTGAAAGAGCTCTGCTAGCTAACAAGAATACCGATGTGAACACGGCAAACGTTGACATGCTGGCGAATATGCTGGGGAAGCCAAGGTCGTACAAGAGCGCTGACTGCATTCCTCAGCGGGCAGAGAGTGATCACACAGGCACGGTAACTACAGAATATCTCAATGCTTTGAAATTTCCTGGAATCCCGCTCCACGATACTCAGCTAAAGGTAGGAGCTCCTGTGATGCTATGCGCAATCTAGATTCCAGTAATGGGCTATGTAACGGAACCAGAATGCTAATTGTCAAGATGGGCAGACGTGTCCTGGAGGCGAAGATCATCACAGGTGACAAGCGGGAGCGAGTGGTACTAATTCCCAGAATAGCGCTAGACTATGACGAAAAGGAGCTGCCATTCACTTCGCGCACATTGCAGTTTCCAGTCAAACTGGCTTTCGCCTTGACCATCAACAAGAGCCAAGGTCAGTCCTTGGAATCGGTGGGTATAGATCTCAGCGCAAACGTCTTTAGTCATAGCCAGCCGTACGTAGCGCTTCCTCGAGCAACTAATTTCTCCAATATCTCTATCCTCCTGCCTCCACGGCTCCACCCAAGCACCGCGCGAGACAGACAGCAAACGTTGTCTTCTAGTCAGTTGTCCAGAGGGTTCAATCGTAACACGCTTCTCGGAGCAGCTCCTCGGAGTATTACAGATCAACGCGGTCGTCGACATGGGCTTCAGCAGTGTCTAATGACTGCCTGGACCATGTCTAACCTACATCCCTTCCACCTATTCGCATGTTGTCAACATATAGAAATGCTCAATTCTTACAATTGCTTTTCCGCGGTCCCAACTCTAGACGATCCCAACTCTCAGCCCGCGCTCAGGAGACCTGCTGGAGACCTGCTTCGCCCATTCAGAAAGTCATTTTTCAAAAATGGGTGAAACAGCTCGTTTCCCATACAAAGACCGGCCGACTATTTGTGCGTGGAGAGCTGTAGCTGAATAGAATATGGGTACTACGGTACGGTAACATAATACCACTGTCGGACATGGTTGACGAAAATCTCCGCGAAATGGATGACGTGGGATATTGAGATGAATTCGGGAAGAGGAGCAAGAGGAAGAGGATTAAATGAAGGCATTGCAAGGCATCACCTAATGCTATATCGACTATCCAAGCCGCGACTCAACTGCTCACCCATTCACCCATCACCGCGCAAAGGCCACATTTTCGCTCTCATCGATCACAACAAAGCGCTATGTTCCTCAAAGTAGGTCCATTGTCCTCCACTATTCAACTCCTGAGCTCAGCGTTTTATCACGACAGCCTGTCGGTCGAGGGACTTGGTCTCCGTTTGCGCAACAGCCAGCCGTGTATCGTTTCGTCCGCCTCCTTCAGCAGGATGCGACATCGGCACCGAGAACGGAAACATCAAACTCATCCCTGGAAGCATCAGCGGCGGCTCGAGTAAACGATCCCTCCAAATCTGCGTCTCCCATACAACGGCAGCGGTCGCAGTTTTCGTATCCCCCAGGCAGGAAAGCCGAGATTCCCGCAGTCCACCTGCCCAGTAGATTCGGAAGAAATCAAGAGGTGCCTGTGACAGATGAAAAACGCAAGTTGTTGGAGAAGATTGTCAGTCGTTTCAGGAATGTAAGATGGGCTGTTGCGTACGGAAGCGGCGTCTTTGAGCAGGACGGCTACGATCAAAACGCGGTAAGTGTGCGTTTGGGTTCAAGTTGTTGGGTGTCGGAACGCTCATGAGCTTGTTTGATAGCCGAAGCCCATGATCGATTTCATCTTCGCTACTTCCTATCCGTCGCATTTCCACGCTGTAAACTTGCAGCACAACCCTTCACACTATCCGGCTTTTGCGAGATGGCTCGGCAGTGACTACATCTCGAAAGTACAAGAATGGGGAGCTGGGATCTGGTACGCGACGATGGTAGATGTAGATGGTCAAGTAAGAACCGCTGTTGTCATTTCGCGAAAGAATGAACCCTTATTGACTTATATCATCCCGTCAGCTGATAAAATACGGCGTTATTTCAACTGATGCGCTGTGCGAAGACATGATGGACTGGTCCACATTATACGTTGCGGGCAGAATGCATAAGCCAGTACGCATAATACGGCCTGATGCGAGAGTGTTATTGGCCAATCAGATCAATCTCGTCTCTGCGCTGAGAGTCGTCCTTTTGATGTTACCTGAAGAATTCACGGAAGTCGAGCTATGGGAGCAGGTCGCTGGAATAAGTTACGCAGGTGCGTCACAGATACAAGGTCGACTGAACATCAATCGTTGAAGACATCGAACGACAGGTGATCCGCGAATGTCTATTCCCGGAGCGGAAAACCCCCAGAAAGTCCAGAATATAGTGCGGCCGCAGGTAGATCGCTTCCGAGGACTTTACTTCAAGTTGTTACGCGAGATTGGCGGCGTGTCTCCTGCGTCGGGACCGGCGGACATATCAGGGCTATCTGGCGATGAAGCTGCATGGACAGCTTTAGGCTTGGGCAAATCGAATGGCTCAGGTTTGCTCAAGGTCAGTGTGCGAGATTCCCGACTCGACTTCCGAAATACTGATTAGATGTCCTTGTCTACCGACAGCAAAATGTTGATGCCGACTTCCGAGCCCAGCTGCTGAAGAGACTCCCGCGAAACTTGAAGAAGGGCTTGGAGCGTGTTTTCGCTGAGAGATTCGAGACGAAAGTTGTGAGACCGGGCGCTCCTCCTGACGCCGAGGGGTTGGAGGAGAAGGAATTCTGGAGAAGGGCCGTCGCCGAGCCAGATTTGCGGAAGATTTTGGATCAGGGTGCGTTTTGTTTCGTCAAAGATGTTCCTCTCATGCCTGAAACCATGTCTTTTTCAATACAGAAATACAGCGGATCATCAAGGGTCCAGCCACCAGCCAAAGTTTCAAGGGTCTTCTAACTGCAGGGCTGCGCAAGAGCATACTATATGCCGCAGCCAAAATTGGCAAATGGTGGAAATCAAAATCAAAAAAGGCATAAGGGCGTAACACCGCTCAAGCCTTCAAGTTGTACTAGCGCAGTGACATAGCATCACAAACAACATTACCCAAAACGATGAGTAATCAGCCTTCTACCGCAGTAGCGGCGACGCCGACTCGTGCAGGGTACGAGCAGTCAAGCAGCTAGTCAAGCTGCAAATCGGCCTCAGCGGACTCTCGTGGGCCGACAATGGTTCCCGAGGGCAGTACCATGGTGTCAGTATCCTCAGTGAGAGCACTTCCATATGAGGACTGATACATTGCTGAACCAAGGCAGCACTCGCCTGGCAAGCGCCATTATGCTACGAACGGATACAAAAAGTGACGAGCCTCATGGATATTTAGGTATGAGTTCCTGGTTTATTCATCCTGAACTTCAGCCAACGTTCCACGGACAACTTCACCCCATCCTGGAAAAGACAATAATACCGTCGTTTAGCGAAAATGCCCACCACAAAAAAAGTGTTGTTCACCCAGTACTCACCAACCAATCGCCAATGCTTGTCTATACGCCTGGATAAGGCAACCTTGTCACCAGCTTGAGCACAAGCAGGAGCAGTGAGGGCAATCTTTGCCAAATCACCCTTTACAGCCAGCACACGACCACCAACTTGCGAAGCACCAACGTTGACGAACAACTGTTCACCTGCGGTCAATTTTTGAACCTGAAACGTGGTCATGTTCAAGTCAGTTGTGGTTCTTGGATAATATTCACCTTTTCGCCAAAACTTACCTTGGCAGCCTTCTTGTCTGCCTGAGCCTTGACACCCAACAACCTTCTTAGCAAGAAGACTACGATATCACCAATAGATATAAATACGTTAGGAGAAGCCCAGTGCGATATGTAAATCGCTGTACTTACAGCTGATTTCCAGTTCCACATAGATATCCGCACCCTTGCCGACGGCAGTCATGACGTTTCCGAGCAGCTTGTCACCCTTGCACAGAATCGGGTCGATCAGGGTTCCAACACCGATCAAACCACCCGGAACGGCAAACTGCAGGTCGTTTCCTTCGGCAAACAGGGAGACGATTCGGGTCTTCAAAGGCTGACAAATGAACTTTCCGGTTTGATCCGTAAAGACTTTACCGGGACGGATCTCGACTTCCTGACCAATCTTGAACACACCGCTCAAGATACTACCACCGGCAACACCACCCTTGAGTTCATCCACTGTTGAACCTGGCTTGTTGACATCGAACGATCGGATAACGATCAATCGAGGATCAGCCTCGAAGTCGTGTTTTGGTACGGGGATTTTAGTGCAGATGTATTCGTTGACGGCATCGATGTTGTATTTCAACTGAGCAGAGATGGGGATGATAGGCGCATCCTTGGCGACGGTGGCTACAATCGGATATACATTTAGCAAAGCGCTTGGTGCGAACCAAAAAAAACATACCTTCAATGAATTTTGCGATATCCTTCTGCTGCTGCAATGCTTCGCTCTCTCGGACCAAATCCACCTTGTTCTGCAAGATCAAGATATTCTTCAACTTCATGATTTCGACAGCCGCCAAATGTTCCGACGTCTGCGGCTGGGGACATGATTCGTTTCCGGCAATCAAAAGCAATGCGGCGTCCATGACAGCGGCACCCGTCAACATGGTAGCCATCAAAATATCGTGTCCAGGACAATCGACGAACGATACGTGTCTGGAGATGCACGGTGGGTTTAATGTTAGTAGACTAAGAATATCAAAAAGGTGACATACCGTTGCAAAACATATGTACCACTGCATCCAGGTCGCTCGCACTTGGGGTGGGGTTCCATGTCTGATCTATACGACTTGTAGTTTCCGGGTCTTGGGCACGCTTCATTGTCACACTTGTAGATCTGCAAGAAAGGTACAATAGTTTAGCGCCGTCAAGGGTCAGTCACATTTTGATTGGAGACCGACTTTAGCGTTGGCGTAACCAAGCTTGATGGTAATGTTTCGTTCCAATTCGTTCTTGAACCGAACAGTCTGGACTCCAGAGATAGCTTTCACGACCTGATCACAATTGAGAACACATTTCAGTATGCTGGACAAGCGAGTGCGAAAGGAACTCCGATGTTCTCTCGTATTTGACAAATGCGATAACTTACAGTTGATTTACCGTGAGCGACATGACCAATAGTACCTATTTAAGTGAACATTCCATCCAACGCCTTAATACTCCTTCTGTGTACACCTAATGAATGGCTCTTACCGATGTTAATCTACGCCAAAACGACGTAGGGACCTCGTCAGCATTTCCGTGAAAACATTCGCGAACACTGCAAACTTACAGTAGCCTGCCTGCTGATGACCTCCGGGCTCAACGCAGTAAGCTTTGACTGGTCGATATCAATCTGCCTGAGCTTTTCCGCCACATCGTCGACAGTGCTGTGTGCTTGAGTAAGCTTGTCCATGTTGTCTGAGTAGGGCCTTTTTGGTTTTCGTTTGCGTTCTGCGCTGAGCTTTCCTTTTCACGGTTGACTTCCGATTCGATACAGCAGGTCGAGCACTATATTCTCTCGACTTATGAGGATGCAAGGCAATCACAAGAATGAACCTTTGGCTACTAAGCACTGTGCAGCTCACGGTGCTCTATCTCGTCGCTCTGACACGAATCCTTAGCGCACACTGTAAAATGAAGGCGCACGCCCTCCAGAAAAAGTTGTCAAGCGCGTCCGCCACCGACGATCGGGAGTCAAGGACTGTTTCTCGTGCGGGTTGAAGTGACGAATGAGATCGTTAATGTGAACATTGTGCATATCAGCAACCCCATCTTTCTTGTTACACAAAGAGCTAGCCTCCTTGCATCGTGTCCTATTTATCTTGCCCCAGGTCACGCCTTCCAACCGAAAAAATGGCAAGTTCCTGAATCTTTTGGCCTTCTCGTTCTTCTTTTCGTTCTCTAACCTTTTCTCCGTGCTTTGCAGTCTGCCTACCCTCCCGCGCGAACCGTCTTGCACGTCAGTGGTTTTCCTAACGAGATGCGAGCCAAGGAACTCGCTTTCGAATTCGAGCGGTCAGTCTTTGCCTGGTTGCACCTGTAAATGATTGTTCGAGAGGCTGATCTACATTTCTCTCTTTCAGATATGGACGACTCGTTCGATGTGACATTCCAGCTTTGAAGACTCCCCAATCCAACCGTGAGTCTCCTCGACTCTCCTTTTTTCGCGGTTCGGAAGAATGCACTCGCATAGAGCCGTCTGTGCAGGTAGTCGCCATGTCGATTCCTATATCTGTTTCACATTCCACGTGTGCTTTCCCGCAGTCGAGTAATATCGAGCGTCGAGCTCCCCTATATGGTGATATGACAAGCGCATCGGCGAGTCGAATCGAACGTGAACCTCGAGGTTCCGCGAACCGATCGATCGGCCTTGAGATAGGAACCGAAGGACGTTCGGCGATCAAGTTCGAGACCACGAGGTCAAGCGCGTGCCGGCGACGAATACTGCGAATAATGACTGCGCCGTTCGACTCGATTTAGCGGGGAGAGAAGGTGTTCGAATTTGGAAAAGAAGAATGCGAGAATCGATGCACGAACGGAAGCGCTTACACGATACATCGGTTGCTCCGCCTCTTCGGCTTACCAGCATTTGCATTCGTTGAGTTCCGAGACCCCCGAGATGCTGAAGATGCGTACCATGAGATGTGAGTCGAGAAATATTGCGATTCTGGTGACATGGTTCATTAACCGACACTTGACATTCTGTCAGGCACGGACGACCCATTGATGGCCGACGAGTTAGCATTCAATGGGCCAAGCGACCTCCTAGCGCTAGCTGGCGATTCGACGATGGTCGAGGTGGTTCAGCTCCGTAAGTCGATTTCACCATCCGACTTCTACTCTAGCCTTTTTTGACATTGTTCCCACCTTCTTGCTGACCAGTCGTCGAGATGACCGTCGAGATGACCGCCGAGACGCTCATCGACGCAGTGGTCCTCCCCGACGGAGCCCATCTCCTCGACGACGAAGCCCGTCTCCAAGACGAGCACGAAGTCCGTCTCCTCGACGAGACCGAGACCCCCGAGATGACCGAGAGCGAGAGGACCGAAGACGATCTAGGTCTCCTGTTGGCAGTCGACGAGGCGGTCGAAGCGCTTCACCGAATGGCAACGTTAGTGCTGCGGAGGCTGATCGAATCGACGATGCCGTCAACGAAAACCCCAGGGGTGAAGCGGGTAGCGATGAACGAGACCAATAAGCGTAAGAAGATGAGTCTGTTGCGCTGCTTGACCTTTTGATAGTTGCTCGAAACATCTTGTACAGCAATGGAGTTTCCCTTGATCATGTTGTTTGCGCTGGCATGCCGAAAAGTACGGCGTGTGTAAGCTAGTAGTCGGTACAATCTATCCGTGATGATATGATTCTCTCTCGTTGCAATGTCCTGCGATATTCCAGCAGCATTTGCTACTTTGCACACTACCCTGGGTGGAGCTGTTGAGCGTATGTTATCACCAGACGAACGGAGACACCACGAGATTAGGCTTCTTGTGACAGGACGCATGTTATTGGCTTTGAAGCTTGCAGAGGGACTGAAAACCGCATGTTGTGATAGTGTTTTTAGACTCTAGTCTAGGTTGCGTATGCGTCTTTGACAGCTATCGGAGCTTTTCCATATGTGACAAACTTGGATAAACGGTAAACGCCGTTCATTCAAATAGGGAGATTTCACGCGGACCGACCAGATCATCAATTGATGATCGATAAGGACGGCAGCGGAGATGTATGTAACGATTCCTGGAACGCAGACACTCTGAACCAGGATTTTAACCTGGAACACTCTGAATCAGGACTGCAATCTGCGATATCATCCTAATCACCGCGATGCAAACACCTCTGCAGTCTCCTCAGCAAAGACCGCGCACGACACCTAGAACACTCCGCAATCCCCGCTCAGGCGTACCTACAGCTTTGCCAGCGGCCTTATCTAGTCCATCGCGAGGAGCGATACGAAGCCGTGAGAACGCTGGCAACAGGTCGAGCAATGCAACGAGTCTCAATATCGAGTCAGACTCAACAGATGCGTATTTTGACAATAGTGCTGATGTATCCTTGAAGCAGTGGACGACCAACGTAAGTCAGATTCCTTGCGAGAGCCACAAATATTCCTTCTAAGCTCATATCGACCGGCTTTTAGCACATTGAATGGTCTTACGAAGGCGTTTCTTCCCTTTCTGACAACTCCGGCAACACCCCTGTCTCTGAGCGGTCTGCTTTATTGGGGAAAGTAATCGCGCACACGAAGTTCCGTATTGACGTGGGTAAGTGTCAGCTTTACCGTAGGGTTTATTGTCAACGGAGCTTACGGATCTGATAGTCGATGGACCTGGCTTTGATAACAGTATTCAACAGCCAACATTCAGCTCTGGCCGACTGGCAGACTAATCTCGAGGATGGGCTCAGGATTCGCGCAGATGAGGATACATTTGTATCTGGAACCAACCGGGAAGCCGAACCACACTTCCGCGTCTACATTGCCACAGTAATTGGTGATCAAGAGGACTACAGAAGCTCTAGAGACGTAGTTCCGAAAGACGCCAACATATTTTTGGGCATCAAGCCGCGGGATGAAAGCGCAGGCAGACAGCACGCGTACCATGACTGGGTGTGGCAGACTTCGACAACTCATGTTTTTACGGACGATTTCAGCTTCTGCGGTAAGATGTCTCGATATCGGCGTGAATGCGATCAATAGTATACTCAGCTTCCAATTGCATACAGAGGTTCGGTTGCCGTCCATTCCCGTCCTTCTGGAGAACACCAGAATCCGCGAAGAGGATGCCTTTACCCTTGTCTTGCGCCTGCAAGCACCGGCAACCGAAGCATCGGATTTCAGCGCTGACATTGGCAAACAGATGATTGACAGGTCGGTAAAGCGTTTTCACGGAGCGAGTCAAATGCTGATAATTGCCTTGGGGCCTCTGTAGGAACCTGATGTTAGGGCTGAGGTCTCTACTGGACGACGCAAATACTGGAGACGTGAAATTCATCTGCCTCGAGAAACAAGTGAATCCCTCTATTTCGGATCAGGGAGAAATATCGACAGGAAGTCGATACCGTAAACGGACTTTGTTTGCCCATTCAAGCATACTGAAGCACCGAAGCGAGTACTTGGCCGACTGCATCAAGTTTTCGTCAGAGAGGGAAGGCGACTCAACCGGAAAGCGCCATCCTACAGCAACGACGGATCGCACAATACAGATAATTCGATGCTTGGACGTAGACTACATCACGATGTACTGGCTTTTGCACTATATCTACACCGGGGAAGTCGACTTCAAAGACGAGCAGGATTTCACGGATTCCATGGACCTGCAGATATACAAGATCAATGCTAGATTTGCGCGGCGGCTTGAATCAGAGCAGACGGACGGCCACGAATGGGAATGGAGGGAGGCTGATCCATTCCAGGTCGGGCAATTTGGAAGTACCGACGGTTTCGACGACGATAATGCGACTGTGAAGAGTGCAAGTACTATGCGCTCGAGCGCTTCAACCAGTCCTCATCAGCATTCTAAACCGTCCGTCGCTGCGTCGGTACACTCGGGCAGCGCCAAAACCCTCCGAACTCCTTCAGACAAACAAGGAGCTGTTTTCCCAACAACAAATGCTGGAGGAAGCCGTTCCTCGAGGCCGTCTTTAGCAACTGGGTCGGGGACTACCCAGCCTCACACGTCAGGCAGGAAGCTCAGTTCTCCCACAGCTCCATTACACCAACCTTATATACGCCCGGTACCGATTCCGGATCCCCACGAACACCCGGTCGGGCCCGTACCTCCTGCATCTGCCTTTGCGACTTACGCCCTTGCACATCGTTATCAACTCGATGATCTTGCCCGCCTCGCCCAAGACCACCTTTTGGCATGTTTGACGCGTCATGGTGCTTGTTCGCTATTGATGGCATCATTCAGATTTCAAGAGCTGCATGTTCTGGTAGAAGACTATGTTATTGCGAATTGGGAGGCCATACAGGAATCTGTAAGTAAAGGAACTGTCCCTAAGGAATAGTTTATGCTAATGTTTTTATATGCTACGTGTTCAGCCTGCGTTTTTGGAGACTATTCAAGAAGTGGCAAGCGGATCGTAAGTCTCGTTACCAGCTCGACATACTGCTAATCCGCTGTTTGTTGTGACTGATCCTCCCGACCTGACTCATCCAGCTGGGGTTCTGAAGGAGGCTCGTGTTTGCACAGCCTTTTCGGTCGGTTTCACGGAGTAGCTCTTCCGTCAATGTAACAAGAGCTGGAGTTGGACATGGCAGGGGATGCTGTAGTAGTGCGCTGCGTCAAGACTGTATCACGCGACACCCCCAAATTTATGTACCGATTATTATAAGGTTTGGCTACAGAGAGTGAGCTACAGTTGTCGAAGATGCCGTGTATAGGACATGATGGATATATAAAGAGAAGGGGAAGCCTGAGAAGGCGGGCCTTCAACCCTTAATTGAAGTGACTGTTATTGCCCCACGAATTGGCTCCTTGATGAGGCGCAACAGTATGTTGCGAGTCGCTGTCCGGACCTTTCTCCTTGTCGGTGACTTTGCCCGGGGTAGGATTACCATGCAGGTAGATCCAATACAGGGATAGAGATAGGAGTGTGGCCCCGACAATATTGCCCACCAATGCTCCTATCACGTCTAGCCAAATATACTTCCCTACAGATGGCCCTCCGCCAAGCATCATGCCCCTGTAATGATACAACATTGTAAGCTCGATAACTCCTTGACAGCATGAACAAGACTTACATCGGAATAAGAAACATGTCTGCGACAACGTGTTCATACTGGATGACAACAAAGGCGGAAAGGACCAGATATATCGCAACGATCTTGCTGATCACGTCGGCAGCCTGAGTCGCAGCCCATACCGAAAGACAAACCTGTGGATTGACTGACATCAAAAAAACGATTTCCAGCTCGGAGACATGGTTTGAGACGTACCATAATGTTACATCCAATACCACGCAGAAACACCTCGTGCCAAGGAAGAGAGCCTCGGGTGTTCGCTGCATTGACAACGAAGGTTCGAATTGGGTCGGTGACCATTCCGGCGTATCGAACGAGAATGGCCGCGAAGAAGAGAGACCCGGCAAGATTACCGAAGACTACAACAGACACTTCGTTCAGCCGCCCATTATCGGGAGAAATAATGGCCATAGCGGCTTACAGACGACCACCCAGTTGTATGCAATACCCCATATAGGAATTCGTCGTTTGAGCACTCCTAGCTCGATAATCATCATGTTGCTCGTCACCAGCTCCATTCCCGTCAACACAATAAGCACCAGTCCGAGAGGGAAGACAAGGCCTTCGACAAGCCGCAGAAGACCGGGATTACTCGTATTGGCCGAGGGAGATCCACCCACGACGGCTTCCAAGAATCCACCATACCTATATGGGACGAGAACAAGGTAAGTGCGATACAATGTTTCCCGGGAGGCAGTGATGCGCCTCTAGATACACCTAGAGAATTTTAACTTACGAGAGGAAGATTCCACCCCATACCGCCTTCAAGAAGAGCACATCCACTCGAGTGTGATGTCGGGCTACAGCACTTTCCACAATTGCCTCTGTCGTTTGTTTCGGGCTCAACGAAGGATGGTAGGTATTGTCTTCGCGATGCGAGTCTTTTGAGTGGTAATTGCTGATGTGTTGAATATTGACTTTCTGCGGCGCAGCTATTGGGTAGTTGTTCACTGGTGTGTCTTGCATATACTGGCCCTGTGGTAGTTTCTGAGGGGATGGGTAAGCGCTCTGTTGGAGCGTCTGTTGACCGACTGGGAAGGAGGACTGTTGGAAACCTTGTTGACCCTGGGGGTATGTATTCGGTGGATATGAATGGTTTGGCTGCTGCACATACGATTGGTCGGTGGTATGTTGAGGGTATGCTACATCGCCTCCAGCAGGAGGTGCGATGGGTGGTGGTAGACGCGAGGACATTCTTGCGAGTGAATTGCTTGTTGGTGTAGTCGAACCGTCGCTGAACGAATACCTACTTTGCCACACCTCGAGATTATATAGATCGGCAAGGCGAAAAATGCAGTCGTACTTGGTGCGATAGATTCCGATTTCATGTATGGCTTCGGTGAGTGTTCAATTTCAACGCTTTGGTTTCTGTTCGAATGACGTCAAGAACTCGAATGCCGGGTTTCTGAAAGAAAATATGCCTTGTCAAGTTGCTAAAAATACGGCAGCGTATCGCAAAATTGGCAAACTCAATTTGGCGGCAAGGTAGCTGCTGGTGAGGCAGTAGGAGAGTTCAGTAGTGGATATGATTGGCATGGCAGCTGGCATTGCAGGCTGTTGCACCTGACTAAATCGCGTAGTTTACGAATGGGCATGGACGATTGCGCCGCGAAGAGCCAAAACGACAAAGGTTAGAGAAGCCAACTTGAAGGTGAACTAGAGCGCGATGATATTATGCATGTTTCATGAGTGAGATACAGTCGTCACTTGTTAATTGTTGTTGTATAACTACATGTCTGGTGTTGTCTCCCATTTCCCGACCAAAGAAGGCTGATGTTTTTTTCTTGGTATTGATGCATAATTTACATCTTGCCCTTTCGCCTGAGCTCGGCTTCCTCTTCAAGCTCAAGCTGCTCATCGATCTTGGCACCTCGCGAAGGTTCCTGTTGGTCGGGTCAGAGTAAGCGAATATTTCCCGCAGACAGACCATGACTAGTACTCACGTTGCCGTGCGACCTGGCCTCGTCGGTTGGGCGCTTGTGCGAGGCCTCCTCCTCGGCCTGCTTTTCCCTCTTCTCGATTCGCTCAGCATCCTTCAAGTTGTTGGCGATCTTTGAAGGGGAGAGGCATTAGCGACTTGTCATGGGCAGGCCAAAGTTGTCCAGATGTTACTTACGGATCGCTCATCCTTGCTGTCAATTCGGTTGTGGGCTCCCTCCTTGCCGTGCTCGAAAGCGGTGTTACCAGCGGGGTTGTGGTGGGACAGGGTGCTACCAGTCTACGAGGATGAAGCGAAAAATGTTAGCGGCGGTACGGTACAAAGCGCTCGATAGATGAAATATGACTCACGGCAGGGTCAATAGCTCCGGCGTTGTTTTCAGACATGTTGTTGATGGATGGTTTGTTGAGTGGTGTTGGGAGTGAAGATAGGTATGTGTTTTAAAAGAGTCGGATTTTGCAAAGGGGATCAACTGTACCAAGCACCATATAAAGCATTGCAAACGGACAGAGAAGTCGTCCGCGCTTTGCAAAGGAAGTCGACGGCGGTCGATGACGTAGTGAACGGACATCAAACGCGAACATTCCATTGGAGACCCGACGCGCTAACCCCTAAACTCCGCCGACGTCATTAGAGGAACGGAGGAACATGAACCGCTCCATTACAAGAGTATTGCCTGCCGGCATACAGCAGAGTACAATTAGCTAGCAGTATTAACAGCACAGCACTCACCAAACAGCTCAGCAAACCAACCACTTCGGCTGGCTATCCTTAGGAAGCTCCTAGGAAGAGAAATCTCCGAGCAGCTTCCTCAGCCGTCGAACGTGCCAAGGAGTTACCCACCCCACCCCATCAAGATTTCCCTGCCGATCATGACATCAGTGCGATCAAGTGCGTACGCCTTCACAGTCAGGTGACCTACTTGCACGGTACAGCACCTTCCACGAACCCAGTCTGCTGTACAATAATTGCCCGGATGAACAGCTATATAATAGACGCGCTTCTGAGCAAGAGCCTACTGACCTTTCCTCTTTCAAATCAACAAAGCTCACCGCTACCACTTTCTACCAACACCAACCACCACCACTACAAATCACATTCACAATGTCCGACATGGGTAGACAGAGCGTTACGGATAAGGTTAGTCGAGACCGCACATCTCTGATCCCATACTATGCCGTTGTACTGACGTCCTTTTTCCTCCTCTGCAGGCCGGAGCCGCCTTGAAGCCTGACAGCCAGAAGTCCGTCTTGGAGCAGGGAGCTGTAAGTACTCATTGATATTTCTTGCAGCATTCCAGTTAAGCTGATCCATAATGCCGTTACAGGACATGCTCAAGGGAAAGACCGACAGCGCCGCTTCCACCGCCCAGCCCGAATCCCAGAAGTCCTTCACCCAGCAGGCTGGTGATGCCGTCTCTGGAAACTCCAACCAGAACTCTGGGTAAGTTCTGCGTGGTCTGCCTAGTACAAGATGGTCCGTTACTTATTTCCGTTGCACATTCTACAGCTCCATGATGGACAAGGCCAAGGACGCCATGGGTATCCAGAAGTAAACGTGCTTCTCCGGAACCGCGTTTGCGAACGTACGAACCTGACCGTGTCGAACATGAATCCACAATGCGTTGTATAAACCGAAAGACGGGAAACAGTATGAATGAATCATGCACACACTTTGCATACGAGTTTCGCAGTCGTCCCTGTCCGCCTTGTTGCTTTTCATCTACAGTTGTCGTTGTTGGGAGCGTGCTGTTGTCGGAGAACTGTGAGTGAGAGATGTGCTCATACGGTGTCGTCGAAAATGTGGCGTCGTAATCAGACCGCCTGTAACTTGGCGGATTCGGCTTCACGATGGTTGCCTGAATATTCTCCGGGAAGACACCTGGGCAGATTATGAAAGCACAAGGCAGAAGGACGTGGTTAGCTCCTTCGTAGTGGACTTCGCGATATGTTGCATGTTGCATGAAAAGAAGTACTGAACGCCGGGTTCGCGGAATCAAAAAATAGGCTGAGACGCTGAGACGCAAGCTAGCTCGCAAGCTGTCCCTCTTGTTGTTGCTCCAGATCAAATAGAAGTTGCATGAACGACCACTCGCAAAATCAAGTGCACAGGTTCGCTTGGCAACGTTTCTTGTGCCACGTAGCGTCGAATACCCGCCATACCTCCTGAGTAGAGCTGGCTTTCTAGTTACCAAACGATACCCTGGAAAATGGAGTCCTCGCCGACAACACCTCGAGTAGGACCCGAAATCAATACCTCTCGACTGCTGCGATTGCTACGGCCGTATACCAGTCACCTTGGCCAGCTTGAGCGGTTACTCAAGATCGATACCGATCACTCTGCTTATGCAGTGATACCTCAAGGTATATCACTCACGATGGATCGCCAAGCCAAACCCGAGTCAAAACGCACTTATGGAAAGAGCTATCGCAAAGGCTCATCCGCACGCATGTCGTCTCTTTCCCAAGGGTCTACCTCACTGCCGGACGACGACGTCTTTTGCGACAAACCAACGATCAACGTACATCATGACGCTTCGCAACGTTCGCGGCTTCTCAAATCACATATCGGATTGGCTCGTTACGCCTCGGCAAAGGATAAACACATCCAGAAAGTACATCAGCAGGCAACATCCGTTTTCAGCGCTTTCCGCAGGATATGCGAAGTCGCCAAACCATCATCGTATCGCACGAAGCTGTCGTCGGTAGGATCGCCAGTTCATCGCAAACGGCGTGCTGTGCCCACCCTATCGACGCTATGTGCCTCCATCATCGGCGACAACCTAGAAGGATACGTCAAGGCAGAATGGATGGCAAATGAACGTCAGAAATGCGGAGTAGGGCCCGATGACAGCGGATTCCAGTTCGATACCGAAGATGAGGACGAGGCAAAGGACGAGTATCAAGATCAAAGTTGGAGGATAGAACGGTTGCAAGAATGGTACGATGCGCTGCCGGTGTACTTTACTGGGTACGTTTGGACAACCTAGTCTACGAGCGAACGATCTGTCTGATATATGTTCGAGCAGTACCGTGATTATAAAGCAAGCCATTAGTTTAGCTCTCTCGTTGCCGAATCACCCGGTCAGAACGGATTTGTTGTGGAACATGCTAGAGGTTGTTTGCGACCGGAAGGCTTCCAGCAACGTGAGCACATTTATTGTCCTCGGTACAAGTCAAAGTCTCTGACCAGGCTCCGATATTTTTTATCAGTTACAACCAATACTACAGACCGTGATGGCGGATACCATGACGAACAACTCGCCCATAGCTCCTCTGGTTCTGTCCGGCATCGTCAACCTTCTCTTGCCGCAACGGGTACCACCCGAAGTAGAACGAGTGATAATAGCTCACATGTCAAATCGAAGGAAATACCTTGCGCTTCATCCCACTCTAATGGGTGGAATCGTCCATTGCGAATTGGCGGCATCGATGGTCGCAGCTGGCCTTCACTTTACTTATAAAACCGACAATCAGCGCCAGATCGAGGATCTTGACTCATACAGAGCTCAGTGGATTTCTCTTTGGACCGGAACAATACCGTCAGCCAGCGTCCTGGAAGAAGACAAGGCCTGGCTCAAACTATACGAGAGCCTAGCAGATGTCGGCTTTCTATCGGATCCGTTGCCAGTCGATAATTCACCTGACGTATATCTCGTCACACTTGTCATCGCCTTGCTGGACACCCTGAATACCAGGAATAACGAGACGGCCTTGCTTCGTAAATCTCTACGCTGCCTGCGTAGCAATCCGGAGATCGATTTCAGCATTCTACATCCCTCGGTATTGCGGATCCTCGGTGGTCGAATGCTAAAGGATTCACGATGGAAAACCGAATGTCCTCACATTACACGATGGTTCCTAGCCCATCTGCTGAGAAATGAGTCCTGCCTACATCACAAGCCGGAAATATCAAGCTGGATATCAGACCTCGAATTCCACATGCGCGAGGTAGAGGAGCTCGACGTCGAAACGAGAGCGGCGTATGGAAAACTGGGCTACGTATGGGACACGACTTTCGATTGCTGGGTACATTTGACACCTCGAGTGAAGACAGGAGCCATCTACAATGGAGCGTCTGATCAGGATGACTCCATGTCGGACAGTCAAAGTAGCAGCAATAACAGCAGTAGCGCAAGATCGCAAGGATCTACATCATTCAGCGGCCGGTCTACAATATTCCGCAGTGACAGGTCGAGCTCTACCGTCTATATGACAACTTCCCCACCCACCCCGACTGCCCGCCCAGAAGCAATATCTTGTACGCCACAAATCGCGGCATGTGGTGGTGGCAGCTCGATATCAAGGACACCAGCTTTCAGCAGTCCTTTCTTCAACAGCCCTCTCGTGAAATCAACAATCTCTCCAAGAGATCTGTTGAAGAAGAAGCGAGCCGTAGCGGGTAATGTCCTCGCACGGTCAGTTTACGCAACACCTCTCCAGCCGACAAGGAGCATACACACGAACACTGTTGAATCACTCGATCCTCTAGATGACATCGAAGAACTCGATAAAACGACACCTGTGCTACCCAAACGTATCTCGGTCCGCTCGGACGCGCCTCGATTACTGAAACGGCTGGATCAGCCATCCTCAGAGCTGGACAACAGCGATCCTTTGGCAGATGGGTTTTCTGATCTTCCGCTAGAATATACGTGGAAGTCGATTAGGAGGATCCCGTTTTGCGTCGGTGGCAACAAACGTAAAGCCTTGGTTCCGCCAGAAAGTCGGCCTAATAAAAGGTAACATCATAAGTCACTTGTGAATGCAAGACGACTGCATATTTGGTGCTATTTGCATTTACAACGTATTGATGGCGCTGAGATGGCATGACCTCATTTCAAAGAGAAGCAGCAATCCCACTACTTGTTGATTCTCGCCTTCATTTCGCCCATATGCTTCTTCATGTACTCTTCATTTTTTTCTGTGAAAGAAACGAGAATGATCAGAACAAGGCCGACCATCAGCTCGATCAGGCAGATAGCACTTACCCCAGTCGACAGTGCTCGAGAGTGCTTCCCACTTGGCGAGCTTGTCTGCATATGCCCTCAGTTTCTCGAATTCTGGAGCTGAAAGAGCATCGAGCACCGTCTGGCCGGAGTTCTCAACTGTCCATGGGTATGCGTCGCGCTTGGAAAACTCGAAGATTCGCGTCTTATCGAACGTTAAAGACGGAACGTCAGTCACTGAGCAAGAGATGGCAGTCTAGAATAACGCTTACCAGGAATGGAGCAATCAAAGCATCTGCCGCCCCGAACTCGGAACTCTCTACGTATCCGTCGGGAATGTAGGGGATGAATTTGCGAACTGCTCCCAGAAAGTCGTCTAGCTTTTCACCCTTGCCTCCGTCAGACATAGTGTACTTGAACCACGTGGAGTTCACAGTGCTTTCCCATTGATGAGCCATCAAAGCTGACTGGGCTCGCTTGATGGGATCCTTGACTATAGAGGAAGACAACGTCAGTTTCAATGTCCGATCCCGAATCGGATGGATCAAGGAAGAGCTTACATTGAAGTTCTGGGTATACCGATTGAATGAAGTCGACGATTAAAGACGATTCGGGTAAAATGAATGTTCCTGCTGGGGGCGAAGACGGGTCTGCATCCCTCGGGGCATCGTACCATAAGGCAGGCACCTATCCAAGAAGAGCAAAATCAGCAATCGGCTGAAGCTCCATTTCCATTTCCTATTTCTGAACTTACCTTTGACGCAGGATTGATCTTGAGCTGGTACCATTCAGGCTTGTTCTTCAGATCGATTTCCACGATCTCGAAATCTGCCCCGCTGGCTTTGAGCGCGACTCTTGCTCGATGAGCATAGGGGCAACTGCAGTAGCATATAGATGTATTAGCAGCAACGAGGCTACAGTTGTAGATAAGGGTGCTCACACATCTGCGCTGTAAAGGATTGAGCGTTTCGCCATAGTGGAATCTAGAGTGGTGGCAAAGGAGCGTTTCTGAGCCTGCATAGAATCCTTGAGTATAAGGCGCGGACTGAAAGTGAAGGGATCGAGAATTACTAGACGAAACTTGTGCTGGTGTATAAACCAATATAAAACTCCACTTACCAGTCTACAAAACAGCTATAGCCAAATAACCCGATTATCAATGACGGAGTCGTCGATTATCAAGCAGCAGCCGGGGTCTCACATTCGTCATCCCAGTCGGAATGTTTGATCAAAGTCTACACATGGCACAATCATCAAAAATGCGTTGCTCGAGTTCAGATCATGTCATTTCTTTCGCGTCATGCTCAGTCATGTCAGTTGTACAGATTGTGCTGGTGGATGTATGTTTTTGCGCGGTGCCCCACCACGCTCAATCCGAACAGTCTTTCGACGCCTATAGATCCGCTGACACTTCGACATTCCAGAATCATTGGACGCCTGTCGGATTCTGCCGCTGGCAGCTCGAGATAAATGGTACAATTCAGCCGTACGTCGTCTTTCCGATTTGAGCATTGATGATCGCACCATTCTCGTCGAACCCAAAACTATCGATGAGACGGAGCGAAGTACCGAGATGTTGAAGTTGTAGGTTGGCAGGTGGCACGCACGTCATTGCAGAATGCTGGTTCCGTGCCATAATCTGGATATAAATCGTCTTTCCGGTGAGCAAGAAGGCTTGAATGAAGTCGGCCTTCAGGTTGTCGAACAATAGGCGGATTCTATCTAGAGATATCGCTTGGTCGTAGCCTAGAGTAAAACCGCTCGAGTTCATTATGAGGTGAGGTAAATGCCGGCACGCATTAGCCAGCTATGTACAAAAACGGTCAGTTGTCTCAACTATATGTCACCGCCGATGTACTCACTGCCTGTACAGCTCCGGTGAGGTCATCTTCCGTATGGAGGTATAGCAAAAAGCTTGACGGCTGAGTGGTCCTGACGTACGAAGCCGTCCATAACCTGTGAATTTCCAACAATAATTCGTAAACGGCAGCGGACTGCACGGCAAGTCCGCGTCCAAAGTCGACTCGAATTTGGTAGATCCAGTCGATCTCTCCAACGTTGACAAAGTCGGAGCGAACGAGAGACGTAGAGGATTGCGTTATGTGTTCCGCCATCGGAATGATATGGAGATGGTTCTTCGATGGTCCGCGGTCAACGAAGGCTTCCGGAAGTGAAATCTCCCGCAGCAGCGTCAAGGCCGTGAACAAGTCGACCGCATCATCACCTCCATAACGGTACCCCTCTCGCAGGTAGGCATAGAACTCCGTACCTATCATGCCTTCTCGAAACGAAAGCGTGGCTTTGCAGCGGTCGCCAGGCAGATCCGTGGCGCTGTGAGGTGGTCGGCTCAAGGTTTGGGAGAGAGGTAGCGATCGAGTGACCGGACTGCCGATATCAATCAAGAACCTATTGACGGATCGCAGTAGTACATGAGTGAAAAACAGCTCTTGAATTCGAGATAGGGAAAGCAACTCACTCTATGTATTCTGCGCCTGCGGATTTGGTCAATCTCGACCACTTGCCTGGATCCTCATTCTTGACCGAGTTGCGGAATATGACCAGCTTCCAGAGAACAGGTAAAGTCTGCGCATAAACATCGTGACAAGTTTCGTTGAGGTTGGCACAGGTCCGGAAGAGAAGCTGTGACTGTAGTTCTTCGGTGATGAGCACAAGGACATCGGTGGGTAACTGTAGTCGCTCGTTCTGATGGTGTGATATTTATGTCAGTAAAGAGCGAAGGCAGTCATTGAAAGAAGTCTCACGAACAATGTCTTCCATGTTCTTGTCAGTCTAACAAGATCCGTTCACCCCCAACTCACGAACGCTTCACCCTTTCAAAGTCGAGCGGGCTTCGATATAAAGATTCGTCCGGTTGCAGCGCACAGAGCCAGGCTGGACCCTGAATCCTATCGAGTCGTTGCGGGTGGATCGTTGGATCTCGGAAGAATTCGTGTGAAGGTAAGTTGTCCTCGTCTCCAGCTGTCAGCGTGCGAAAGAGCGACACAAATACGAGGGCTGGGCGACATGTCGAGAGGTTTAATGATGATAATTGATGAGCTCTATATAAGGGCATCATATCAGTCGATACTCCAGCCAATTGCGAACAAAGGCTTTTCAGAAAGGTCCTTTGGTTTGATGGAAGATGATAGGAAGATGGATTGATGATGAGGATTATGCCAGCAGGAAAACTGCTACTACTACGCACCATCTGGCCAGCATCATCGACGTTTACGAAGGGTATTCACTGATCCTACTGCACCGCTTAACCATCTTATTCTAGCAATCTGACCTCGTGCCCTAGGAAGTCGAGCAAATCTCACGTTGTACGTAACGTTGAGATCCGCGAACACGTTGCAACACATTGCCGCTTCCGTCTGACGTTTTGATGGGAAGAGATTGTCGCCAGGGCGATGCTCGGTATCCTTGCTGTTTTTTAATGTGTCTAGTTAGGATAGTGCCTGCAACTGCGAATATCTTGTGGTCTTGTGCGCATTGTAAGAATATCTGTAGGAAGCAACCAAAGTAAGGAAGCGACCAAACGACCAAAGTGCGGGGTGGTTCGATCAGCTTCTACGCGCTAAGTGAATAATAATGTTTCAACGTCACCCTATTGTTCCCTTACCGTGCGTGCAAATGTTCCTAGCAGAAATAACAAACAACAAACGTGAATAAAGCTTTTGTTCTCCACCTGGCAACCAAGCAACTAGACAGGCACGTACCAACAACCATTCACCTTGCCAGTTGGACGAATAGTTATCGACACCTCTCAGTCGCTCTCCTAACATCTTGATTATATTCAGTGGTTGACAGCATCCGCTTGACCTTCTTCGCATCTTCAGCCTCGTCGTAAACCTGCCGTCGTCGACTTGTACGCTCTTGACCCAAGGTTGACGAGTAGGGCAGCCCCACTAATGTCGATTCCCTTTCCTTCGCAGGATTCTTCCCTCTTACATCTCACAACCGCAACGATGTCGAACAGCGCTCCTATCACTCGAAGTCGGGTGCAACGGCAAAAAAACGAAGACACCAGCTCTCCCTTGAAACACAAGAAGGCTCAGAGCACCCGATCTAGGTCCACCAGATCTACATTGAAAGTCTTTCAGGATGCTCCTCTCAGCACTCCGAGCAAGATTACGGGTAGCAGACAGTCGAAAACACCTCTTCAACCGACATCTTCCAACATCTTGCCCAGATCGTCGGTATCCTCAGGAAAGCTACAGAAGGGGGATGGCGCACTCGATTTCGGCAAACCAGCTGCTTTGAAGCCGGTCGTCACTATCGATACTCCCGAAGAGGAACCTCAAGCTTCCAGTAAACCTATGCCATCAGCCGAAACGGAAACATCGAACGAGGTCGACGCGGATCCCTCCCAAGACGCACAACTCTCTCGTCTGCTAGCTCGCCGACTGCTATCTCAGTCATCCGCTTCGCTCGATACACCTGTGCGTAACCGCATAGCTCCACTTGGTCTGCAATCGACGCTTTCCCACTCCACTCCGTCTATGCTCGCTACTCCACCTCGACAAATCAGCTACTCGGATCTCCTGTCCCCGTTCCTCTCGGACTCCAAGATTCCGACGTTGAACCCGATCTTCAATGTTGAGGATCTGTTACTTCCGCTCGCTATTTCGCCACTTGCTTTATCTCAAGCATATCTCAACGCGCTTGGACCCTTGACTCTGAACCACCAATCGATCTATGCCTCGCCACTATCCCAGCCCGGAGCTGTACTACAGCCGACTTTGTCGTCAAACATGACTCCTCCTGCGACTCACGTCTCCACTCACCGACTGGACCGTTCACCGAAAGCCAAGATGAGGTACAGTCCGTCTCGACAACAGTGGTTTTCGGTCGACGAAGATACAGGTAGCCCGAGAGTCGCTGAAGAGGAACGCGTAGCGATGGCTTCACCCGGGTCGCCGACTCGACGTGGAGTGCCCTTGAAGATGAGCGGATTGCAGTTGCTGGAGAAGAAGCAGAGTAACAGACAGCAGCACGTAGAGCTTGGTCGTGGATTCCCGTCTCCTCTTGCCAAGACTAGCAAGATGGCCACTCCAGTCAATGCGGGCAGCGAGGACAAGGATTTGGATGATGTCAGGCGTTTGCGTGAAGCATCGCTCGAGGTATGTGCCGTTCATACATGTCATACGTGGAAATATGATCGCTGACCCTCTGTAATGTATTTTCTAGTTTGACTTTGTTCGCGCCACCGGCTCGCCGTTATCCGCAAAAGCACGGAACGGCAACGTCTCTCGAATCCACTCCGATTCCTTTACCGCTCTTCCTGTAAAGCAAGCCAACGACCTGCAAACCATGTCCTCCTCCATCCCCGCTGGATTCGCCGAGTTCTTGGCCAAGACCCGTGTCGTTTCGGAACCCATCTTGACTTCCCACTCCGCCCCTGGCACCGAGGAGAACGCGGAATCGTTGCGATCTGCTAGTAGCAGGCGACGAAGCAAGCGCAAGAAGGCCAAGCTTCCCGTTCCCGAACCCGATGCTGAGCCTCTCAGCTGGAATGCTTTGCAACAGAAATTCGTCGAAGCGCAAGTGAGCGAGGTACATAGTGATGAACTTGTTTTCGACTTGGAAAGTCCGAGCTTATTCTTTGCTTTCTTGTTGATCAGGAATACGAGACAATCAGATCTACCTACGAAAAAGTAGCAGAAGAGTTGGAATCTACGCCAGTGCCTGCAAAGCAGACGGGTGGTAGCGAAGACAAAGAGGCCCAGCAAGAGTCATCCACCTTGGCTGACGAGACGGCAGTATCAACCGACAACGTTTCCTGCAGCATCGTCGCATGATATCGACTAAGCCACTTTAACGACAAGTTCGTCATCGCTCGCCGGCTGATACGAATTTCAAAGTTCGCGACGAGCAGCGAGCATCCAACGTGTCTGTAATAATGAATCAGGGCAGAGCACGTACTGTTCCTGTTTGTCTGCTCAGCACGACTCTGTAATTCTTTACCATAATACGAGATAAATCTAGAATCAGCTTTCAGTAATGTCCATCTGCATTAGTCAACGAGCCACTTTTATTCTTGGCTACAACGGAAAATTTGGGAAACTCTACTACTAATCCATATCAGCGAAGCAATCGTCTTTATGTCCGCGCAAATATCATTCTCCGCAAACAAGGCTAGACATCTTATGCGAGAAGCAAATCCAGAATATCATCACGGCTGATCGAAGCGGTCTTTAGTACGGTGCAGCTTATTTAGCGACGTGTCCAAGAAAGTCGCCTCACCTGCCACTGAGGTCATCCGCGCCTTTACGAGCTGTCGAGGCCATCACGGTCCCTCTTTTACTGCTCTCAGCTTCATCTTTCGCATACAGCGACGTATGATTTGCTTTGGCTCTGTTCACAATCTTTGTTTCGACCGTGTCTAAAGTCGCATAGCTGTCATAGTGGAATTTAGCTTGCTTGAAATCGCGTCTGAACAAATCGAATGGGTCTCACCTGTAAACTGTGGTCTCCTTCATCTGTCCCAATCTGTCGACTCGCCCAATAGCTGAACACGAAGGACTAAATCAAATCTTGTTCGATGCCGTCCTTTTGTATATGCTTACCTTGTAGTTCGAACCCGCTATTGATGACAGGTTCCAGTAGATGACATACGCTGGCAGCCGTCCTGGATACGTCGAAATCAGCGTGATCCCAGTATCATGCGTCTCACCTGTACTTACAGGGTCAAACCGGAATTCTCCCTCTCACCATGCAGCAGGAAGACAAGGATATCAGGATCTTCGGTGAATTCCTGTATGGACGTGTCGCCCTTCTTGGCAGAACGGCTTCTCCAGGAGATACCATTGTCATTCAAAGCGGCTTCAACGATCGTCAGTGCATCTTTCCAAGACGAAAAGATGATATGTTTGACGTCAGGTTGCGTCCGGCGCCAATACTGCAACTGTCTTATCAATCGATCGAGCTGCCGAGGAAACGACATCATTAACTATCAACACGTCAGGCCATACGCACGGGAAGCTTACCTTCGAACCCCAGCTCCCTTTGACGTGTACAGACAGCATTTCCGGATCCTCGGATGCGATATTATATTCGGAAAGATCAAGCGTGGCTTGCAACGAGCCTGATTCTGCGTCTTCCGCTATGATTTCGCCCAATACTCCCTGAGGTTGAACGGGCTTGTAGGTGATATTTTGAACATCGTCATCCATTTCCACACGACGCCGGCATGTCGGACAGACGGGTTTGTCGAAATTGAAGCATAATTCTCTATAACACGGGGCACAAAGCTGCGGATTCCAGATAATCAACAATTGCCCAGACGACATTACAGTGCGATGTCTTACCCTATGCAAACAAGCCAATATTACAGCGTTGGCCGCAGCCCCGTCACCAAGCTGTTCACAACATATGGGACAAATGTCTTCGGTCGACTCCACTCGGACGGATTGGAGCTGGCGCAGGAACGCGAGGAAAGACTAAGTCATGTCCCAGCCCCGCCCTGCAACCGAATTACTCACGTAACGACGACGAGCGTTCACTCTATCATATGCCGCCTGCGCAGCGACAACTCGTGAATTGGCTGTCACCAAATCTTGCGCAACGTCATCGGTCTCCAATTCCACTTCTCCGACAGTATCCGAAATCGCTTGCAGGGCCCTGTAATGAGCCACTCGACGATTGAAGCAATTATTCATGACCGCGAACTCGTCCGTCAACCTCTTGATGATCTGAGTCTGAGTTTTGATCACGTCTTTGAGGCGATCGACCTCCATCCGACAGATAGCGTCTTCCTCTGGCCTATTGAATGCATTGGCTCTGATGCCTGTAAGCGCGATAAGGAGCCAACGTTCAATGGCTGCGTGTGCAAATCTCCAAATTGTCGACACGTACCATTCAATTCAATGTAGGCTGCCTTCAATGACATGCCTTTCTGTGCAGCATGTCTGATGGCATTTCGTTGCTCCATAAGTTTCTCCCTGATGTCTATTTCTTGGTCAGTACCTGCTGCTTGCTCTTCAGCGACTTGATCCTCTGCCTCTGCCTGTCTGATAGCTTCAGCTCTATCGGCCTGTACGGCTAAAGCGCTTCGTTCCTGTACCACCCAAACAGAGAATGAGTGACCGTCTTTTGGCCCGCAACTGTAGATTGATGAGACCTTACCTCGACCATAAATTCGGTTCTATCTGCCAAAGCACACTGGTATATCCACATATATGCCTCCAGTTCGTGTTGTTCTTGAAGTGTTTGTTGATAGTCCTTTCCGCCCGCCTCGTCAGCCTGCGAAGGCGTGTCATCGATAGTTTCCATGAGTGCAGAAACGATCTTTCCTCTAGCATCCCATAACATTTCTGCATTATCATTCAAGCACTCAATTCGGATGGTGATCGGCTCCTGTACTCGCTGACCCCGCAAGCCTAGCTGGTCAGGTTCTTCAATCTCCAGCTCTCCAAAATTGGCCACCTTGCTGCGACGAAGTACGGCCTCCAGCCTGGTTCGCAGGTCGTTGGCGGATTTGGCTGAACTTTTCAACAGTTCACTTCGAATACGCCCAGCCGTAGAGTACCATTGGTCCTCCTTCTGCGATCGGCCTTCAACGTCCACCTCAGGCGAACTGAAGATATCTCCGAGTCGGAATACAATCTCATGTTGAAGCAATCGAAGAGTGTGTCTTCTCAACCCTAAGGTGTTCAGGGGGCTGGCTCGCTCGTTGTGCTGTTCGTCGTCTTCCGCGGCGGTATCTGTCCTACCATAATCATCAGGGATTCCAGCGACTTTGGTTTCCAGTTCCGTGAGTTGATGAGTGACATCGCGGTATAATTCTTCGTATATCCGCACAGCTAAGTTCCACTTCGTCGGGTCTTGCAGAACAATCAGCAGAGCACGCCTGATCTGATGCCGGCAGACTTCAGCAAATCTAGAGAGGACTGTAGCTTCCGCATCTTCCTCCATCCTCTGCAATGCATCCAGGATCGGCATGATTCGATGGTCCAAGCGCAATCGGACTGCACGTCCACCGTTTGCATTCGGATTTGGCCCAAGTAGACCCACTTGTAGATGAGTACAGATCATTCGCAGCGTATGCAAAACGCTACGCAACATAGCGGAATCCGTGTAACCGTGTTGTGAGCGTTGGAGACGGTCCATATTGTTTTCATATGTTTCCTTGTAGTACTGTTGCACAATGTATCAGCTCATCCATCTTGCCACTTTCAAGGTGCTTTCGAGTGCTCACCGCCCATTCTATACTGCTAAGCTTGATCGGCACCAAAAGGCGCCGCTGGGGAGGTATCGTCAATTCTTCCGCAGAAAGACTCGACTTTGGATGTCGAATAGCAATGTTGCAGAAGATTGCATGGAGGGCTTTCGAGTACGCTGGCGTGACAATCCTGTTCCACACGTGTGTAGGCATTCTGACTCCAAGGAACGACAGGGAAGAGGCGAGATCTTGAACCGAGGCCTTAGCTGGTGTACCAGATATTGCGAGGGAGTAATCACGTTTGATGGTCTTGACCATATTTGCCGTTTTGCTTGCTGACGCAATATCTAACTCCTGTATCTCGTCAATTGCAACTCGATGCCAATGGCACAACAGCAAAGCGCTCAGTGGCCGGACCTTTTCGACGTATGTAGCACAGCTTCGTCTGGCTCGTTTGGTCGGAGGTGGTGCGACGTCCCAATCCATTTGTACCGTTCCGAAGGTTGTGAGCATTATGTCGGCTTCCACCACTTCTTGCATCCAAGTGTCGATCAATTCTTTATACTGAGAGACTTCATCCACTCCCGGATTTAGCTTCCGCTTGCCACGCTCATAGATTTCGCACCTTTCCAGCAAACTCTTCCAGCCTTCGTACACCATGACCTTCAAAGTGGGAGCATGCTGTTCAATTTCTCGCTTCCATTGAGCAACAAGAGTCTCGGGAGTCACGATGAGCGTTGCCTGAGTGTCAGAAAGAACACCGTAAGTCACCCAAAGGCCACGGAAAACAGGAGGTAGTACCGTACCGACACCTTTGTCACGCCCATGTCCAAAGTCTCGTCAAAGATGACGTTGGGTATTTTGGAATCATTTTTTCGTTTGTTCAGCATGACAAGCGCAATAACTTCCAATGTCTTACCCAAGCCTAATGAACCACATGAGCATTAGCCCGAATCAAGGTGCGGAAGATGACAAGGAAAACTGACCCATTTCTTCGCAAAGCATGCTTCCGCGAACAGCACTCAACCCGAATTCGTCCTTATCCCTGCTGAAGCTGTCGTAAGCTGTGGTAGTTGCCCCACGACCTTCCATCGCCCATTCTGGAAAGACTTCGACGGGAAGCGCTCTTCCAGTCAAGCGACTGTAGGCAATATCCATACCTTGCGCCTCAAACCCGATAGTCAACCTTTCCCACGTTTCCGACTTGTATGTGGCGGTTCTTTCGAGATCGCTGGCGTGTTCACGCTGAAGCAGCCACCCGACCGACCTTCTCTGGAACGGAAGAAGCGGTGTTCTCATCTCCACCGGCTGAAGTGAATCCAATGCCGCAGGTGGTTGAGGCGGAGGCGGAAGCAGCTGACTGTAGAAGTTTTCTAAATCGATCAATCCAGCGGCCTCGCCGGTACTGAAGGCATGGACAAACTCCGTGTTTGGATAGAAGTGCTGAAGAAGGGCCCGCCTCTGAGCGATCGTCGATGTTTGAGACGGAAGTTGATATAATCTGGCGGAGCTAGCGTATACATCCAACTCCATTCCGATCCGCAGTGTTGACCATACACCCTGGTATGGAGAACCTTGCCAAAAACTTGCTGACTTTCCGGGAAAGAATCGGTTGAAATCGAATATTGGGTTCTCGATCTGCTGCGAATCGTTCGGTCGATTCATCAGGTAGAGCCTGATCGCAGTTGAGAATGGCTGTCCACACTCTTGTTTGGTCGCTACTGACAAGCCGAGACTTGTGGTCCAAGTATCACTTTTCGACTCGGAACTCCTGCTTGATAAACAAGACATGAAGTCCATCGCTTGCCGCTCCACTGCGGTGTACGATATGGCAGGGCACTGTAAAATCGAAAGATCCTGATGAACTTCATCCAGAACGATATTGCCAGCTTTCACCGGGTTCGCGAACACATCGGAATGTCGCTTTAGACAGAAGGACTGGTTCAGATAGAATTTACGGTTATCGCCTACTTCGCTCTTTACGATATCGATTAAACCCTGAAGGTCTAACTGTATCCCTGAGTCAGGTTCCTTCCGACTTTTCCGATTTCGCGGTCCGCCACTGCGAGAGACTAGTTGGATACCTATCGCGATTTCTTGCTCCTGTCGAAATATTCGCACTCGATCCTGCTCTTCGACCTTCGCTGCCACCGGATCTTCCAACATCTTCAAGCCAGCTTTAAGCTTCTCTTTGTCGAGCTTTGTCTGCTTCTTTTGCCATTCAATAGCAGATTTTTTCTGACAGTTCGCTACCGAATTACACGAATACTTGAAAACGTCTGGTATATCGCGGAGAGGCGCTGACTTGCAGGCGAAGTCGGCGAGAAAATCAAGGGCCAAATCCTTGGCCAAAATTTTAGGGATGATGTTGAAATTCGGAAGAGGTATCGGTGGCGATGCAGATGATGTTGACGGACTAAGCGTCCTCGACTCCTCGATTGACGAAGAAGCAGCCGCTTCGCGAAGCTCGTCCATTTCGCGATGTTATTCCCGCAGGCTGCTCAGCGGATTGAACTGTAGAAACTCGCATGCACTTGTGGGAGGTCGTAGGAGGTGCTACGGTTGCGGACTGAGCATCTGGCCATCGAGTCTGATAATCATTATTATATATATAGCTCCATTATCTTGATGGACACCTCCTGTCTGTGTCTCAGGCTCTCAGCTCTCCTTCGATCGTTACTTGTTGCTTCGGGAGAACCATCCCCTCAGCCGCAGCCGCAGCGTTCAGCGTTCTTCATTCTTGAACTTCTAATCTCATTCATCATCTATCGACCCTGACCAGATCTCCATAACCAAATACATCGGTTACACCATTCCTCAAGCTCGAATATGACCTCTTCCGATAACCAGCAGCGGTACAAGCTCGTCGTGTATGTCCCGACGGAACATGCCGAAGCTGTACGGAATGCCGGTACGTCTTCCTACCCTTACATATCTTCGTTCGCGGTCATGTCGCCAACTCTGCTGTCGTTGCATCATTTACTGGTGTAGCATTTGCGGCAGGTGCAGGTCAAATAGGAAACTACTCAAACGTCTCTTTCACCTCCTCCCACGGTATCAGCAACTTTACACCCTCTAAATCCGCAAATCCGGCTATCGGGACACCAGGTTTGGCAGAACAGGTCGACGAGGTGCGGATCGAAATCACGGTCGTTGGAAAGGATGTAGTAAAGGATGCGGTGGAGAGAGTAAGGAGAGCCCACCCGTATGAGGAGGTTGTGGTGGACATTTATCGACTGGAGGACTTTTAGGGGTGCACGAACGGCGGGAAGCGTGTCGGGATCAGAGAAGATGGACGAGCGTTTGGGTAGCCGCGTGGGATGGCGACGGATAGCCGACATGCCGAAGACAAGATATGGGTATTGCAATCTGTAAGCATACAGCCTCAATCGTCATGAACACTGCACGCTGCACAATGGATTGACGGATGCATGCGGTCTAGATATGTCTTCGACTTTCCAGGTGAATGTTGGCTCCGCGAAGACGTCGGTAGAGACCGGACGAGGCAATGCCGCAAATCGCGATCTGTGTCACACCACAACAAAACGCTTTACATGCTTCATTACCAAGCCTCGACGCTTGTCCGTGCTGTTGTTCATTCGCGACAGATAGCGCCAAGGCCTTGACCCAACTGTCGAGTGCGACGTTTGCAGTACTACCCGATGCGCAGGACATATACTCTAGCATCTGGCGTTTGGATTCGGTAAAAGGTGTGGTAAGATACTGGAAGATAGACAAGTCCTGATGGTCATTGTCGAGTACGACGTCGCCGGTTTGAACCGTCTCTGCGTATAGATCGAAATGTCGCTTGAGACAGAAGGATTGGTTCAGAAAGAATTTCTGATTATCGCTACTTCAAGCTGCACGATTCCACTAGTCCCTGAACCAGTGCACATTGTTTCCGCTGAGACCTACTGATTGGCGGATACTCTTCACAGATCTCTACTGGGACTTCCTGCTCTTGTCCGACTATCCGAACTCGCTCCTGCTTGCTGAATGCTTGGTCCTCCAACGCTTTCCCAGGTGCTGCGGCCCGTTTGGCATCGACCCTTGCCAATCTCTTTGCCCACTGCACGCCGACCGCCTCTTCTGATCCGACACACTCCTCCAACGTTCCCGCGAGCGATGAAGCGCGAGTAGTGGTCGAATTGTGAGCGAAGTTGAATAGATAATCAAGACGTACATCATCCGTCGCAAGTTTAGGGATGCTATCGAAATTCAGGCCGGAAGAGGGTGTCCTTGTGGCTGATATCCCTGATTGAAGCGAGTTTGACGAAGGATCCGATCCAGCGATAGCGGAGAAGAGCGACCCGCCCGGCTACCCTCCCTAACCGTCTCCATTTTGCCACGGAGGATACTAGTGTGCCGAGTGTGCCGTTCGTAGTATCTGCCAGATAGAAGTGCTGTTGACGTTTGAGGAATCCTGAGCTGCAGGAGCTGCCAAAGGTAGATGTCTTGAACGATTCGAAGGAACAGAGCAAAGCGGCTGGTGCGACCGCCGCTGGAACCTGGGAGGAGAGGCGACGAAGGTCGGGATGACAGGCTGCGAGCTCTTGTATAGCTCGTGCTTCCCGGCGGAGAAGGTGCTCTGAAGGGAAAATTCGTTCACATGAATGATGATAGCAACCTGCCGACGACCTCCTCTTCATCCAAAAGCATTTGTTTCCGCATCCACGGCATATCGTCTCGGCATTGACCTGGACAATACAGCTATCAGCGCACTACATGAACTATGTGTGTACGATTGAAGTGCTCTATGCGGGAGATGGTCACACAACACTCCAGTATCAGATGCCAGGCGTCGTTTATACAATACAACTTTCAATGTCCATGGATGGTAAAGGCTCCATATGTACAACGTATTGGTCCTTAATCATGTTTGCTTCGTTTTGTTATCCCGTCCATCAGCTCATTGTCGTCAAGACTACCCTCATGTCCCATCTCATCGACTTTTCTCTTTCCCGACTGTTCAGCCATGTTGTCCCCGTCGTTCTGATGAAGAAGCGGAGGCTGGCTAACGAGGTATGCGCGCATATGTGCGTCCGACATGTCCCCGATATCTGAGCGGTCGCTCAACGAGTCCGCAGACGATAGTTCGTGGTTGCCAAAGGCCGCTTCCATGTCGATTCCATCTACGATATCGGGATTATCCTCCACATGGAGGTCGTGATTCTGAATATCTCGAAGAGAGACTTGTTCGACCGGTCGTCCTCCATCGGCAGATTCTGTAGATGCATCTTCCGAATCCCGCTGTTCGTGCCATGGCTCGTGCTCGACATCGCCCTGATCCGTGGCGTGCGCAAAATGCGTATTATATGGATTGATGGTGGGCATCCGGGTAGTAAAATCCGAGATATACTCTTGTTCTTCATGAATCGAAGTATGATGTGAACCGACATGAACTTCCTCTGGTGGAGGTAACGGGAAATGCGGCGCTATATTACTGAGGTTATGCGATGTCGATACCGGCACTTCGTGGCTCGAGTGATTATCGAAATTCGGTCCGGTGACCTGATAATACTCGATGTGCGACAACGCCTGATCCAAAGGAGACGGCAAATGGTCCGAGTGAGACTGTTGATGAACACCGTTCTCGCGCTGCTGTTCGTTGTGAAGAACGGTGTCAGTTGTATATTGACTCTCGTCCGCTTCACCGGCATTTTCGAGGGATGGACCGATTATAGCCATGGCCACTTCTGAACTTGCTTCACCAAGCTCTTCTTGTTGGATGTATAAGCTTTGCGGATCAACTGGCTCCTCGACAGCATCTTCAGCTTCTACTTGATCCTCTGGTGGAACACGTTGATCTCGCGTTGGCCGTTGCTGATGTAGATGATATTCGAAGCGGGTCGACGCAAGCGGTACATTGACGGGGGTATTCGTCACGGTCTTTCGTGGCCGGCCTGGTTTCCGTTTCCCATCCAGCCCACCGGGACGGATTGATCCGTCTGGGTTGAGAGTGAGAAGTGATTTTGAGCGGTACTTGCTACGCGAACTCGGGACGATACCGCGAAGTTTTGGTGGCCGACCAGGGCCTCTCCGAACGGAATCGCTGGCTCGATCCAGTAATTCAGAAGCTGTTGCGTCTTCGTATACCTCTTCGCCCTCAACATGCAGGCTGCTGTCATTCTCCAGAGGCAATACTGACCGGCTGGAATCAGAGACGCCGCTGTGAGATCGCGCCGGAGCTTCCTGGTGATCAAGGTGCGAGTCGTTGACACCTGTCACGTCCATTCGATCTTCATCCGAGGCAACCTCAACGCGTAGTACACCATCTTCTATACGCTGCAACAAGAGTTTGTTTTGACTGCGAGAAACGGAAGATCAGTGCAAAGCTCGTAGGTGAAAGGTCAGAGGAACACTCACGCAACGCTATTATTACTGGGATTACGCATAGGAACCATTTCATCCTCCGAGCCAGGTGAACCCATCGGCCAACCAATGATCTTCACCCCGTAGATCTGGACAAGACTTTCGGGTCTAGTCCATTTCATCTCCGCATCCGCAACGTTGCTAGCTTCTCGGATCATTTGACGCATGCTGGCATTCAATCTCGATTTGACGTCCAGTGATCGGGCACCTGTAGGTATCGCGAGTCGACGGCTAGTGACTGCGGGATGTGAAAGCGCCAAGAATTTGGTAAGATTCGTTCCAGGACCGCCACGTAGACTCTGCCAGAATGAAGCTGCTGGCGGAGAATGGGCCAGGACGGGAAAATCGTCTGGAGCTTGAAAGACTGGAGCCGATAATAGGAGGTAGTTTGTCCCCGTCGATTGATAAAGCACGTCGAGCTGCGAGGCAAGAACTGTTAGCCCGGTATGATCCATTTAAGAGCTGTGCAATGGTGCTGCTCACCTCCTGGACTATATTGTTGACAACGTCACCGATGTGGATCTTTTCGGTTTCCGAAAATGTACGTCCAATCATTGATGCCGCCTTCTCATCGGCGTCAGCCGTGGTGTCATGACGGGAGGAAGCTCTTCTGGGTTTGATGGCAGACGTTCCCGAATGCGAAGTAGTCGACTGATGATCAGCCTCATCGCTAGTCTTGCCTGAGCGTTGCATGTTCACACGGAATCTAGCTCGTGCTTCATGTCTAGATCGTTGATCTGACTCGAGTGAAGTCCAATCCTCGACGACAGGCGACGGTGCGTCTAGAAGAAAAAGGCGATGTTGGCATGCCAAAGGCTCGGGTATAGGGTACATGAAATACGCACCTGCAGCCTTTAGCCCCCTAGCTTCCAACCAATCATCCAAGAACTTCATGAACCCCATACTAGGTATGCATTTCAAAGAAGCCAGCATGATCTTGCTCGTCTCATCGGTAGAGACGCTCCGAAGTGACGGAGTACGGCTTTGAACTCGAGCTTGGAAATCTCCTGTCGGTACGAGGTGAGGATCTACTGCTAATTGTCGAATGTTCACTTCGCCTCGAAGAGAAGCATCCGGTTGGGAAGTCGATGACTGGAAAGTAGCCATGTCATCTCCTTGAATCGCTTCTAATGCGGCCTATAGAAACAGTGTCAGGTCGAAGTGTTTGACGATTAATAACTAGAGTGCCTTACATGATCTAAAATATCCTCGACCTGTATGTCCTCTGCGTCATGACCAATGTTATCCTTCCTTGTCCCTTCACTGTGCATTCCTTGGCCTTCATGATGTTTTTGTCGCTGAGTTTTGTATTCCAAATCTCGAGCGACCCGTTGCAAGGCATCACGTAGTTCCGAGTCGGGTCCGTGATGCTGCGCACTATGCAGCAAAGACTCGCCGATGTGACTGTGATGGAGAGGGGACATTCTCCCACCCCCTTGCATTCCTGGGAGTTGGTCCGTTGTTCAACCAATCTCCAAGTGCACCGCGAAGACGACGGATCAAAGAAATAATAGGAAACCGAGGAAAGGATAGCTCGCAATCTAATCTTTGAAACGTTCAGTCGCTCGGTCGTATTCACGCGCTTTTATTTGGTCATGCGACGTTATAATGATTACGGTAATGCATGTCCGCAGTATATATATCAGAGTAGACTTTTAGAAAGATAGTACAGTTTGGAGAGCATCTCCAGAGCTTTGAAGGCAGAAGCTCTTGCCGAAAGCGATCAATGAAAAATTCGAAGAAATCAACACCCAGAGGCGCATCCTATCTGAACGACAGCCTAATAATTATTTCTCAAATCTATAGGACCGGCGCACGCCCGCCAACATGTACAACTTATGCCACAACGTGAGCTAAAAGTACAATAGTCCAAGAAGCTGCCCGCTCATGGACCGAATGCATGTAAGGAAGCCTCAATCATCGGCCGATCAACTTTTCGCCTTCTTCATCGCAGCGATTCGCTAGAAATTGATTCATCATCAGCGACATATCACTTCTCTGAATATCTGACAACAACCGCAACTCACAGCTTTGCGCTCTTCTCTTCTTCTCGCCATCTCCTTTTCCTTTTCTTCCTTTGACAATCCAGCCAGACTGACATTTGCTGGTGTAGACGGTTTATTTTCGGATGTAGGATGCGAAGTTCCTTCCTGCCAATCCGATTCTTTGGCGGTATTCCATTCGTCCGCAGCGGGGCCAGGAGACAGAGCCGTGGCTTTGCCTGCTGGCGACGGTTGTCTTGCGCGGATAGGTTTTGGCGCAACGATTGTGGCAGGCTGTTTAGGTTTTGTTATGCTCAAGTTTGGCAGCGAGGGGACAGGGTCCGCCAAAGGATCCTCTGAAAGAGCAGAATCGTTATTAAAGGTCTCACCCCGGCTGATGCATACTGTACGTTACCTGTGAATACAGAAGCTTTGCCCTGGTTCGCTGTAGTCGACCGTCTTGGTTCAGAGACAAGCGGAACGGGTGCCTCCTCGAATGCACCTATCGTAGGGGATCAGCATTTCCCGGGATGCATGTACCAAACAACGGTACTGACTCCAGTCATCCTCGTCTGCATTCACGTCCAACAAATCATTCGATCCCCAGACATTAGCCACTTCATCCCCATCCTCCTCGAATTCCCCAGCCAGCTCGTCGACAAGCGAACTAGACGCGGCAACTCTATTCGTACGACCACCCGCCGAAGGTCCACCAAGCTGCATGCCTCCGGCTTTACCCGCATTAGCAGACCGCGCAGCTGCGTGTGGCGTATTCGTCCGCGATGCGCCAACCGCAGAGGACGACCTGAAAGTATCGCTCGATGCGTTTGACGCGGATGGCGGCTGATGTACCTGTGCTGGCGTAGCAGATATACTCGAGTGCACTTCCGATACCGGCAGTTGTTTACCAAGCGAGGCGATAGCCCATCCTGCGAGTGCGCCTGCAGCGCCGGTTGCAGAGTTGACGAGGCTTGTGCCGGCGGCCGAGGTATGGCTGCCGTTGAGCATGGTGGTGGTCGAGGGACCATAGGTTTGGCCGTTTGCTGCGTTTTCGGGGATGACAGTATCGGGCTGTACCACAAGATGAAACTGATTAGTCACGACAGTTTCAGAATGTGAACCAACAAACTGACCATGGCTTCCGCCGCAGCCTCCAATCTCGACAAGAAAATCTGCATCGCTTTAAACGCCTGATCTCGGACCAACCTATAAATCGGCATTCCGGATCAGCTCCCATCACTCTCAACGCAACCAACGGCTTCCAAAAGGGCCCACTTTTCCCGATCGACCAACGTAAAACTCATATTCGGCACGACCTTGCCCGCCAAATCATCTTTATCATAATACTCTACCGTCGCCATCAACGCCATCAGCCCGGCCACCCGAGCATGGACAAACGAATCCTTCAAACTCCTCGCAAACGCCGCGACGAGGACTTTTTTCTTGGTATTCGGCCCGAGGAGCGGGGCTAGACGGCCGAGCAGGATGCATGTGTTTGTGCGGATGGAGGGTTCTGGGTCGATTTGCATCTTGGCGAGGAGTCGGAGGAGGTCGTTGTTCAGCAGTCGGTCGGAGAGCTGGCGGTAGGCAGCGCGAGTCAGCGTGGGTAGTAGAGAGGACGGCAGGCGCCAAGTCTGGAATGTACCTTTGGTGCAATGATAGGAATCGCCTTGACCGTAGCCTCCCGTATAACCGCAACGGTATCCGCAAACCCCGTAATCTACGCGCAAAATCCCACAAAAATCAGCCCGAAACCCTCCCCTCCAACCCTTCCCCCCCTCGGAGAACCCACCAAATGCGGCCAAATCTTATCATTCACCATCCCCTTCTCCAGCCTGTCCCCATATTCTGCCAAACCATCCAACAACGCCATCCTCGTGCCCCTATCCGGACTAGCAAAAAGCCTGACCACGGGCTCCAACACGAGCTCCTTGTACCGTTGATCATCCGTAATGTCTTTTCCGATCGCCAGCACGAGGGGCAGGATCGCGCTGCTCGGTGCCGACGGAAGGGAGAGAGAGTGGAGCAACGAGGGGAGGATTTTCGAGGTGAGGAACTGCGGGGGCAGGGAAGGGATTGATTCCTTGATTCGACGGAGTAAGCCCGCTTTTTCACCCTCGGAGGCGAGTTCGAACCCAGCCAACGCATCTACGAGCTCTACCAGGTTATTGCCTGCCCAGAACCCGATCTGCTCGAGTTCCGGGATAAAGGAGGTTGTAGGGAGTCGGGTGCGTGGGTTGGGGTTGAGCATGCGTTTGTAGATTGGGAACAAGGGGCGTGGGATGAGGCCTGATGATGTGGCTGTTGGCGGGGCGGAGGAGAGGGTGGGCAAGGGTTGATGACGTGGGTTGTACAGCGTGTGAATGAGGAGTGCGAGGAGGTAGGTGTCTGTCACTGCTGGATCGGCACTGGCACGCTCAAACCACATCAGTAAAGCATTCGACGTCAGAAAGCGGGCAACCCTGGCTCACTCTTTCAAAACGTCCCATCCGCCCTTCTTTACCTCGGGCGCCAACCGTTCCCCTACCCGGCCCGGCGCAACCCCGACACCGACCCCGGGAGCCCACGCGACACCCAACGGGTCATCTTTCCCGCTCAAGACTTCGAAGCCTGCTAGCCGCCATTCCAAGGCGGGCGTGATAAAGATGGAGGAAGGGAGGAGGAGGGAGTGGTGTTGTGATAGTGGAGGTGCGTTGAGGAATGACAGTGCGGTCTGTTGGAGCGAGGGTGGTGGGTTAGGTAGGCCTTAACATGCCGCGGTTAAGAGAGAGACTGACGGCTATGCTTTTTAAACCCCATGCTAGCCATTCGTCTTGCCCGCGTTTCCTCGTCGCCAGGTCGCCCTTGACGACCTTGCCCTCTTCCCAGTGCTGCAGGACGGCTCCGAGCGGTGTTACGCGTTCTGTGGCAATGTAGATGTGTGTTTCCGTTTCCACAGAGTCTATGTACCGTAAACTGAGCGGGGTGCGGGTGGTCAGCGGTAGTTGAGGAGAGAAGAAGGGACGCAGGGACGTACATGTTCGGATGCCGTATTGTTCTCAACTTTTTCAACGCATTCCTCGCCAGCTGGAACTGCGCCTTTCTATCCTTTCCCGCCGCACCTGCACCCTGGCCCTGCTGCTGGGACACATCAAACACAAACAACGTGACAGGCGTGCCATCATCCTTCTTGACGGCACTCCTTATATCCCAAATGACCTGATTATCAAACGAGGCTGTATCCACGGGACCGAGGGAGAGACGGTCGCCTATCTGAAAGGGGAAAGTGACGCCTGTTGATTGGAGTGCGGCCGAGGCGATGTTTCGGAGGATGTTCATGGTGGAGGGGAGGGGAGGGGAGGGGAGAGAGGGAGGAGGTTGGGAAGGTGATGGAAGCCAAGGAATGATATGACTCCAGCCCGGGAATGAACCATTCTTGTGTTCCTTTGCGACGTGAATCATCCCAGGCAGCCAGTGATCGACAGAACGAATCCGAGTATTATTATTCTTTATTCAAAGACACGTCATTCTTGTGATATTTCTCCCTCTTCTACCAGCGTTCTATAGGTTTCCTTTCGTTTCCTACCCACAGCATACCCATATCAACTTGTCCTTGTAACACCAAAGTACATACCAACAAACCTCCCCCCCTCCCGCCACTAACAAACCGCCTCACACTGTCGGTCACCCGCCATGTCACCTCGTCTCGTCTCTTCCCAGCCAGCTTGCACCCGAAAGCTGCCTGGCTGTCGTGTGCGGATCCAAATCATGAATTTCCCTGCATTTCCTGCCGTGCATTTGACTGTTCTTCATCTTTAATTGATTCAAAACGAGCCTGAGTTGGCTACTTCCCGGCTTTTGCCTCAGCAAGCCTGCACTTTTGCCTTTTTCTGCTTGTACACGCTTGGTGAGTGTTCCTTGTCTCTTCCCGCTTATTGAATTCTAACATCTCGCTCGCAGCCCATCATGTTACTCCTACCAGGCCGTTCATCTACAACCCCAACAAAACGCACAGTTCTCCTCTCCGCACTGCAAGCCCTCCTACCAACCACCACATCAGTCGATGCAATCTACCTACATCTCGTTCAACCCTCCTCCCCTGATGCGTTGGAGAAACTTGCAAACAAGAACACCGAGGAACGTGTGATCCTGGACAAGTTGTTGACGTACGGCGATGATTTCCTCCTCCCTACCACTCAATCATGGATCACCTACGTCGCCTCCCACGGCGGATTCACTCAAACCGCTCAAGCGCAAGCAGCGGCAACCATCACCACCACCACCGACGGCTCCACCACGCACACACTCGCACTCTACGTCCTCCCGCGCGGCGGAACAATCTCCCCTTGGTCCTCCAAAGCGACCGACATTGCCCGTATCTGCCGCCTAGGCGAATCCATCACCCGTCTCGAACGCGGCCAGCTGTTCCTCATCCGCTCCACGGCTCCGCTCACCCTGCACGACCTGCAGCCTGGCGTTTTGCCGCAGCTACACGATCGGATGACACAGCACGTCTTAACCGATGTCCCTGCCGCCCACGTCGTTTTCCCGCCTGTTCATCCGACGCCAGCGCCGCTCGTGACGATCCCGATCCTGACGGCCGAGGACCCGCGCGGGTTGCTGAAAGAGGCAAATACCCGGCTGGGGCTCGCGTTGTCAGAGGAGGAGATTCCGTACTTGATCGATGCGTTCCTTGCGGCCAATCGGAACCCGACAGACGTCGAGTTGTTCATGTTTGCGCAGGTGAATTCCGAGCATTGCCGGCACAAGATTTTTAATGCGGAATGGACGATCGATGGTACCGTGATGGACAAGAGTTTGTTTGCCATGATTAGGAATACGGAAAAGGTGATTGCGGGCAAGGGAACAATCTCCGCGTATTCTGATAATGCGGCCGTGTTGGAGGGTTACACGGCTCCGCGGTTCGCCGTTGATCCGACGCGCAACAACTCGTATCAAGCACACGAGGAACCAATGCCCATTCTGATAAAAGTCGAGACACATAACCATCCGACCGCCGTCTCGCCCTACCCTGGCGCGGCAACAGGTTCAGGCGGCGAAATTCGGGACGAAGGTGCCGTCGGTCGCGGCTCGAAACCCAAAGCCGGTCTCGCGGGTTACACCGTGTCCGACCTGCTCATCCCGGGCTTTACACAACCGTGGGAAACCGACGTTGGGCGGCCGGAACATATCGCCAGCGCGTTGGATATCATGATCGAGGCGCCACTCGGTGCGGCGGCGTTCAACGATGAATTCGGGAGGCCCGCGTTGGGTGGGTACTGGAGGACGTATCTGCAAGAGGTGGATACGGCCGGCGGAGGGAAAGAGTATCGAGGCTATCATAAACCGATCATGATTGCCGGTGGACTGGGCAATGTTCGGCCTCAGTTTGCGCTAAAGAGTAAAGTCCAGGTCGATGCAAAGTTGATCGTGCTTGGCGGACCCGGGATGTTGATCGGCTTGGGGGGTGGTGCGGCCAGTTCCATGGCATCGGGCGCGTCGAGTGCCGATCTCGATTTCGCGTCGGTGCAACGAGAAAACCCGGAAATGGAACGTCGTGCGCAGCAGGTGATTGATGCGTGTGTCGCGCTCGGGGAAAAGAACCCGATTCAATCGATCCACGATGTCGGTGCCGGTGGGCTCTCCAACGCGTTGCCAGAGATTGTTCATGATTCCGACCTGGGGGCGACTTTAGAAATCCGGGATGTCAAGGTGGACGATCCCGCCATGTCCCCGATGGAGATTTGGTGTAATGAGAGTCAAGAACGATACGTCTTGGCTGTCGCGGCCGAAGATTTGCCCGTGTTCGAGGCACTCGCGCAGAGGGAACGTGCACCGTACAGTGTGGTTGGAACAGCAACGGCCGAGGAACGCTTGGTCGTGACCGACAAGTTGCTGCGGGAGAAACCAATCGACGTCGCCATGTCCGTCTTGTTCGGCAAACCGCCCAAAATGACACGCAACGCCACATCGATCAACCCGGCACGAACAGCCTTTGATTCAAGCTTGATGGCCTACATCCCACATTATGCACACGCACCCGTCACCTCGCTCATGGCGGAAACGGTCAACCGTGTGCTCCGACTGCCGGCGGTGGGGTCAAAGTCGTTCCTGATCACGATTGGCGACCGAACCGTCTCGGGTTTGGTTACCCGTGATCAAATGGTCGGACCGTGGCAGGTCCCCGTGGCGGATGTCGCCGTCACTCGATCCTCGTTTGGGTTTGACGTCGTCGTCGGGGAAGCCATGGCCATGGGTGAACGAACCCCGCTGGCCTTGCTCAGTGCCGGTGCATCCGCTCGAATGGCAGTCGCGGAATCATTGACCAACTTGGCCGCCGTCTCTATCGAATCGCTCGACAAGGTCAAACTCAGTGCAAACTGGATGTCGGCAGCCTCGCACGAAGGCGAAGGCGCCAAGCTGTACGAAGCTGTCAAGGCGATCGGGGAGGAACTATGCCCTGCCTTGGGCGTGGGTATCCCCGTGGGAAAGGATAGCATGTCCATGTCGATGAAGTGGCAGGACAAGGAGGGTCAGGCACAACAAGTCACGGCTCCGCTCTCGTTGATCATTACCGCGTTTGCACCTGTCGATAATGTCGAACGCACATGGACGCCCGAGTTGCAGACGCTCGAGAACCAGGGATCGACTTCGCTCGTCTTTGTCGATTTGGCAAGAGGTAAACAACGACTCGGTGGATCTGCCCTTGCGCAGACGTTCAAACAGTTGGGACACGAAGCTCCTGATGTCGAGAGCTCACAGGATATCAAGGCCTTTTACGCTGCGATCCGAACGCTCAAGACACAACACCCGGAACTCGTGCTCGCGTACCACGACCGTTCAGACGGAGGTCTTTTTACCACGGTCGCGGAAATGGCGTTTGCCGGTCGATGCGGTGTTGAGATTTCGGTCGACTCGTTGCCTGATTCAAAGGATGCGATTGCTGCTCTCTTCAACGAAGAACTAGGCGCGGTATTCCAGGTTCGGGAAGCCGACTTGATGCACTTTTCCGACTCGTTCATCAAGGCTGGGTTCCCTACCAAGCATATCCATGTCGTTGGTCGAGTACTTGGACGAAAAGATCAGTCCATCAACATCAACCACGGTGGAGAAGCCATCTACACTTCTACTCGAGGTGCCGTTCAGCAACTCTGGGCGGAAACTTCCTATCGAATGCAAGCGATCCGAGATGATCCTGTTGCCGCCAAGGAAGAATACGATGCCATCCTGGACAACGAAGATACCGGTCTCATCTGTGATTACCAAGCTGGCTTCCTTCCCGACGTTCCTTCGACTATCGCCACTACTCGACCCAAGGTAGCCATCCTGCGAGAACAAGGCGTCAACGGTCAAATCGAAATGGGCTGGTCGTTTACCGCTGCCGGTTTCGAAGCCATCGACGTTCACATGTCTGACATTATCTCTGGCAAATTGTCGTTGAAATCTTTCAGCGGTCTTGTCGCCTGTGGAGGGTTCTCGTACGGCGACGTCCTGGGCGCCGGTAACGGATGGGCTCAGTCCGTCTTGCTCAACGCAACAGCTCGTGCCGAATTCGAGGCATTCTTCAAGCGAGAGGACGCCTTCGTTCTCGGCGTGTGCAACGGTTGTCAATTCCTCAGTCAGCTCAAGGAAATCATCCCTGGAACCGAGACTTGGCCATTATTCAAGGCCAATAGGAGTGGTCGATTCGAAGGACGAGTCTCGTCTATCAAGATCACACAAGAGGCCTCGAAGAACGTTCTGCTCAAGGGCATGGAAGGATCGTCCCTCCCAATCGCCATTGCCCATGGCGAGGGCCGAGTCTTGTTTACAGCGGACGGTCAGCAAGAGCAACTCAAAGCCAACGGTCTAGTTGCGGCTCATTACGTCGACTACAAGGGACAACCAGCTACAAAGTATCCTGTCAACCCGAACGGAAGTCCCGAAGGTATTACCGCCATATCCACAACCAACGGTCGCGTCCTCGCCATCATGCCTCATCCGGAACGAGTCGTCACTCGGGAGAGCATGAGTTGGTTCCCCAACGACCAGGGTAAAAACTGGAATGGCAAGGGCCCTTGGTTCAGGTTGTTCCAAAACGCCTACGCTTTCGCTACTGCGCAAAGTTCGTAGACTTGTGAGTTACTTTCAGCTAAATACCTTCCAGATCGACATGCTGATGGGGTGACAATGCGCAGAGATGAAAAATTTGATGGTAGCGCGAAATAAGGGAGGTTCCCCTCCGCTGCGCTCTTTGTATATAAATGGGTTTTGCGAGACAACAAGTCTTGAACAGTTGTCAGTCAGTCAGTCAGTCATGTAAAAGATAAATGGTCAGAATCTGTGCTTTCTTGCAATCGCTTTCGCGCAAAGTACAAGTACATCTACAAACAGCAATATAAAACAGTCGAAATCAAAGTTTAACCAAGTCACATGTATCCCCGCAATCCATTCGCCCTTGCCCTCACTGCCTTGTCCGAGGAGGCCCGTATCCGCTGCTCTTGACGTTTGTAAACGATGTAGACGGCTTCCGCAGTAACGACGGCACTCCTCCAGCGCTCGGATTCGGTATTGATGTGCTTGTGGTTCTGTTTGAGGTGCTTCCGACTATACGAATTCGCGAGACAATCCTTAGTACGCGTCTGAGTCGTACAGAATGGACGTCGTCGCTTACCTCTAGCACCGCGCGTAGACCCTCGTATACCTGACACCGCAGACCCTCTTGTTCCCCTTCCAATCCCTAATCTACTCGTACCCGACCTCATACCCGTCGTCGGTGCGTTCGCCGCGGCTGCTGCCGCTCGCTCTTTCGCCTCTTGTGCTCTTTCACGCTCTGCCTGTTGTTCCGCTGCGCGTCGGCTCGCTGCTTCTATTTCACGTCGGCGTCGTTCTTCACCTTCAAGACGTGATCTTTCTTCCTCTTCCGCGAGCTGGACGTCCTGCGAAGCAAGTTTAACTGCGTGAGCACGCTGGATGGGGAGAAAGTAGTCTGACTTACGTCATTGAGGCCAGTCCATCGTTTATCCAGGATGAGACGTTGTGTGTGTTCCGTCTGACTCAATAGGGACACGTATTGATCGAGCAGTTGTGATGTCTGTGCTGTTCGTGCGGCCAAACGCTATTCAGGCATATGAATCAGTTTCGACTACTGAGACGTGTGTGCATCGATAAACTCACCTCGTTGTGATGCCTTGTCGCTTCCAACGCACTTGCGTAATTCTCAAACACCTCGTTCATCTTTTTCAGCTCGAACAATGCGGCCCGCAATCGCTCGTCTCGCTGATTTTCAGCCGAACTGTCGTTGTTGGCTGCCTTCGAATGTTGTAGTCGTGTCTTACTCGGGCTGGTGTCTGCCTGAGGCGCCACTTCTGCGCGCATTACCGTTACATCACCTTCGGAACGGTCATGGTCATGGTCATCGTATCCAGACGTTTCAGCAAGATGATGCCGTCCTCCTTCTTCATCCGCTTTGTATCGCTCGACATCGTAAGAATCATCCCCCATCAAATCCGAGTCGTCGTACGCGCCGTTGAACGCAGGTCCACCGTCTAGGGAAAGGTTTCCAATCAGTTCCGAGGTATCGTGGTCGTTCATGTCCATCTTTGGCATTTCGAAGGAATCGGAATCGCGACGCTTGCCGTCTCCGTAGTGGCGAGAAGCAGAAGCTGATGACGGCGTATCCATAGCCGGGGAGACTGTCGAAGTTATGCTGTGTGGGTACTGATATAAGCGGTTAGATGGAGGGTCAACGGGCGAGTACAAATATGCTGCCATGGTTTACCTCCTGAAAGAACGAAGTTGACCACCAGGACTATGGGGCGCGCGAGTGGACAGCTTTTCCGTGTCTTAGTGTGCGGTCAGCGGTCATTTCTGCATCGGATTTCCGTGCAGCGGTTACGCTGCAGCGGGTTTTCAACAGTTGCTGCGGTGGTTTCTCGCAGCATCAGTCATTTTGCAGGAACTAGATATTCATATAGGTGTTTGACTTGAAATGCACTTAGGTATTACCGCTTTCCAGCTTTCTTGAACGTCATAACGTGCGGAGTTTGACTCCAATTCTTCGATATATTATTTTAACGGAAAAAAATGACAAGTCCAAAGAATCCGTTCAAAAACAGCCCAAATCGGTTCGGAGGCTGTTTTTTGTTCACGCTGCCGCCAGCTAAATTTCGATATTCCAGCCAATAAAACAAATTTGGTCAAGCTTTGCGCGAAAAGTTTGCGATCGAGCACCGAAACGCGCGCTGAACGAGTGTTTCGCACATTTGACAGGGTTTCCTACTGTATGAAGGAGGACAAAAATCTAGTGATAGACTTTGTTAGTACGGATATTGAAATGTTGCTAAAAGTACGAAGACTACGGGCCTTGAATAAAGGTCGCGGAAACCCGTATAGTTGGGTATAGGCATCGACCATTTGTCTGTCTATATCATACAAGCTGACTTTCAAGCTATGATGTATGAGGCGCCTGAATAAGGCTTGCCAAGTCATCTGGGTAATTTGTCGCGCTATAATATGATAACCGCTTGAAATATAACTCCTGAACAAGGACGATTTGACCATACGGTGTTGCTGTAAGGGAGTGGGTCAGAGCGTTCTAACCTAGATATGCAAAGGGAACCTGTTCAAGGTTTTGCCTAGTGATCAGGAACTTGTTGAACACCCATCGAGTAACGAACAACCTTGGAAACAGGGATGATTCAAAATGATGGTGGTAAATGAGAATTGCTGGGCTCATCCTTCTCGGTTAATCTGTTTATGGTAGCCATGCGGGAACTCTGTGAAGTCACTGCCCAAGATATGGGAATTTGCAATGTATTGGAGCTTGAAGGTTGACCACCTGCATTGCCTGTTGGAGAAACCTCAAGCTTTTCTCAAATTATTAGATACGTCTTGGCAGTTGGCACTCCGCCTTCGAATTTCGAAGGGTCATCTAGGAAAGGTACATGTGCGGGCAGTACCGTTGGCTTCGCCATACAGCTGGGGAGATCCCAGACGGCTTGCAAAAAAAGAGCAACTTGCCGGGGCGCTAACGCCCTGGTGTTTGAGGGTGCAGCTGATTGGTCGCTAGAGCGATCGACAGTGAAAGGAAAATGGGGGAAGGAGAACCAAGAGTAAGAAGTTGGATTGAAATAACGATGCAAGCAAGTAGACTCCATTGTAACGCAGAGTACAGAGACCGACTTCGGAACCTCCTTTCAGCATGGCGGAAATACGATTACACGCCGCGGTCGACGCCATGGTGCTACAGCGACAGCTCGCAGCCAACGAGTACATTGCATTGGAAAGGCGTGACCCGCGACAGCTACCTGATCACGTTCGAAGCTTGACGGCGCTTCTCATCGATCTCAAAGACCATGTCTACGGCAAGGTCCCTCTTCCGATATTCAACGGCCATTATGAATCGACTCGTCGTATGTTAGAAACGCTTAAAGCGCTGGAAAATGGGTTCTCCCACTACCGAGATCGACCGGAGGCCGGAGGTACTAAACGTGCAGAAATCAGCGAGGAGGTGCTGTCGGAAATGATCAAAGCGAAGATGACCGACGGACAAATTGGCAGCGCTTTGGGTTGTTCGGCAAAGACAATCTCCCGACGGAGGAATGAGCTCGGTCTACACAGGAGGGCAGCAATGCATGGTACACCCCAAGCAGTCATACGTGGGGTCGGTGTTCTTGGTCTAGCATAGAAACGCATGGGGTCCAGGCTGATTGACTTTCCGCTCCTTCTCTACAGCACATCATGCAGTTCCTTGCGCAGCAAAATGAGCCCAGTATTGGCGTCGAAATGGCGAGAGGTCACTTACGGGAACAAGGAGTGGCGCATACTCGGGAAGACGTCCGAGACTTGATGCGCAACATGAACCCGGAGCAGTATGCGGCCCGAGCAGCAGAGACGACGCGAAGAAGAGAATATTATGTTCCCTTCATCAATAGCCTCTGGCATATGGACGGGCACCACAAGCTGATTCGATGGAAGTTCGTTATACACGGAGCGATCGATGGAAAGAGCCACTTGGTCACCTTTCTTGGGGCGTCAGACAACAATCGATCCGACACTGTACTCGCCTTGTTCCAAGACGCAGTGGGTACTTGGGGATGGCCACAGAGGGTCAGAGCCGACTACGGAGGGGAGAACCTGGGGGTCAAAGAGGCTATGGAGGAGAGACGAGGTGGGTGATTGGAGCTAACCTTTCTCCAATGCAGACAAAGAGCTTACCTCAGCTCGCTCTCTCGTCCAGGACTGAACTGCGGTGCTTTCCTACAAGGACCCTCTACGGCGAACCAGCGGATTGAGAGACTTTGGGTCAATGTCAGACAAGGATTATGCGACAAGTACATCATGATCTTCCGTACCTTGGAAGCGGAGAATCATCTGTGCTCGTCCGACCCGGTGCACCTGTATTGTTTGCACTTCGTTTACCTTCCCATGATCAAAGCGGCTTTGAATACCTGGCGGGCCAGTTGGAACAGCCACTCTATGTCCACACCTGGTCTGGGTGGCATGACACCTTTGGGACAGTGGTATACAGGTGAGCTCCGTCTGTCGCTTAGAGATGACAACTCCTGGGCTGAAATCAACATCGAGTAGGAGTAATTGGAGCTGCCCAGAACGGATTCTATATCAACTATCGAGCGTGGGATGATGATGAAGAGGAAGAAAGGCTCTGGCGAGCGTACGGCGAGCAGGAAAGACTCGATGATCACTGGAATGGGTTCGATGCAATGAACGTGGCAAACTACCCTGTCCGCCATAATGGTCCAGGGGACGTCAGGCAGCCAAGATATGACGATCAACATGTACAAATTGATCATTTTGGGGATAATCTACCGTTAGAGCTCTACGACAAGGACTTTTTGCGAAAACTGGAGTTACTGTTTCCGCACACGCCGCCCACTCAAGCGGACTCTGGCCAGGATAGATTTGTGAGGTTGCTAAAGTACATAGAGACGTATCTGTACGAGAATCACCGAGATTTTGTCGTCAGACAGCTGTAATCTTGTAGCAGTGGGTATCGGTAATGGGAAAATAGGAATATCAGATACATACCATTTGCCTTTACGCGATCTTTTCGCTCTGGGTGGCACAACAGTGGCCTGTTCGCGCCTGGATTCAAGCTTGTCGTCTGGTGTTGTTGTCGAGGGACTGGGGCCTTTTATAGAAGGAGGGTGGTCAAAGTGTCAATGTTGCAAAAGAAAGAGGCATTGGACGGTGACTTTTTGGCAGCCTACCTGTAAGTCCTGTATTATCCACAGCCACGTCAAGCATTGAGGCGTTCGAACGCTTACGCCGTTTGTTTTTGACTCTCTCTGCCAGGGTGTCTATGATTACGAGGAGCAGTTAACTTCATGGTTCATGAAGTCCCTAGTGGATATTGACCTACTGTCAAACGACGCGATGGACACCCCTTCCAATGCAAGCTCGGTAGCTTCGACTTGGGCGATTGGGTCGGTATGCGAAGAGTAACCCGTAGCGGATATGGCTTTTGATGAATCTAAAGGCGAATTAGGCACGGGGATAGCGGGCCCTAGGGGCAGTATGAGTGAAGGTGAGGGTGAATGTTCCGGTACAGCTTGAGCCGGAGATATGTGACTTGGTGATATGAGTACGGCCTGCATTGAGGCGGGAGGGGTCTCGGCAGGATCTTTCTCGTTCTTTACCAAAATGGTGCTCGTTTCCTTGATAATCTTAGCGGAAGATTTGTTTCGCACTGTTGATACGGGACCCTCATCTTCTTCCTCATCACTGCTGATCTCGATGACCTCGCTGGAATGCCTCAGGTTCATCTCGAGTGCTTCCCTTTTTGGCTTTATATCTGCAGGCCAAGGAGGAGGAGGAACACCCGAGGATGATCCACTGCCAGCGCTTTGATGTGCCAGGAGCTGTGAGAGAAGTAGTTCCATAGCTCGAGGGTCTCGCTGAACGACCTGTTGAAGGGCTTGTAAGAGATCGGTCGGTTGCAGCGTACGCTGATCTAACACAGGCTTTCTATCTTGCGGGGTGTTTTGAGTGTTCCCATAGTTGTTGCTTGTCATGGCCGTGTGAGGCGTAGGCTGCATCGCTACTGAGCTGTCACTTGCGACAGGGGGTCCTTGCTCCTTGTCGGGTTTGAGAACGCTCTTCACGGCGGTTAGGACGCTGTCGCCCTCCAAACGAACGGCCTTGGAGAATACCGGTGTGCAAAGTTCCCGGAGTTGGATATTGTTCGTCTCCAGGTTGTAATCATCGGAGATGGGGACTTCCTCCTCATTCTTGGGGTCGAAGAAATTGAAATCGGACTCCTCGTCATCGGCAGGGGATGGGCAGCGATATGGCGGATGTTGGGGTGAGGGCGACTCTAGCGATCGCGATCGGCCGGGCTCGACCGAGCGAGTCTCACGGGATCCGTGGGTAGAGGTACCCTGGATATAATCGCAACGAGCGGAGTGGTGCTGAAGGGTCTCCGCCGTTGAGAAGGTCATGGGGCATCCTCCGCAGGAGAAGGGATCCGAGCGACTCCGAGTAGACCCCTCTTTGGAATTCGAAGATTCACCCCCCTGATCTTCACACTCCCCGCTCAGTACGGCCTTTGCTCTTTCCGTCATGTCGTTCCACCGTTTCAAGAACTCCTTCTCGAAATCGAGTTGCACAGGGGTGGGCTCCCTAAAATTCGCGTCGAAAATGTAACAGTACCGGCAGGATCTGAAGAATTGGCTGAGGCTCACGGCTCCATGCTCGAGATCGGATATCCGTCTGACATCTCCAGATGCGAGTGTTTTTCCTGAAGGCCCGTGTTTGACGAAGACGAACTCGTATATCGGAGCTACTCCAGCGAGTCTGGCCCGGATCATATCCTGCACATCTTTGGCGGTCATTCCCGCGTAGAGCTCCATGGTAGGCCCGTACCCTTTTTCTACCAACCAGTCAGACTGCATGCCAGCAAGGTCTTTGCCTCCGGAGAAGACACGGCCACTCGAGTTCAGCCACTGAGTGACGGGAATGTAGAATATCTGAGGATGACGCTATGTCAGTGCTGGATGAAAGGGACGATAGCTTAGGACAAGATGGCTCACCCTGTTCTCGTTCGCAGGCACCCCGACCTGCACAGGCTTCAACGCTGCCACCGGCGTGGCCTTGCTGGACGTCCCCTTGCCCTTCTTGCCTCCTCGAAGCTGCTCTGGTTGCGGTATCCTGTTGACGACACCGGTTGTATATACCGGCTGTGAGTCCATATTGTCGAGCCTCTCCAGGAGTTTCACGCCCATCACTTGGTTGATGGATACTTGCTGTGTTGAAGGAGTGGCGGAGTAGTGAGCCTTCGCGTTGGAAGACTGCCCGAAGAACGGAGAGCCATAGTCGACATTCTCCGAGGGTGTTTGAACATTTCCTTGCATCGCTCTTTGTCGATCAGCCTCTTCTTGCTGGTTGATGAGCTCGAGTTCTTGTTGCAGCCGAAGTTTGGCCAGCCGGCGCTCTTCCGCGCTCATTGGAATGGAGTTCGAGGACATAGTTTACTATAACAGCAGTAGATGCTGACATCTGATTGGCGAGTTACAATAAGAGTGAGAGACTGGTTGGCTAAATAGCAGAGCGCAAGGTACAGCTCGATTCCACCAGACACCAGTGGCCTACTGACCTTCATCATATAGTCACGTGCCCGCTTCACGCGTCACGTTGCCAAGTGCCAATTGCAGTAAGGCCGACGAGATCGATTCAGATCGGGAAAGTCCACTTACTAAAGAGTAAAGTGACCATTCCCTGCTTCCATATAGCTTTCCATAGCTTTGAAGGTTGACGAGTACTATGTCACGAGAAGGATGGTTCGAGCTCGTGTCAGCACGCTGCAAACCCATGTCACGCAAGTTCTACTGGCTAGTACCCGGCGACTGAAACGATTAGTCTGAAATGCGTGACTTGTAGATACTGGATAGAGACACCCAAGATACTGTCTGCCCGGTGCTCTGTCGGGTGGGTACCCGAGTCTGTTCAAGAGTACACATAGGGATTTCAAAGCATCAGAACATTGAGTCCACCACATCGAGTAAAGTAGCACCTGTGTGTTGGTGGCGCCGAAGGGACCATTGCAAACTAGATGACCTCTGAAGAGAATGGTATATGCTGTTCAAACAAGTGAAGCATTTTGACTGCTTTGGTGCCATAATATCAAGAAAGCTGAAGCTCGCTGGGATGTCAAGCATATCCGCCGTGTCATTAGATGGTAGTCGTAGTTCTTCTTCTCAATGTAATCAGCATTTCAGATTGCAGTGCCCATGTACGGGTATTTTGATGTACGGGTACTTCAAGTTATCTCACGACTTAATAAAATTTTCCTTACAACTGATCATTACCCTTATTATTAACCTCATTACATCAGACCTGGACCTGATCATTAGGGTACTTTGTAATACAATATTTCAATACCAGTAGAGATCTCTGCAGGAAGGTAGACGACCTTACGTCGAGACCTCCCGGCTCCCGCACCTTCGCCACTCAGCTTAGCATTCTTCGAACAGCTTCGTGAGCAACTGGGCCAGAGTTGGTTCGCAAATTTGAAGAAACAAACTTATGTGCGGAAAAGTTCGCATTGAGCGCATCTAAATCATAACTGAATTCTGAAGCCTGCTGCAAATTCGAGTTTCAAACCGCTGCATGGCTGGCACAAACTGAATTGTCCACTCGTGCGCGTCATACCAGGACTTGCTCGATCACTCTCTACGCGTGTTGTTTACATTTCAACAACTTTCAATATGATTGAGTGAACCTGAACAAGACCCTTCATACTCGTAGTTAATACCTAGGTCCTTCGACTTCGAATGACATTCACATCTTGACATGACCCCGTCCTCATACAATTTTCGCTAGGATGTACTGGACATCGCCTTCGATACTTTCCGCTGGTAGGATATGCGCCCCTGTCAATGTGTGGAAAATGCGAGGCGTATGGTGTTGAGGACGAGAGGAGGAATGTGAGTTTTGTTCTTTCCCTCATCCGGTTCCTCCTCTGGTCCTCCAACTTTCCCTTGCACTACCTTCCCGGAGTATATTGACCATACGCCTATTGCTGATTTCTATATACCTCTACACAGTTATGACGCGATACGGATTTCCGTACTACACCTCCTCTCATACCATGCACGCGGACTTCTTTCCATCTTCATCTTTCGACAGTGGCTCTACTTCGCTTTCCGCTTCTGTCGGTAACACAACTTTCTCTAGCCAAGCTTACGACGCATCCGTGACCGTAACCCTAGCTCACCTCGCCCTCCGAAACACCATCGAAACGGCATTCCACAACGTCTTCGTACTCTGGATCCTGTGATATGTCGGCTCAAAACTCGGGACTATCGTCGCTTCCGCCCTTGTCTCTCGACGTCCACGCCAATCCAAATGCGGCAGAAACCTCACGAGCGTTCGTATGCATGGAAGCTCGAAATCTGGGTGTTAGACAAGGCAATCACCGATGATGACGCCATAGGGTAGGAAGCAAACGTATCTCAGTTCGATGTCTACCAAACTCGTACGCGAAGGCTTGTATCTCAAGAGGGGTATCCAGATGTAGACATATCGCGACGTTGAGCTGCACCAACAATGAGCCTATCCACGCGGCTGCAAACTTGCTCGGCTGTTCGTGAGTTGTCAAGTACAACACGACCACCTCCTCTTTCTTCTACGCGTACTCTATAGCAGACTCCGAGTCATTAGCCATCCCTCGCCCAGGTCTTACACGGCAGCGGACTGCCGCAGAACTGAACCAGTAGGCACGTGACGGTGAGGGTCGGGAGCTCGTACACCTCGGTCGAGTGGGAATGCAAAGTCGTTTTTGGTATGGGGCGGTTATGCGGAGGAGTCAAACAACGGGGAGGAAGGCTTGTAGGATGTGGAAGACTTGAATTGCCGGACGGACGAGAGCAGGTTGAAGACTATGTGAAATGGTGAAGGGGATGGATGAATGGAACTGTACGTTCCCGAGAAACAACGGACCGTAACGAACCATTCGCGTGCCGTTCTTCCGCGATGAGCAGTACGGATGTCATTGGGACCATCGACAACCGGAAACAGATACAGAGTCGGGCATTCTGGCGTCGTACACCACCAACACGTTGCGCGCGCTCGTCTTCGCTCCTTGCTCCTCCCCTTCGAACGACACTCGTTCACTGCCGACACCAATGTTCGTCCGCGCGCAGTTTCGCGCATTCTACATCTGCGCTTGGCCGTATACCATGGTGATCTGTTTGAAACAGGGTGATCTGTCGCCCCAGACCTCCAAACCGGTAAGTCTGTCTGCTTTCCACCTTCCACCTTCCTTTTGTTTCGATTAGGGACAGACCATAAAACAATTTGTAATGTGTTGGTGTGCTTATGCGATGGCTCTGATGACTGCGCAAGTGGCATGAGATAAGGAGTAGAGGGGAGGTGGTTTGTTGAATGTGTCGATGTAATGCTAATCTACGGCTGGCGTCGCTGCGCGACTGGAAGTGAGTGGGTGATGGTGTAGTGTCGCGCGAATGGAAGAATCAATAGGAGAAGATTGCAGCAAGGTTTCCATTATATACGTGACCATATTGCATAGTCCAGGTTTGCATATATACGTCTTGTCGCGAAGTTGCTTCCTTTGCCGACTTTCTTCGGTTGTTGCACATATCATCGACAGCAGTCAGGGCTACTCACAACGATCTGCGACCCTTTCAGGACCTGTCTCTGTTCGTTATATCCGTTTCGCGGTGGTCCCCCGTTTCTCCTTTCGCTCAGCAAGGTAATTCTCGAACTTGGCGAACTCGTAGTCGTACCGTGCGCAACACTGTACGCTCAGCTGGTCGACCTGCAAGTGACAGCATCATCCGGGTTAGCTGTCTCCCCCTTCTCATCGGGAGGCTCGTTCGACGGTATCGACGGACTTGCCGCTCACCGACCAAGCCGTCGCAGTTTCTGCGGGTTTTCACACCTTCCTGCCTTTCCCCTTGGTTTGTCCATCTCTGACCGCCTCATCGTTTCCGTCTCCGCATAGTCGACTTATAAAGGACGACCGCCATCTGCTTCAGATCCATCAGAATGACTAGATGGGGAAGACACGAACATTTCGATAAAGCTGGGATTCGCGTTTTGGTGGCACATGAGGCGGAGGATCTGCTTCTTGGAACTCGAGCGCTCAGCGGCGGGAAAGGAGAGGCGGGGTCGAGAAGCAAACCTCCTTTGGACACGTTTTACCCTGAGGCTGGCACATACTTGCAGCCAAACTGTTAATGAAGAGTAAACGATGAACACATGAGGTTACTTTGTTTATCGGATCGCGTCGTCGCGTTGGCAGACCGCCAATTCTCACTCTGAATGTATAGAGAATCAATTTTTATTGATTTCGCCTTTCTGCAAGTTTTCTCAACTATATCAGCTATATCTTCTACTTTTCGTACTCACTATGATAGCGAAGAAGAGAGGGAACAAGACGATGCTGTCCGATGAATCTATGAAGAAGGAAGACGAGCTGAATGCGAGGAGCGTCGTCGGGCTCGGGTTTGCGTTGTTCAGGTGCGCCCCAGTGCAGTATATTCTTTGCTTATAGTACTATACCGCAGGTGCCTATACAACAACAAGAAGGATGTTCCCGGACGACGAATTCGCTCTTCGACGAGCTCGTCAGCGTCGCGGACCGCCAGCGTAGAATTAGCGCGTCGCGCATGATCACGTTTCGGACCGCGGAGCTGACGGCGGACGGGATGGTTGTATCGACCCGGATGGTGCAGAAGAATTTGAACGAATCTGATATGCCAACATACTATAGTCTCCCCATGAAATGCATGATGCTAAACAGCTACAACCAAGACCTCGTAGCGCCCTTCATCCCATCCTCGCCCCATCATCCCTCATCTCAACCTCCTTCAACGAATCGAGCTCTGCAAAGGATTAGCTCGATGGTCTATTCCCAAAATCGGCAACGCCGCCAGTCAAGTCTAACACCGCAGGTCGAGTGCCGCTCTCTTCACTCTTGATTTGATCGATCTTTTCTCCGGCCACGATCTTCGGATCTTCCGACTCGCTCTCTGATCTCGACTGATGCGGAGGCGATTTTTCGTGCATGGATCCGTACTCTGTCGCCGCGATTGATCCCTCGTCCGGTAATGTGTATCCCGAGGGCGAAGCCGATGGACCAGCTTCTATTATTGGTGGTTGCCTGCCCACAGTTCGGGCATATTCCTCCGCGATCGCAGTGTTCTGGCCTGCGGAGATGGATCTGATGACTAGATGCCGTATATACAAAAGTGGTATCAGCATGATAAAACGGCTGCCAGGTAAGTAACTCTCTACTTACTCCGCCAAGTTGCCTTTTCGTGAAGTTGTCGTTTCATAGCTCGAGTGAAGAAGTCTGACATAGAGGAAACAGACCAGTCCGAAGGGATCATATCGATGACCTTTTTCGTTGCACGCTTGTCAGCGATGAAAATCAAGCGACGCTAACAAGGGCACTGACCTGTATAGTGTCCAAGTGTACCGCCTGTGCGTTAAGGAGATCTCTTGTCTGCTTCTTGGCGCGAGAGCTTGATATTACAGGATGTCGTCAGCATCAAAGCATGCAAGTAAAGTATGACAATGCCCTTACCCGTCTTCCATATACACTTTGAGCAGCGCCATAACCAAATTCTCACGTTGCTCTCCCTCGATGGTCCCCTTTCTTCTCCGCCCGACTTCACCCAATGCGACCCATGGTTCGAGTTCGGGCATCTTTTTCCCAATGGTTCGAGCGATTTTCGGCGGGACCACGACTCCTCCTTGTGAACAGTATGTTTCCGCTGAAACTGAATCGCGCATATGGATAGCCAATAATTGCAGCGCCTTTTCATGACGGCCGAGCTAATGAGACGAATGATAAGCATTCTATCATGCACGCAAGTCAATTCAAGCCTGTACGAACCCGGCCGTAGACGATAGCCTTTTCGTAGAAAAGTTTGTCAATGCCTTGTAGACGTTCTTCCGCTTCTGGGACATCGTAGAACGGGGAGCCCTGCAGGAACAAGATCGTCTTCATCCTAAGGGTCTTTGCTGGGGAATCGTGTGCGGTTTCTGCTATGTATTGACAATACGTCACACCTGGTCGCGTGGCAACGTACTCATCGTCTACCGCATGCGATGTTAGTCAAATTGATGTCGAGTGGCACTCCTAGACTTACATATTTCAGTAAAATGATAGAGTACCCCGTCATCGGAAAGGAAATTCTCGCATTCTTTCAGATAATGCGCAAGCAGTGCGTTATGCAACGATTTATCCTGATGTGCCGTGCCAGGAAAGCAAGCTTAGTCAGAAGTCACTCCGAGACTACCAGTCAAGTATGCTTACTGCACTCCGCTTCCTGACAACGGCATATTCCAGGTATTTGTTCGCTGCTTCTTGATTAATGTTTTGAAGATCCGACAGCAGAGCCCTGTCGTCGAATTTCACGCTAGCTACCATCCGTTGACCGGTCAACACCTGTGAAGCGACGGAGCAAGGTATGAGAAAGTGAAGAGACATGTGCGTTTCTAAAAGCATACCTGCAAAGCTGTTTCAGGATCCCTTTTGGCAAGCCACAATCCATATTTGCGTATCAGAGTTACATCGTTTGTTTGTCGAAGAATGCTCTCAACAGTTTTCGTTGGTTCCGGAATTTCGGAGCTTTGGATATCCTTGTCGACCATGCTGTGCAGGAGGTAGATTGGCATATCAGCTTTACATGAGCAGGAACGAGCAGGATCAGAAAGTACTAACGATGTTACGACTTCCAGCACTCTAGTGTGCTTTCCAATCATCGTCAATATACGAGCCAAAAGTCCAGGCTGCGCTTCGGTATCAATGAAATGCTCAAGCTCTTCCAAAAGGCAGTCGTGATTGCTCTGCAGAACCCCGAGCAACTCCTCAGATTCATTCTGTTCAGCGAGAAGCTTGCACAAGCACGTATCGATGGCCTTCGAGTGATTACAAGAAGAATACCAGTCAAACGTCGTCTATGAAGAGAGATTACTATGCAGCGCAATCACATACCTGATCCACTGATTGATCCCTGCTCGTGTCTTTCCCTGAGCTACCGCTATTACCAGATGTACTCGACTTGCGCCGGGAATGCCTTGTCTTGCGTAGATAATCAGAAAGCATGCGCTTTGCGTGATCATGCAGTTGATCGCTGATTTGCTTGATTTCCGCTGGCGGTGATTCTGAGTCCGAACCGACCTCCATGCCGTATATTTCTGAAATTTTCTTGTTTACTATTTGTTAAGCGAGAACATCAGCCTACATAGCAGACACCTCAGGTATAACGCCGAATAGTCACCTATTGCGTCAATTGTGCCGATCTCATCCAAGCTAGGTACAAGTCCTTGCCAAATAGCTAATTCCTGAGCTTGTGGTATGCTGTTGCCCACGTACCTCGGAAAGAGGGATATTACAAATCGAGGGTCGATCTTGCTCTTGTGAAATAATGACCCTGCGTCATCGAACAGTGCTGCTTGAAGCCGCTTATACGCCAGCCGCGCGTACATGAATCGAAGTTCTGCTGTGTGCCCCGCCTGTGTACGCAAACTGTGAGATCAGCCAATCGTCTTGCCGATAGGACAAAGTGAAAACGCACACGATCTCCGTCTACTTCTCCCCGTTTCACTTTTTTCCTTTCTTCCTCGACCATCTTCGCCGCTTTCTCCGGTGCATCCAAGGTGCTTTCATTGAGCATATCATCAGCTCTGACCACCCAGGAGTCAGACGCGAGGACGTATACTGTGTCTCTCGTCCATACCACAGTTTCATTGACGGTCACGCTTGGCGAGAATCCAGGCATCTTGTGCAGGATGCCTTGATTGGCCGTCGTCATTACGGTAGACTCCGATGTTGCTGACGGAGAGAACATGGATGCATCGTTCCAACGTCGAGCTTCATCGCTGGATGGCGAGTTCACTTCTTCTTCTTGAACGGCATTTTCGTCTTCTGCGGCTCCTTCCCTGATTGTTCCTGATAGAAGCTTTCGAAGAATTGGTTGTATTAACCTGTCTCGCTTCGGATTCGGTACCGTAAGACCGTACGGATTGATGCTGATTCCAGACAGGATAGCATGAGAATCCAAGCTCTGTTCCGTGGTATTCGTTCCAAGGCCGAGTTGCTGTGGCGGCTCGTCAATGCCGGACGTGATGTCTGAGATCGAGTGGATCCTAAGCGAGTTGTCTCGACACAGTGCAATGACAGAGTCTCCTTCGATCACTATCAGAACACCACGTATGTTAGCCAATCCAGTCCCCTGTCGGTTCCAGGAATAAAAGAACAAACCAATAGCTCGTGGATGACTGTTCCAGCTCATAGTACCTCTCACAGGGTCACCATCCTTGTTGACGAAAACTCCCATACTGCCCGATTCTTCACCTGTGAAACTCGCGAACAAGAATTCCGGCTCTCCTGGCAGGACGGCGATTGCTGGATTAACATTGGCCGGAGCATCGGGAGAAGCTTGTGATATTGGCAAAATCTCGAGAAGATGGGAACCGAGTAAATCGACGATGCAGTACTTGGAACGGTCAGAGATGCAGAGTGTTGCATTGGACCTGACAGCTTGTGTAGGGGTTTCTGGCACCGGGACATCCTAATACCAAGGTTTGCGTTAGACACACCGATGTTGAGCCTTTGAACGGTACGTACTCTGAGAAACGTCAACTTTGCTCCCAACCTGTAGAGTCCAATTGCCTTGCGCTTCACGGTACACATGCCAATATCTAAACCTCTTACACCCGCGCCCGATACGACCATCTCCTCCTCTCCAGCCTTCCATGCGATTTCTTGGTCGTCCAAAGTCACATGGCTAACGTTCCTGATAGGTAGGATCGGGTTTACCGTCAACGACTCCAGGGTCGGAAGAGCAAGGAAGGATAGTGTTGCATCTGCGCAGAGAGGACAAACAGAACCAAAGATTCAGATGTCAGTGATACGACATGAAGCGACAGGGATGCATACCCGATAGTATGATGGCCTTTCCCACTTTCGGAGCCAGCAAGATCTTGTCGACGGGTTTCCGACCCGATAACACATGCTTGTTGCGTAAGACGAAGGCTGAGCTTTTGGTGTGAAAATTCGAGCTCGAAGCCTATTGCACGACAAGATAAGTTGGCCGCTAAGTAGTGAATCGTTGTACTCACAGTACTGCGCGAACTGGAGTCCAAGGTATACCACAAGATCTGACCATCGCTAGAGCCAAGGTACAAATTGTTACCTGAAGCAATTGTAAGGGTCGGCTCAGAGATCTTTTCCAAAGAGAACTACTGCAGACTTACTATATCCTACTGCGCAGGAGATATAAACCTTGTTGTTCTCCTGAGCCGTCTCATGGGTTGCAGGACTACCGAAATCCAGAAGATCGCGCTGGAGGAAGGGATCCACCAACAGCGGCTGAATTACGATGGATTGCATGGTAGACTTGGTCAGTCTCTTGACATGTTGAGGAGATTTGCCACGAATCGCCAGACTTGTGTGACGAGCAAAGGTCGAATATGCAAATGAACTCATGAGTAACATCATCGTGAATCCAAGCTAGGTGATGCTGCATAATTTGCTTCCGCCCAACGTCTCACATTACGTAAAACCCTGTCCTTCGTCCATCACGACGAAGCAGCAGCGTCAGGCGGTCAGCCCTGCGAGGATTAGGTGGTATATCGTCTTCATGAATCGTTACTAGGTTGCACACTTTCGGATCGTGCGGAATATACAGTGATACCACACCGGGACCGCATCAAATTCTTGATCATATCACAATGGCAGGCGGACCAAACCTCAAAGAAGTTTCAAGCGCATCTGGTTCGTACCTCCTCTGCTCCATAATCATCATTGAGTGGTAAGCCTAACGTGTATCCTTCGCTTTCTCTTTCCTCCTCGAACACACTCATTATTATCGCGGGAAACTGTCTTTCTCGCAGAGTTTGACAGCATCGTCAAGTCGCTGCCAGCCAGCAAGGCTTGCGTAGTAGGTCAGTAGATGAATGTCTTTAGAATGAAACATAGGTCCTCTGCTGACATTGCACATTCACTGTAGACTTCCATGCTGTGTGGTGTGGACCCTGGTAGGATACATGCCACCGAGTTAGCCTAAGACGGAGCTCCACTGAGACTTGACATTTACTGTATCCTCCAGCCATATGATTGCTCCCACTTTCCAGCAGCTCTCGCAGAAGGTTTGCATTTCGCCTCGATCCACTGGTGTATTCATCTTACACTGATATCCGGTCCATGTCAAACAGTATGGCCACGTTCAATTCCTGAAGGTCGACGTAGACAAGGTCCCCCAAATCTCGGCAAAATACAATGTGAGGGCAATGCCTACTTTTATCGTGATTAAAGGAGGCAAAGTCGTCGGCGAAGTACGTCTTTTCGGATTCATGATTCGTAGACGGTCTACTGACATTCTGCCATGGCCGTTATCAGATGAAAGGTGCCAACCCTGCAGGCCTCACATCCATGGTTTCACAACATGCCGGTCCTGCACCTGCCGCTGGAGCGTCTTCTCCCTCCGGTAGCAGTGGCTCAAAAGCAACACCTACCGAACCCGGCGTTGTGAGTATCAGTCGAGTATCATCATGGAATGTTTCCACTCATTATGCCTTTGTTTAATTGTCTAGGAGTCGCTCTTGCTGCACTTGTACAACCCGCATATCACTTGTTTGAACGAGTCATCCAATCACGGTATCAAGACAATCGTCGGTTCTGATGCCGTGCGAAAAGGCAGTGGATGGTTGGAAAGCGAGGTTGATCCCGAGTTGTTGGTACATCTACCTGTGAGTTTCGCTTGCATCAAGTATAGTACGAACAGCGAAGGACGCTGATGTCCTCGCCCGTCATTCCTTAAACCAGTTCAATCAACCAGTCAAGATCAAGTCGATCTCGATCTTTTCCGCCATCTCCCCGTCACAAGCCCCCAAGACCATTCAGCTGTTCATCAACCAACCTACTCTTGACTTTTCCGACGCATCCAACCTCACGCCTACCCAGGAAATCGTCTTGACCGAGAAAGACGTGAAGGGCGAGCGTGTGGACGTGCGATTTGTAAAGTTCCAGAGTGTTAACAGTTTGAGCGTGTGTATCCTGTCAGACCTTGATCTGTTTCTAATGTCTGCTGATCCATAAGGGAATCTTTCTACACAGATCTTGGTCAAAGACAACCAGGGAGACGAAGAGACTACTAGGATCGATTCTATCGATGTGTTTGGCTCTGGTAGGTCTGAATGTGGTAACGTTGAGCTGCCAGCGATGATTGACTTTCCAAACTCTTGTGCTATAGTTGTACATGCAACTTCAAAGGACCCAGTGAAGCCAGTTCAGTAAGGAGCTAACAATGATGGATGAGGTGTCTGGCAGTTCTCGCGCTCTCATGCACCCGCTTTGCTGTATGTCAACTAGATACGTGATCTGCAGGGATGTAGAGTTGTCATCAGATTATCAGGCCTGCACTATGTCAACACATGCCGGTGACGAATGAGTGAGGTCGTTTAGACGGGACAATGAGACTTTACACTGAAGGTCTGGTACACATCGCCTTTTGTCTATTCGATACGCTTTTCTGTAGCTGGGCACCAAAAAAGTTGAGATCGAGCGAAGACATCAAGATGTGGTCATGTTGCGCTTGGGCTCCATGTACGCTTCGGGTAGCTACCAAAAGTGATGACCAAGAGTAGGAGGTAGTCGCTTCCTGTTCTTCTATATATAAAATATGATAATATGGTACGTACATACATGACGTGTTCAGCTTTTGGTTCCGCGTTCGAGCGGTCGTCGGTCGTCGTCGTCGGGCTGCGTTGCTTCGATATTTCTTCTTTCATAACTCCCCTCACATTGGGAAAGGCCTACTGTTTAGGGCATCTGAGATCGATTCGATAGCTATTTACGGAGGCCTGTGCATCGCTCCTTGTACGAACGTAACAATGGCCTTTCAAGCTATAAACTCCAACGTGAGCCGTTTGACACAGCGGATTACAGAGAATTTCAAGGTAAGCTCGCTCAGACCAGACCAATGGACTTGAAAACTGATCACTGATGACACCCATCGCACTGACATCAGGAATCAACACGAGATATACCTCTTTTCCAAGGCAACGCCAAATCCTCAGCGGGCTACTTCGAATACAATCATGATAAACTGAAGGATATTAGCTGGTTGTTGGAAGGCGGTGGTGATAAGCCTGGAACTGGAGCGAGCGGTATAAGTGCAGTTACTGGTAGGATGAGTGGTGATGCAGCTAAGCTAGAGGGTATGAAGCGCTTGATAGCTGTAAGTCAATATGCCGAATGTAAGGTGGCTTAGTCACATTCTGACTCTCACCTTATCAATAATCGTTCCGTCACAAAACAGATGATTTCCAAAGGCAGAGATATGTCAGGGTTCTTCGCGCAGGTCGTAAAGCAGGTTGCGTCGCCATCGATTGAAATACGGAAACTGGCAAGTCTGCTCCCACGAATCGTTAATGAGCAGGTCCTCTTCTAACACCTGGCTTTTGAGTTTAGGTATACATCTACCTTCTTAGATAGTAAGCATGGTGACGCGCGCTTTCGCTGGGCAACACTGACAGTCCCTGCTGCCGCCTTCTAGTGCATCGACAAATACGGACCTTCTGCTTCTTTCCATCAATACGTTTCAAAAAGACCTCTCGGATCAGTCTCCGTTGATACGTTCAATGTCATTGCGAGTCTTGACCTCAATAAGGCTGCCCGTTATTCAAGGTGAATTCAAAATCTTGCTTCGCCTACCTTGCACCTATTGATGGGCTGAGTAATACTGTCGACAGGAATTCTCATGATCGGTTTGAAAAAGCTTGCAATCGATCGAAATCCTTGGGTACGGAAAACCGTAGCATTGGGTTTACCCAAAGTCTATGAGTAAGCACCACTGATGCCGCAGTACTCATTGCAACCTATCGAGCTGATCATCTTTCTGTCCTTAGCATGGATGCATCGACTCAGCCACTACTATTGTCAATCCTCACAACCCTTCTTCAATCGCCCTCTCCGATAACATTGGGTGCATCGCTCACCGCATTCCAAGCTATCTGCCCGAATAATCTCAGCTTTTTGCACATACATTACAGACGCATATGTTGTCTCCTGGTAGATGCGGATGAATGGGGCCAAGCTATTGCCCTTGATATTCTGATCCGCTACGCTCGCGCGATGCTGGAGAATCCAGAATCCAGCGTGGTTACGCAATCTTCGAGGCTGGAGAAATCGAGTGGCCAGGACAAACCATCACACGGCAAAGCGGCAGACACCGCTGAGCATCAAGACGAAGACGCGGACGAGCTTGATCCGGACATTGAGCTTCTTCTGCATTGTGCGACACCGCTCTTCCAGTCCCGCAACTCGGCGGTAGTACTGGGTACAATCAGGCTCTTCTACCTTATCGCTCCCGCGTCACATGAAGAAGTCGAGCAGGCTAAGCTGGTGAGACCTCTTATCCGATTAGTAAATGGGCTCGGAAGCGCCGAGGTGAAAGCAGTAGCAACGGAAGTCTGTGGACATGTGGCTGAGGAGAGACCGGTAAGTGGGAACATATTTCATTATGTGGTTATCCATACTAAGGCGTATCCTTTATCCTTAGTGGCTTCTTTCTGCTTCCTACGCTTCGTTCCTGCTACACTCGACCGACAGTATCCGAGTGAAACGCACAAAAATCAGAATATTGGATGCTTTGCTAAATGCCGACAATGCGGACATATTGCTTCGCGAATTTCAGGTAGGAGCCGATTCGCCTATTCAATGATGTCTTGCCTACGGCTGATCCACGAGCCCATCAACAGGAGTATATTCGGTTCCCCGAAGCTGATGTCTCGGAAGATGCTATCAAAGCCGTTGGACATTGCGCCGGGAAACAGATTAGTACCAGAAAGCTCGCGCTAGGTATCCTCATCAAGCTTTTGAACAGCTCAAGGGGTATGTGACCATTTTTTTACTGTATCCATTAAAACATCGCTAAAGATCTGGAATCATGGTATCGCTCAGATGCATCTGTCGGACATGCCGTAGTAGTGCTCAAATCGCTAGTACAGCCCGATGCATCCTCAGAAAGCGTGTCCGAGTCTATCAGATTAGTTGCGAAACTGGTGAAGCAATTGCCGGAGATAACGAACGGTAGTGCGCGCTCATGCGTATACTGGTTGGCTGGTCAATATGCCGAAGCAGATGGAGGCGATATACAAACCGAAGCCGGAGATACGTTCCAAGGCGTGCAGCCCTGGGCACCAGATACATTAAGGATTGGCGCGAAGGAATTTACACGAGAGGTATGCTAGATGATTCCTTCAGGCAATTCGCCGTGACTGACATTCTTCCTTCACGTAGCCCTCGTTAGCCAAGTTGCAAATTTTGACTCTGGCAGCAAAACTTCTGGTGATCTGCCCAACAGCGAGGCCGATACATGCCTTGGCGACCTACATTTTCAATCTCGCGAGATACGACGAAGACTGGGATGTTCGAGATCGTTCAAGGTTTCTGCGAGGTCTTCTGCGAAGCATATTTCAGACCCCGACAGCTGACGGCAGCGATGAAAACGGGCTGGCGGATAGTGAAGAAGGGGAGACAGGTGGGGTGGTCCTCCGACGCGAACAAATACGGATGGTTTTGCTCGCGGCCAAGGAGACCGTCGCAAGCGAGGCAAGAGGAGGCATGTGATCAGAGCTGTTATTTCTTGGAAAGATTCGCTGACTTGTCATATCCCAAATAGAAGAGCGCCGTCAACGAGAACTTTTGGTGGGAACTCTATCTAGTCTGGCCGGGAAACCTTTACAAGGTTACGAGGCGCTATCAGATTGGACTGACGATCCTACGGATACGTCACTTAGAGACGTCGAAGTGAGTCGCCTTTACGTCTTTCCGCTACGAGTAGACGCTAAATAGGGTCTTCGAATCTTTAGGAGGAAACCCCGATACGCCCTGTGATTACATCCCGCCAGCAGTCTTTCCAACAGACGCATACACCCCAGGGAATCGCAAGCCCTGTACTGGCCAGTATTGGTGGATCTCCCGCATCGATTGGAGCTCCAAAACGGATACCCGCCGCCCAGGCTAAAAGCAAGTTCAAGAATTTGGACGACTTCCTAAACGATTCAGAGAGTGAAGAGGAGAGTGGGGATACTGAGGAGGAGCAAGTCGTCCACCAGGCTGAAGTGGATTCAGAGGGCGAATCTTCAGAAGAATCCGAAGCTACGTCCGAGGACGAGAGTGCGGAAGAAGACAACACGCTTATATCAAGCGGAAGATAGCGGGATCTTGTAAGAAGCTTTCGCTTAATTGTAGAGGTGGATGTAAACCGAGATGACAACTAGATAATAAGAGGAAGTCACTACGAATGTCACAAGTCTATCATCTCGCCCGGCTTCGGGTCGTGCGCGGAGATTCTGTGTCGGGTTCTTTGTCGCGGAAACCCGCAAGCAATTTTTGTCTTTCCTTCTCCGCGGCTGGGTCTCTATACTGCACTCTGAACGACTCCTCTGCCGTTTCATGAGTCTGCTGAGTCTCAACGGGTCCAGCACCGCTTTTGAACATGACATTGAGGGGTTCCGCAAGCTTGGCAGGCGATGCGCTGCCTGATTTCGTTGAAGTCTGCAACACAATGGCCCATGTCAGAACTCATAGTTGCGTCACAACAGTAAGGGCAAATGTAGAGCACTTACCGAAACAGTTTTCGATTGCACCCTTCGTCGTCGAATAGGGAAATCAGCCTTTACAACGTTATGTGGCTTCTCGGGAGCCAGTTGTTTGATCATGTTCTCAATCAATTCCGCAGGGGCCGATGTCGTAGAGCTTAGTTTGCCACTTGTGGAATTTGATGCGCTGCCTCCAGATGCTATCATTAGACTTTTCGTCGTGCCTGGCCTTTCGGATGGTCCGGTGTCAGCCCGTAAAGCTGAATTAAGTTGAATCGATGGCAATGGTTGACCATCGACGGAAACCATTGGTGATGACTTGGATTGCTGTGAACCGTGCCCTCCCATATCCGTGATCTGTGCTGGCGGTTCTGAAATCATCGGTCCAAGGTCAAGCACGGTCGGAGCAAGGCCCAGTTGACGCGATGCTGATGACAGCTGAGAGGGTGGCTTGCTGGGCCAAACGCTGGACTGTTCGCTCCCATGTTCTGCTTGAGCGGGAGTTTTCCGTGATTTCTCATCTGAAGCTTCACTCATTCCGAAGAAACTGCCCTGCTCCGGAAGCATCGACATGTTTGCAGTATTGTTCGCTCCTAGTGCTCGCCGAGTGTCAATCGAATTTGCGCTTGATCGGCCTATATTTGCAACAAGACACATGAGCTGACGACGCCTTTCGTGTGAGAGATTTGATATGCACTTACCGTCCTCTTGCCACTGAGAAGGCACTGGCAATTCAAACCCTTCAGTAGAAGCATCGCCTGTCTTTGCGACGTGAAACAGCCAGTCCTGTCGCACAGCTGGCAGTCCCCATTGAATTGCCTTGAAATGCTTAGGGTTACCAGGCTCCTTGCATACCAAATAAGTAGTCCCCCTTTTAGACAACTGAAGCGGAACTTCAGCACCTGTGTTCACAGAAAAAAAGAAGAAAAGGAATGGGAAAAAGAAACGTTCAGTATCCCCGACGACAGATATCCTTATAAGACGGACTTACCAAATGCCCTCACTAGTCGACGCAGAATCCATAGCTCGGAGGTTTCCTGGTACCCAGACAGATGAATAGCTTTTCCAAGAAGTCCTGTTTGCAGGGTTTATTAGATATCAATTCATCGCGAAAAAAAAAACTTCACCTATTACTAGGCACTGACCTGGAACGGGCATAGGAGCAGAAAGAGGTTTATACGCGACATGCTCTTCTGGAGGTATCAATCGATTTTCCGTCAAGCACATCTCTATCCAGGACTCGGTCACACGTGTTGTCTTTGACTTGAGCTTCGATATCACAGTGGCAACGCGCTCGCTGCGACGTGACACAAAAATCGTCAGCCATCGGATGTCGTCGGGCCGTGGAGACGTGCACTTACACTCTACTAATCAGATAGTCAACATCGGCTCCATTTCGTACATCGTCCAGGGAGACGAGCTTGCCGCCACTTCCGATGATGGCCGCCTCCATCGCCTGATAACCTGAGTCAACATCATGACTGAAAACCAGATCCTTGAAGAGACTAGGGTTTAACGACGTATCTTCCACCATGTCGGCCACCGACTGTCGCTTGGCCATGCTTGCCGGCTGAGTACCGCCGTTAGATTTCTGTGCAAGTAAAATTGGCTTGCTATTCGCGGCGTTGCTTTCGTTGAACGCTGAAGCTCTCGAAGTATGCGCTACAGAAAATCGTTCTGGTGCCAGAGGCCTCGGGGCCAAGCCTGTACTTGTAACAGATGGTTGCGAAGGGCCAGCGGTAGCGAGTCTTGCCCGTTTCCTGGTTCGATTGCCTTGTGATCCGTTCTCCTCTGGTTTAGTTGATGGCATTGGGAGAGGCGCATTATCTGGCGGGTTGACATGGCCGGGTGAGCGTGAGGAGTCAAGCGGCTGAGGACCACTTTCAGGCTCTGCCTTTACACCCATTGACGACATAAGCTCGTCCACTAGAGCCATCCGAGAATCGTTCTTGGTGTTATTCGCGAAGCTTGTAGGTCTTGGTCGCTTGCGCAGTTTTGCGGGTTCCAACTCTGTGTCCGGAACGTTTTTCAGACGTTGCATGTCGACTTCTCCGAATACGTCTTCGTTTTGATGTGACTCAGCTTTCACGCTGGGGCCTAGTTTCACGTCTTCCGCCATCATGTCTCGTAACAATCGCTCGCGCTCTTCCTCTTCTTTTCTGAGCTTTTCGTCCCTCTTCTTTGCCAGCCGTTCTATCAACGTGCAGCCCAGATTATAAGCACCGATTGTGACGTAACCTGTTTCTTCGAGGGCGACACTTACCTTGTTCTCGTTCACTGAAAGCATGGGTAGGCGGAGTCGGCTGGTTCTCCAATCTCCACCTGTCTTCAGAGAATCGGCCGCCAAACTCCACACAATCCCAGAACCATCCTTCCCAAACGATAATAATCATCTTTTCCTCGTTACGCGGCTCGGCGCTATCCTCTTCCAGGCGACCCGCTTGGATTTCACGAGCTCGACGCCTGCGCGCCTGCTCTGCTTTCGCATTCCGGCGCAGTGCCCAGTCCACTTTAGCAGTCCTGATTGCATCCAAATCCACGCTTTCGTTTTCCTCCAGAATTGGTTGAGCGATCAGCAAATGGGTACAGCTTGGGTCCAGAGTTTTCGAATAGACACCGCCCATGCTCGTAATTTTCTCCATCATGGCAGTACGTCGGGTTGCTATAAGCAGGAGCAGCAAACGCCTAGAGTCAGACTTGCCTCTTGCCGTGGAGTAGGCGAGGATGGTGGACGTACCAGGCTCGATTCCGGAAATGGCTATCTTCAGATCGGCAAATGGAGGAAGGTAAAACTGACGATACACTTTCGACTATTCTCGAAGCGAGTAAGAACACGTTACAACGAGATGGGATTGACATGTCAGATGGAGCCGTCAGCACTCACAAAAATATCCGGTATATCCATTCCCGACAACCAGTTCGAATGTATGGTGTCTATCCATTCAGGAGTATAAACGGGAATACGATTCTGCACTGCAGCCTGTAACAATCGGAGCTAAGTCGCTATGTCCTATCAATATGACGACCATCATAAGGCATACCCGGTACTTGACACTATCAAAGGTCTCGCCGATCAAGGCAGAGGTCTCCATCGTAAGGTTTCCTTCTACCTTGGAAACGCCCATCGCCGTGAGCTTCTTGATAAGATCCGCTTTGATGGGCGACTGGATTGCAGTGAAGCAAATAGTGCGTTTTTCAAAGGGTCGAGAAGGACGTGCATGCTCGAGTTCGGCATCCTCGGAGTTTTCGTCTGCTCTCTCGGTTGAAATCAGTTGACCGCGCACGGCAACGGAATATGAACAGTAAAGTATAGGCTCACCAGCCAGATCATCCGCTTCATTCAGCCTCCTAATAACCTCCTTGTCCATTAAACCTATCTCCTCTTCGCCGTCTGCATATTTGGATAACCGTCGAAGGTTGTTCGAAGAAGATTTTGACAACACCGGCGCGGGACGCAACTTGACATTAGGAACCTTGTTGGATAGGTTGCTCCGGCGAGTACGAGCTGAGAACGACATTATGGGTGGTCCACCGCCAGTAACTTTTACTCTCACGACTAGAACTGATCTGACATGACTGAACGCAGTAGAAACCTGATGTAAGATACAGCAACAAGCAGACATTCGTCGGTCACAACTTGTTCGATCGAATCTACCCTAATGTGCCTTTCCCTGAACGCGTCAAAATATATAAACGCGTCCTTTTCAAAAGAGCTCTTCGAGTCCAACTTGTGCAGTCGTGGTGTATATGCTCTTGGCTATCCTGATAACATACAACGTTGTCACTCTGTCGTCTACTTGGACTAGGCCATAGCGAAGGCAGTATATATAAAAACATGTCGACGGGTTCAGAAAGCAGGCTCGTTGAACGGAATGTCCAAGTTGGGACCTGCGTTCTTCTTCCTTCGCCAAGCACTAGCTTCTGGGGCCGCAGCTGAATCCGTTGCGGCTCTCCTTCCATCAGGTTCAGCTTCGAAGGGACCTACAGGCACCTTCTCGGCATAGCCTTCGTCCCGTAGCATCCTCCGCGTTCGACCATCGCCAGCTCGCTTGACGCTTTCAGCGCGTTCAGCTGAGCCTTTGCCCCATGACAAATTGCCAAATCTGGATTTCGACGGAGGTGCGGGAAGGAATTCTGCCTTGTGCGCAGATGAAGATGCAGGCATGAGCAGCAGGTGATACTGCGCAGCATTGGGAGAGTTGAGAAGCCATTCCTGAATAGAGAAGACATTGTCAGGAAAGGTTTCAAAGCCCGCAGGAGCATTATCGCTTACCTCGAGTGTCTCAAGATTTCGCAAATTAGCCTTGAAAAGGTAATCAAGATAGTCGCCGAGTACTGGCACAATGCCCACGACCGTGTCAATCAAGACCGTCAACAACTGCAATGAAACCATGACGTTAATTGTCGAAACCGTCGCCTCTGACGAATGAATACTTACCATCCAACCCAAGATGGAGTAATCAATTCCGAAAAGAAAGCTCAAAAAGACTTGGTATAGTTGGAGCACGGCACTAACAAGGTCCCCATAGAAGGGCACTAAGGAAACGATGTCATCGATGCCGACCTGGTGGGTTTGCCAAAGGCTGGTTAGCTAAGTGAACTCCACGCGAAAGATGGCGACACATACCTTGAAAGGGAGTCCAAGATCTGTCAGCAAAGGATTTGCGTCCATATAGAATGCAACTGTTCGAATATGGTTGTAAAGTCTTAACAAACCAGACGAAAGACGATCAGCATTCGTTCGATAAAGCTAATCACACGCAAGCCCAGGGGTCCAGCATTTCAATTTCAGGTTGATCTATCGTTCTTTCCACGTGGATAGATTGACATGACAAAGGTGCCATTCAACCCTCCGTTCGGAGTCTAATTAAAAAGCATCATAAAGGAAAACTGGACCCTCCCACACCGGAAACGAAGCATAACTGAACGTGGAGTAGTAGACTTACAGTTGCGCTTCTGCGTCGTTTGCAGGCTTCCTCCAAAGACATGGGTAATAATACGTCGCCTGGAACGCACCGAACCGCTTTGGTTGGGTCTTCGCTCTGATGAACGGGATGCAGTTAGCATTCAACCGGTACGAGTCTTGCCCGAACAAACTTACTGTTTTGCAGCATTCGGCGAATACAATTTGGATAGGCGGTATCCCGTCTTGAGATAGCTTGACATTTTGCTTAGCTGTTCAGCTGATTGATGGTAGCTACAGAGTGATGATCCGCTGTTGGAAGCGAATCAAAGTAGCCATGTCCGAACAACATGATGAGGGTCGAGGTGGTGCGACGGAGTCCAGGAGAGAAGCTGTGTCCAAGTTAGTGTAATGACGAAAGAACCCGTGTCTTCTCTTATAGGCGCTCGATCTCGCTCTTACGGAAAAAAGGGAAAAAATAAAGGCGCCGCTTGTTGGTTGTTGACGAAGCTTATTGACACGTCATGTTATGCCATATTTCACCCATCTGTTGTCTGCATCTATGCCGGTTGAAGTTGACGGGATACAGACTCACACACACGGTAAATAACCCGCTGGAATTGAGTGACTCGTTGATACCGTGTACATGTCCCTTCCCTATCTGGATAGCTCGACAAGCGCTTTGCAGTCAGCTAACGCTTAGGCGCCGAGTAGGTGTAGAGTCACGCTGCGTCCCTTCGGGCTCATCAGCATTAAATCAAGCCTGGCTATGAATCCTGTATAACTCGACTTTAATTAGATACAAGTGATGCTATACAATGCGGTAGTGGTATAATCGTGGGGGCAGACATGATCGCCTTTTGGGCAGTCAAGGTGCCATTTACACAAGACTCTGGGTCTCGAGCAAGAGGATGATGGCTGCAAACGGGAATCAAACAGTCAGTGCCAAGCCCCTTCGAAATGTTTCGATTTCCAGCAGCTTACCGTGAACAATCTCGGGGACAGTGTCCTTGGTCAAGTCGACAACGAGATCGGCATCTTCAGGGGCCTCGTACGCCAAGTCTAGATGCAGAGCCCGATTCATCAGCTTTCAAGAATGAAAAAGTGTTTGAAGCGAGAATGACCTACCAACACCGGCGAAACCCTTGAGTTCACCGTTTCGAGCTCGCTTGTATCGACCGGTCCTGTCAGTCTTCTCGCAGTGTTCCAGCGGAGTAGCGACGTGGACCATGAAGAAGTTGCCGCCACCAGTGGACTTGACAAGCTCCTTGAAAGCCTTTCGGGACTTGGCTGAAGGTGCGGTAGGTGCGGCAACGACAGCGGCACCGGCTCGAGAGAGTTCAGCCTGCATCAAACCGATTTGTCAGCGAATGGACCGTATCATACGCATCGCCAAACCAGCGACTTACAGCAACAAAGCCGATTCGCTGAACGTTGGCATCCTTGTCCTCAGCGGTGGCGTCATCGCCAATGGAGCCCAATTCCTGCCTGACGGCTTCACCTAGCAACAAACTGACGCTTCGTCCACCCTGCTGCTGCATTGTCACAGACAAGGCTCGAGCGATGGTGTCCTTGCCCGAGTTGTGCAAACCGGTCAACAAGACTGTGAAACCCTGCTTGTTTCGGGCAGGGTAAGACTCTCGCAAGACCTTGACGACATCTTCGTACGAGAACCAATCGGGGATAGGTCCACCGGTGATCAATCGTCGTCGCAATTCGGTACCAGAGATGTTGGCAGTGGGAGTGCCCTTGGCGACTTCGTCGATTGGCTGGTATTCGTCAGTTTCGGGCAAGTAGGTGACCATTTGGAAGGGAACCATCTCGATGTGGAGTTCATCCTTGAACTGAGCGACCAATTCTTGGGCATCGTACTGATAAGAGTTTACATGGTCAGGCTCGATTCAGCTGGAGGGCAGACAAAAACACACTCACAGGACCGTAGAAGTCTTGACCCTGGGAGTTTTTACCGGGACCAGCGTGATCTCGACCGACGATCTATACAAGAAGGGTGAAACCTGTGAGAAAAGATACATGTCGGTAGCAACCGGCCGACACTCACAAAGTGGGTAGATCCGTAGTTCTTTCGGATAATAGCGTGCCAGACAGCTTCTCGGGGACCGGCCATTCGCATAGCCAATGGCAACAAGGCCAAGTGGGCCATACCGTTGGGGTACTTGGGCATCAAAGCTTGGTAAGCTCGAACTCGAGTGTAGTGGTCAACATCTCCGGGCTTGGTCAAACCAACGACAGGGTGAATCAAGACGTTTGCCTGTCGCTGTCGAGCGGCGCGAACGGTCAATTCTCGGTGGGCTCGGTGCATCGGGTTTCGAGTCTGGAAAGCGACAACTTTTCGCCATGCCATCTTCTTGAAGAAGCTTCGCAATTCGGTAGGAGTGTACCTCAGCGACACGTAGTCAAAGTACTGAGGGGGCTGGACAGCCTGGACTTTGCCACCAACGTAGAACTCCTTGATGTACTTTCGTTGGTAGGAGACGGCGGGGTGAGCAGGGTCATCGGCACCCAAGACCTTTTCGTTTTCGAGCTTGAAGTCCGGCTTGAAGATGTCGTCGACGGTCAAGATTGCCAAACAGGCGTCATCTCGGGGGTCTCGGAGAGCGATTCGAGTACCCTTGGCCAAACCGAGCTCGTTGATCTGCTCCTGAGAGACATCGAGGGTGATGGGCATAGAGAACAAGTTGCCGTCCGTCAATCGCAAGTTGTCTCGAACACTGTAAGGAAGATCGTTAATTAGGCCGTCGAGGGACATCCGGGCAGCATGGAAAAGTCTTACCCCTTGTAGTCGGCCTCGTTCATGAAACCCTCCAAGGGCGAGAAACCACCATTGCAGATCAATTCCAAATCGCACAAGTGTCGCTCCGTGAGAACGATGTCTTTGAGGGATCGAGACTCTTCGATGAGCTCCGCTCGGACTGCGAGGTCTCGAGCGTAAAGGTCCTGTGGGGAGGTCGCAGATGGATCAGCCTTGCGTTTCGTACATCATCGTACATCTGATATAGAGTATGCAACACACCTTGAGTTCTCCGCCATGAGGTGCGTTGGCCATTTTGATTAGATGTAAGGAAAAGTGGTTAGGGATGAGACGTAGCAACTGGATATTCCTAGGTCTTGATGACAATATGGATATGATATGAACACCTACTCGACTGTTGCCCCTACAAAGCAATCCGGTCGACCTGTCCCAACGATTCCTCCAAGGTCGGGAGTTTAATTCCAAAATGTTGCTTGGAACGACGTGCCGGCCGACTTTTTCTTGGGATCCCCGGTGGGTGGAGGTCAAGGTGACTGACCATTCTTGAGCACGTCATTCAGCTTCCGCTATCCTTTGAATTCGTGAATTTGGGCAACTGAAGAAGGGGTCTTCAAAGATGTCGTACTGGTGTCGTTCTGTTATTCCATACAGCAGCAAGTACTCATACATGCACTATCTCGTATACCGTCCCTGTCTTGGTTAGCTTGTTGCGTCGAAAAAGATGTTTCGACGCCGCTTCGCACTCATGCTTCATCACGATTACACGTGTATCAAAAGTAGTTCCAAACCTGATCTCAGTCGCACTCTTGACGTCCCGTTAGAACAACGTCGCAACATCGTTTGTGCCCAGGAGCCTGACGAATCTCAGATGCTGTTACCAGGCGAACACCGATGGCAAACAGACGGGACTTGAAAGGGCTCGCTATATTATCTCTACATCGCGAACCATACAAGATTCCGTCCTCAACCTTCAGCACGGGGAGCCGGGAGATTCTCAGGCACCTTGGTAACTCCTTTTGCCATCAACGACCTCACTTCCTCTTGAACTGGACCCTGCCGAGATCTGGTTTACACGTGGCATGGGGTGTCAGGTATGTCAGGCGCTTCAAAAAACAATGAAGGACCTACGATATGTATCGCTGCAAAACGCCTTCAAGTACTGATCCTGCCGGCATTTCGATCTTCTCGACACCCGGGAGACCATCGGCCCTGGACGGGCCTATCGACAACATCAGGACCGGTTTCTGCGCTTCCAGTGCTTGCTTGATCAACCTGCAACCAGCGTTGGTTAGGAGCGGTCTATCGCAGCAGCAAAGAGGGGCTCACCTGAAAGCACTATAGGTGGCCAAACTAGTACCCATCACCAGCACGCCGGAAGAAGCGGCTACCATGTGTACCGCCCTCGCCTTGACCGCTTCCGAGATGGACTCTCCGAAAAACACCACGTTAGGTTTGACGATGGAGTCTTGGATGCCCAGAGCTTCACAATCCGCACAGGAAGGCACCGCAAACGAGTCGTACTTGACGCCACCCAAGTCTACCTACCGTCGTCCCAGAGCTTTAGTATGATTCATCCCATTCTGGTAGCAGATAAGCAGTACTCACGTCTCCATCGGGGTTGGTTTTCACCTTGCCGCCATGCACCTCGCTCACTACCCGTTCCCATTCAGGGTTGAGTTTTCCCAACAGTTCCTGGAACTCATCTCTCCGGTGCAGATGCCCCTTTTGCGGACAATGTACGAAATGCAGTGTCCCGTGTAGCTCCAGTATCCGTTTATCCGTTTCCGTGGGGTCAAAGGGTGATGCTTTATGATGAAGGCGATCGACCTGCATGGCCCGAGTCGGCCCATGTTTCATTCGTATATAGATGATTGTCACTTACGTTTTGTGTAATCAACGACGGAGCGAGTCCCAGACGCTGCAACGCTGCCACATACATATGTGTTGGATTGGGTTGAGCATCGCGCACGGGAGGGTACTAGAGGAGCAGAATTTACATGAGCTTTCTGGTCGTGCAGGGGTTTTGAACGAATGCCTCACACCCAGATATGATCTCGACCAATCTATTGAGAGAGGAATTAGAGTCGCTCGAATGTCTGCCCGGCGCTGGCTAGCTGTCAGGCGCACTTACACCTCTGCCTGAAGGATATTACAAGGCCGTGTTAGCAATCCAGACTTCGTAGAGTCAACATGCGAGCAAAGCGCTCACCTGAAACTATAGCCCTTGGGACCGGGTTCCACAAGTTCACCGTAAAAAATCGGTCTATACCGACCGAATCGTTAGTCACAGCATCCGTCAAAAGGCACCTCGTGAACAGAAAACAGACCTATAATTCGGATTCGTTGTATCTGATCACAACGACAATGAGCTCCACGCGCCTGCCGTTTTTTGCACGCAGAAACAGCTCACAATGTCCTTCACTACCTCTATACGCTCGAATCCCACTATCGACGCTCACTCCTGCTCCGGTCAACACCAGGACCTTGCCTTTACCCTTGTCCAGGAACTCTTTCGTCTTTGCGACAGCCGCGGGCAAGGTGATATGTGCTAGCGGGTTGATATAGCCCGGAGCATTGCCCGTCGGATTTGGCAAGGTGGGTATGGAGATCTTCATACTTTTGGGCTGACGGGAGGTGTACGCTATTGCCGGGGAAACGGGGTATGCGCAGGGATGTGCACGGGTGCGTTCTAGGAGATGAGCGGGAGTGGACTAATCGGGAGGCAGGATTGGCCTAGTAGTATGTGAATGAACAGGTTGATATTGAGAAACGCTGTGTGATTGCTCGATCGAACACCATCGCCGTCGTGTCTCAGATGCTGATCTTGGCCAATTTCCACTTTATTGTTGACGTCATGTGTCATGCAGTCCAGGTTAGGTGTCAGCTTTATCTGCAAGATCAACGAGCTCATCTACCCTGTCCGGTCATCAAGCTCAGGGGAATAGCAAAGGTCGTGAGAAGTAGGGAAGAGTTTCCTTCATGTCGCGTGTACCACGTGCCCTGTGCTCATTGGAAGCCGGTTTGCAAAGGTTGAAGGGAAAGGCCCAACAACCAACTCCCTCCATCTACGCACCCGACCCTCAACCTCGAGACAACATTGGACCCAGCCCGCAAACAGAATCCCTCACATGCATTTTCATAAAAACCCATCTTCTGCATGACATTTGCGCACCCGAGTCTCAAAGGCCATCAAATACGAATTGATAACTACATGTGTTGTTCCAGGGAAGCGTGGGTGGGGTTTTTTTGGCGTGTGAAAGTGAAAAGCGAAGACGACCCATACGGGGGTTTGAAACAAGCACGAGACGAAAAGGGGTGTCCAGTCCGTCCCACACGAGCTGTTTATGATCGAGGCTTCTCCTTCTTCTCCTTCCAGAGGGCCAAAAGACCGACACCGGAGACCTTGACGACCTTGAATCGGACACCTGGATCGACGGGGGAATCAAGGGGGCGTAAATACGAAAGAAAGCCGGGGGGGCAGTGCAGCCAGGGGAAAAAACGTGGTACGTACCGGGAATATCTCCCTTTGCCTTACCACGTCGACCGAAACCAGAGATCAAAACTTCGTCGTTCTCGTCGACCTGTGATACCCATCTGCGGGTCAGCCTTCCATGCTCGTCTCCCCTCCCCTCTACGAAGCCAGTAGCAGCAACAAGGGCGACTTACAAAGTTCAAACAACCGTCATTGGGCACAAAGGCGGTGACCTTTTTACCGTTCTTGATGAGCTGGACTCGGACACACTTTCGGATAGCGGAGTTGGGCTGCTTGGCTTCGACACCGACCTGGGTAAAGGAAGAGGGCAAGGGCGGTCAGGCGGGTTCTGGGTAGGTGTGAAGACTGGCCGTTCGGGTTCGTTGAGCAGGAGTGGTGTAGTGTTTCCATCCTGCCTGTCCCCCTCGTTTCCATTCCACCACGCAACAACCGCTCCTCGCTTTCCCGCCTACGACTACGACTACTCCACTCCTGCTTGACCGTCCCCCCTTCGAAACAACCCAAATCCCTCCACTCACCTTTTCCAAAACGATGCCCTTGGCGTGGGAAGAACCACCGGTAGGCGAGGTCTTGTAGATGTTACCGAGAGCTCGCTTTTTGTAAGCCTTGTCGGCCCATCGGTTTTCCCTTCGCGAAGTTCGAAGGGATCGAGCGGCTTGCAATCCTCGAGGCTTTCCGGCTGTTTGAACGTTGGTTGCCGCGACAATATGGTATTTGGAGAGTTTGAGGGTCGAGATTTGTTTGTTGTTGGTTCCAGTAGATCCATCGTTTTATCCCCATAATTCATCCAGCATTCATTCCATCACCATCGATATTTCCAGCACCAACATGATCCATCCATCCATCCATCAAATCCACAAATAATCCACATTCCAACCCAATCGGTAATACCGTCGTCCAGCGTCGAGAAAGAGAGCACAATAATAGTGAAAAAAAAAGAAAGCAATTCCGTCAGACCCTGTCACCGCCTTTCCACTCGACTAGATCCACCCGCCCGACAAAAGACGTCGAAAAGCGACTCACAACCCATCTTGAATAAATGCTTTGCTGGTGAAGGAGGTCTTGAAACGACGGATACCGGCGCGAAGTGGTTTTCTGAACAGCAATATGCACGACGTTGAACAGGACATGCCACCGGTGGCACGGTGGTGCGTAAACGCCCTAGAGCCGTCACTCACGCACTGGGGCTGGGCTGGCGCCGTTCCCCGGCTCGGAAGCCTGCATGCCGGGCACCAGGGCCAGGAGGGAGGGACTGTAGGCCGATTGCTACGCTAGGGTCGGCGATTGGGTTCAAGTGGGTTGACAAGAAAGCGGAGGGAAGCGCGATGAGTTGAGAGTACTCGAAGGATGAATCGAATCTTGGAGGTAGCAGAATTTTGCCTTTATTCCTCGGTCTTTAGGTAATCTCGCCCGGAGCCGAAGATGGTGTGCTTACCCGATGGAAATCACGCCAGGATGAGGGAGGGCGATAGGGAAAGGTGAAAGGTGAAACGTCATGATCCCTAGATTGATGACGGCGTTCCCCTTTTCGAGCCACGAGCATACACGACTATCAAACTTTTACTAAAATTCCCACCCGCAATTCCCACCACCACCATGTTCCCCAACAACTCGGCATCCACCCGAAACTCGTCGACAAATCTTATCAACACCAACGCAAACCAAAGTCTAAACGACAATCCCAAGATGGATCCAAATAATATCGTCCCCGTAAAGGCTACCCACCGTGCTGGCGCTCTCGGCCCTCACGGATCCTTTACGGGGAACAACACGGACGGAGGCGACGAGGAAGAAGACGCGCCTGTCAGTCTGTTCGCACTTGTGGCGGCAGCAATCGCCAACGTCGACAATCATCACAAGGATTCCATCATTCCGGAAGATGAGAGCGTACTCGCCTTGGCTCGTCTCGGAGGACTAAGTGGACAAATGTGGGCGTACAAGGAACCCGTTGAATCCTCTGCCGTGTCTTCCTCCTACTCTTCCTCTTCCCCCTGGGCCGGCGGTGGCCCACAGTGGCTTTGAAGTCCGCAAGGATAAAATGCCTCCCGTAAGTCTTGTGCATACTGATTCTCGTCCGTCCGTTGTCCTCGGCGGTTTCACCTACCTGGCCCTTTTTTTTGCTGCGCTGCTACAGGACATACTCGGGAGGTCGTCGACGTGGGTGACAAACGCGTCGGCGCAATACTATCCTTCTCGCCAGGATATGAATCAACAGGAACCTACTTTACACGGTTTGCAACAAGGGAATAGCGAGCACCGTCCCTCACCCCTCTATCTCCGTGGCGTTCATTCGCCCTTGTCCGATTACAACACTCCTCCGTTGTCCCATTCTGCATTCTCCACGTGGTCGGCGTCAACGGGACATTCATCGAGCGTCGGTTCCGTAGCTGGCACGGATGCGAATAGCGGTACACCTCCCGACACACCCTCCAGTATCGGTCACGCAGGATTCGATTCGCACATGCATCGCCTCTCACTCCACCACGGCAACCTCGATAAACCCCACTCTGCAATCTCCTCCTCCGACATCCCATCCACCGTACCCTCCCTCTCCCTGCAGTCATTATACAACAACCTGCCCTCCCCATTCCCACACCACCCAGTATCCCAAGCCCAGCTCGTCGGTTTCCTCTCCCCGCTCTTCCCGCAACACGCAACCATCGCCATCGCCTGCGCCCGATTACTGGAGATTGTGCTCCCGCATACCGCGCCCGTGTTGATCGGTGCCGTGATCGATCTCCCCGCATCACCGGCGGCGCCTAGTCCTGCTCCGGATGATGTCCGACGATCACGACCGGGGAGACGCTCCATTGATACGGGAGGGAGGACGGTGTTTCTCTCATTGCCGCCGTTTAACCCCACTGTCGCGAGTGGAGCTCGGGATTCCGCAAGTCGGGCATCTAGCGATGCCGTGGGCGCGGGCGGGAAGCATGAAGTCAACGTGAACATTGATATCCGAGATCACTTGACCTCGCTGCTCGACCTCGTCTCCGACGCCGTGGAAGCCATGGAGCTCGTCCTGGTACTCGACAGGCGGAACAGGGAGGACGAAGAACTGCGGGAATTCTTGCATGCGTTGGCGTATGTGGGTGGGGTGGTGTTGAGGAGTGGGAAAGTGAGGGGCGGGTTGGAGTGGGATGAGAAGCGATGGGTGTTGGTTGGGATTGAGCTTTAGAGGGGGGGGGGCGTCGCGACTGTCGCACGGCGGATCCTCGCTTTCCAGCATTGGATTCAGAATACATGCGCTCTTTGCCATGCCTCGATATACAACCACGCCACCCGCACCGCATCGATCATTTGCCATTATCCGACAAATCTGTTTTCTTCCAGTCACTCGCATTTTTTCCGGTGTCTTGTATTTACTGTACCATCCCTTCTTTTCTCAAGTTGTTTCAATAGCCGTCTCTAGAATCTCTCGTTGTAAATCCGCCAAACCAAGTAATATATAATCGAATGGGTTTTGTCCCCTCGCTCGCACCGACTCGCATCGTGGGAGAAGAAGCAGAGTTGCATTCGGCGCGTCCTCCTTCGTTCACCGAGGAAGACGCAACTTTTCCTTTTTTCCCGCTTTCGAACGTCAACAATGTGCGGGAAACCGGTATAAAATGCTCAACCTGGTACGTACTCTCCGTCTAGCCTGTGATCCGCCCAAGAGACACTGTTCCGCCGACCATCCTTTCCTTTCTGCAGGCCTCTTTCTATCACTCTCGGCACGCCTCACCTACAACAACCCACATGTTCAAACAGATCACACTTCCGCGCCCGCCCGGTGCGACTGATGCATACGCGCAACAAGGCTCTCCCTACCAGTCTTGCGTTCTTCTCTGACAAAAGCAGAAATCTCGAGAACAATAAAAAGATGATCATAATGATGCCTCCCTCTGCGCCTCTGCCGCGACTTGGAAAGGTACACGTTCCAGAGGCGGATGCGTTGCGTTGGGTTGATCTGTTGTTTGGGGGGGGGGGGGATGCTGCCGGGGTCAAGCAGGTGCACGTTCGGGGTGTTTCCGCTCCATAGGTCATAGGGAGCGTCGTTGCAGGGAATGGAAGACGGTTAGTGGTAGAGAGTCACTTGTATTCTGGTTCGTGCTCGTGAACGGGAGGAGGAAGGACGAGGCTTGTCCCGCGATATCTGATAACGCGCACCATACATGTATAGAAAGGTGGCAGAAGCATTGTATTATGGGATGGCTTCCGTATATGATTCTTTACAACAATTCATAGAGCAGCAATACCGCTTCCCTTCTTACACATCCAGGAGGCAAATGCGATCAAGCGCATCGTGTCGGTACAAATCGCGATTGACCGAAATTCTCTTGGACCTTTGGTACGCCCAAGGTCGCCAAGACCGTGAAAGGTCGCTAGTAGATATCTACATCTGTGCTAGTCTCGGAATCCCTTGCATAGTCGGTACTAGTATCGGTCTCTCGCATACTGTCGGAATCGGACCTTCTGTTCATGTCCGATGCAGAATCATCCGATCCAGCTGCTGCTGTCGCGCTGCTGTGACCGACTTCCTGTAACTCGATGCTCTCGCCGTTATCCGTGTTTCCTCGTTGATAGTGACTGATGTATTCGCGCTTTCCAGTGGTCAAGTTTGTGCCGAATGATTTCTCCCGTTGAAGCGTCGTATGGTGGCTGTCCGTGCTTGTCGTGCGATCCCTGTCCGAAGACGGCTTATGCTTGACGTCACGCAGACCGCTTTTCAAGTTGGCGCTCGCCGGTGTTGAATCCAAGGTGGTTGAATCTACCTTGAAGGTTCTTTCCGTCGGCGTCGACACATGATCCGTGTTCGCTACGTCAATGTCATTTGTAGGGCTCTCGTAAGCGTTCTGTTCCGGAATAACAGAAGTTGAAGACGAGTAATTGCCCGAAATGTCGCTTCTGAAATAATCTTGGTTTCGTGTGTCATGGGGGTCCATAACCTCGGAGACAGACATAGATCCTTTATGATAATAACGGGTCAGGAACACGGATCCTTTTCTGGGCGTTTCTGTAAAGACGACTTACGGATGGGAGGCGTTACGTGAAAGTCGACATTGGTCATTGGGTTGTTATAGTTGTCATCCCCTGGGGCGTGAGGCACTTTGGATTCGAACGTAGTTTCAGATAAGCAGCTATTCAGGCAGGTGAACAGATGGCTGGAAGGCTTACTATAGAGAATCGCATCACTGGCCTGTCGATGCACTCTGTTGAGTAGAGGCATCTAGAGTAATCGTTGGAGAGGTCAGCGTATCGGTAAAGGATCCGCTTCGTCAAGGCTGAAAGTTTTGGATGGTAGAATATGAGGCCACGGCCGTTCTTTACCTTTACAATTCGCAGGTTCGGAGGTTGCTCTTGCACAGTTGCGTACCGTGTATCCTGCATCTTCAACATTTATCTGATGATCTCTCAATGCTTACGTCACAATGTTTGCTGACGTTTCAAAATGAGACATGAATGACCGGCGTAGCGAGCTGCGTAGCGAGATCGACAGGTGTAAGTTTGCAACGGCGGTTGATACGGCTGGCCTTTGTGCGCGGTACGTTCGGGGCGGGGCGTCGAGGTAGGCTCTAAGGCTCTAGACAGCTCTGTAGAAAGAAGCGGAAGATGGACACAAATGAACACGTGCACTACCACACGGGATCCAGGCTGCTCGATACTCTTCTTGGTCTGAGCACAAGTGGAAGGAACAGCTTCCAAGCCACATTGCAAAGCATAAGTTGTTTCCAACCGTTCCAACATTCCGCACCAGAGAGAAGAAGAATGAAGGTTGCTCCTCAGATGTGCGGCATTCAAATAGCGCAAGGCGGAAATAATATCGTTCGTGATGCTTGATAGGCATCTCACACTCGTTGTCGTCCTCCCGGTGTTGATGGACAACTCGATATCTAGAACGGCGGAGTTCACAAATTATTCTCGAGGCAAGTTCACACGTCTGGTCTGCTTCGAAGCTTTGACCCTTTGCGACCACGAGGAGAGGAAGATATTGACTGCTAAGAGTAGCGAGTCATGGATGCTCTATCAGTCGCGCTTAGTATTCGGGCATTGGAATAAATAAGCGCGACTCCCATGTGGCAGCCAATTTCTTAAAGCGCACTTTTTCTAAGGACTTGTTGAGCGGGTAGAGTTAACATGATATTGCCTGAAACCGCACTGTCGTTGATATCAAAAAGCGCTCTTTGGTAGCGTCCTATACATCTGTTTCGTTCAGTTCTGCACAATGTAGGTTCATTAAGCCTACGTTGCGAGCGATAGCGGACGACGAGTATCAAGTTTTGACATTTTCAATCGAAACCTCTTCTTCTCTAGGTCTCGACCCGCTGTTCTAGGTATCAACTTTGGCCAGTCGTACGCCTCTATCGCCGTTATCGGCAAGGAAGGACACGCCAGCTGTATCGCCAACGAGGATGGTGAAAGGCAGATTGCATGTGCCATCTCCTACAACGGAGAGGAAGTCGTGAGTAATCGGTGGCATCAGGGTTCCTTTGACATTTCTCTGACGAGGGAATCGGTCGATTACAGTACATTGGCAACGGTGCGAAGCCTCAGCTCGTCAAGAACGGAAACAACACCATTATCGGTTTCCGAAACTTGCTCGGCCACACCTACGATGAAGTTGACCACACCGCCGTCTTTGGTGCCCCTTTGATCCCCAGCTCAAAGACTCCCGCCTACACCGTTGACGTTCTGGTTATGCCTCCCGCTCCCAGTGCTCCTTCCACTCGAGCCGGATCCACAGCTCCTCCCGCTCCCAGTGCTCCTTCCACTCGAGCCGGATCCACAGCTCCTTCCGGTGCCGCTACTCCCGCTCCCCGGGAACCTGAAGCCACGAAAAAGACCATCAGTGTCCCCGAGGTCACCACCTTGTTCCTGTCGACCCTCTTCCAGAGTGCATCCGACTTCCTCGGTGTCAGCCCTTCTGGAACCGTCATCTCGTGCCCTGCCTGGTTCAGCGCTGAACAGCGTGAAGCCCTCAAGACGGCCGCCGCCAAGGCCGGTATCCCCGTCTTGCAAATCCTGGAGGAGACCGCCGCTGTTCTCGTCGGATACCGAGTTGGTCTTACGAAGGAGAGGCAGGAGCTAGCATTGCTGGGTCAGCCTGAAGAGGGTCACAAGGGAGAGCGAGAGGACCGAGACAAGACGGTTGTTGTCGTGGATTTGGGAGAGACCAGTTTGAACGTTGCCGTTTGCAAGACTGGTGAAGGTGAATACGTCAAGCTTGCTCAAGGGCGAGAACTCAACTTGGGTGGAAAATCATTCGACGACTTGCTTTGTCAACACTTTGCCAAGGAGTTCACCAAGAAGACCAAGGTCGCCTTGACCATCCCCTGCACCGAGTCCAGCTCGCAAGCCGACAAGCGGGCTGAAGCCAAGCTTCGGTTGGCGGTCGAACACACCAAGCGAAGTTTGAGTGCCAGTAGCGGTGCCGCCACCTGCGCTGTCGAGTCATTGAAGGATGGAATGGACCTTTCTGGATCCATCAACCGGATGCGATTCGATGGGTTGGCTGCCTCGGTGTACCGAAAGGTTGCTGACAAGGCCAAGGCTGTGATCGCAGAAGCTGGTTTGGATATCTGTCAAATCGACGAGGTGAGTTGCCCTGGTGGCTGTATGTTGTCCTGCGTTGGTGGCCTTGGCTGAACGGTAATCCGCATTTCTAGGTCCTACTCGCCGGTGCCTCGACATTGTTCCCCGGCTTGGCCGCTCACTTGAGCTTGGTGTTCCCCCCGACGACACCCGTTACCTCGGCCCTCGACCCATCAGAGGTCATTGCCATCGGTTGTGCTCTGCAAGCACTTCATTTGTCCCAACTACCTGCCGAACTCAAGGTAGAGGACGTGCTCAGGTTGGCCGAGTCGCCTGTCGACACCACTGCCGCACCCATCGGCATTGTCGTTCCTGGTCAGTCGAATGACGACCTGCTCAACGCTGTGGTCGTTCCCAGCGGCCTTGCATTGCCTGTTCGACGTCGAGTAGAGATCCCCGTTGCTCAGGGTACCGAGAAGGTTGCATTTGAGGTTTGGGAAGGAAAGGATGAGGTCAAGGTTGACGTCCTCGACAAGGCGGAGAAGACTGCCGATGACGAGGACGACGAATACAGTGATGAGGAGGACGAGCCTGAGGAGGTTCGAACACCAATCACCAAAAAGACGACTCTGCTCGCCGGTTTGGAGCTTGCGTTGACCGACAAGTCTGCCAAGAGCGTTCTCTTCGAAGTTATGGTGCAAAAGGGTGGCAAGGTCGACCTTCGACTCTGGCAGTCAGGAAAGGAGTCGGAAGCCGCTGTTGCCTCCATCTGAACCGACAATACCCCTATCATGTTCGACGAGACAATTGCCGACGTCGAAATACCCCAGCATATATCATCACCCGAACCAATACCCAGAGCTCGATCGTCCTCGTTTGGCCAATCAATTTTGGGGTTGGGCGGTAAAAAAGAAAGGCCAGCCATGCGCGCGCTCCGTAACGGCGGACGTGCCGTGTCCATGCCCTTGCCCGGGACACCGGGAGTGAACACGAAGAGAGGAGACGGAAGCGGCAAGGTTGCTTCGTTGATACAGATGTACGAGCAACTTGGTGTATCATAATTGTATAGATGGATCACTCTGTGCGCATTGCACAGGTGTCTTGTTGTTCTCGTTGTGTCCATGCATAAGCTATTATTTGGAACCCAGTGGAACAAGCACGACGACCTCTACAGGAGGGTTGCAAGGGTCGACAAATCTGCACTCACGAACTGAATTGCGAGAGCTATTGCGAGAAGGAACACGAAGCGTCGCGTCGTGGTGGCGAATTTGCCAAGCCTCCACCAGCGGGCGCCGCGCGTCGTCAGCGGAAGCGGAAATGAGAGGGTTGCTAATGCGAGCAGTCTGAAATGAAGCAGCAGTACGTAGCTTGTTAATGTGGCGGCGACACTCACGTTGTTGTCGTACTCGTTCGTACAAATACATCAGCAGCATACCATTCCGTCGTCCGGCTCCCTCGAGGAAAGGTCACACCTGATCTACATCACCATCACTTTCCATCGCAATGTCTCGAGCTTCAACACCAACAAGTGACGATGATCGACGGCGGGATTCTGGAGAAATGCTTTTCATCGGACAACGGTGTGCCCATGATGCCTGCTCGCTTGTTGATTTTCTTCCATTGAAGGTGAGTTGTCACGTATGAAGTTGCGATTCATGCAGGCTGCTGATACCAGAGCAAAAACTTGCTTCACAGTGCCAATACTGCAAACAGCCATATTGCAGCTCTCATTTCCTGGCGGCAACACATTCATGCCCGTCAATGCCACCGGCGCATGTGCTCAATCGTATAGCGCCAATCTGTCCAATGTGCAACATACCTCAGTCTACCAACCCCGGCGAAGACCCAAACATCGTAATGAACCGCCATATCCAGCGAGAATGCCAGGGCGCACGGACGAAGAGAGACGAGATTCGAGCGTTGAAGGCAAGGAAGGACAAGGGCGAAGTCTGCTGGAAGAAAAACTGCGCAAAGGTGCTGGTTGTGAAGATCAAATGTGAAGTGAGTAAATTCACCGGTTATTCCTGGACATCTGGCTGATGATCATATCCTTTTAGCAATGTACACACCAATTTTGCCCAACACATCGACATCCAAACGATCACAGCTGCGAGAATCCGCCATCGATACCGCAACCGAAAGCACTCAAAGCATCCACAGTAGCCGCATTCTCCAAATACTCCCTCAGGAACAATCCAGCGAAATCCTCTTCATCTGCCACTCAATCTAGCTCGTCCGCAACTCCCTCGGCTTCTCTACTTACACCAAGCGGTAATCCGCGCAAGGATGCAGCCATAGCTGCAATCAAACGGTCCTTGCAGAAAAAGGCCGAAGCTACGTCGACCAGCGGCCCAAAACCGGAGACAGCTGTTGTGTCTGGCGAACAAGGCAAACCGACACTGATAAGCGTGATGCAGGCATTCAAGTCAGGGTCAAATCCTACGCTTAGCAAGTAAGTTGTTTTCATTCTGACTTGTCTTGATCTTCTGGCTCAGTGTTCTTTTATGTTTGTGGTGTAGGGAGGCAAGAGCAGAGCTCGAGTCACAATTCCGCTCTATGGAAAACCGGTACAAGAAAGGCATCCTATCCGCCTCTGACAAAGTCAAATATGCACAAATGTGCGCGGAACGGGAATCCGCTAGACGGAATGGCCTGATCAACAAGAATGACCAGTGTATAGTTGCATAATACCTAATTTAGCATTGTAGAAGGGCATCCAGTATAGATTATAGAAGGATGCGTAACCAATCCAAGTTGTATCAAGCATGTGCATTGCATTTTGAATGGCCTCGTAGCTAGGCATGGGCTTTCTTCGCTTTGAAGAAACCGGCCACATTTCTCATCGCCTCGGGGAAGTTTCCGACTTTAAGGTCTTGACCTATCCATTTCGGTAATTTCTGTGAGATGCGAGGTGTCGAGTAACGTCGGTCGACAAGTAGGAGAGTAGCGTAGTCATTCTGATGTCGGATGGCTCGTCCTGAATGCAGGGCGGTACGTCGAGGTTCAGTATAGAGCGCACTATCGCTCGCAAGAGATGAAGAACCGCAAAACTTACCGATTGATTGATTCACAGCTCGCATGCAAAGGTTCTGCGAGGGCATAAGCCACCCATCATGATTGCTCGAGAAGTGAGTATGCTTACCTCGTACAGTTCCTGTCCTGCATTCTTGCCAGCGTTTGGTAAACCTTCTACATACTTCATCCGCTCCCTCAGCTCGACTGATCCCATGTTAGCGAATGGCAAGCCAACCATGACTACGCATCGTCCTAGTTGATCGCTGAAATTGATACCTATGGGCAAAGAACCGATGTTAGCGAGATATAGACATCAATGCATCGGATCTTACCTTCCGAAAGTTTGCCGCCAACTACAGCGAACATGATGGCTCCTGTCCGCTTTGTCTCTTTCTGCGTAGACGTATTGCCGTCAGCTTATCTGGAACCATCGCTGTTGCTCCAAGGGGTCTTACCTTTGCAATAGCATCGGCGTATTGTGTCAACGTCGAATCTACTTCGGCACTTGATTGTGGCTCGAAGAATAGCTATGGAGAAGGGGTATTTCAGAAGGGAAATGCCATCTTTGTAACAACGAGGCCCACCTTTTTCTTGGCGTCTAGTCTGTTCAGAGTACCATTTCCTTGCCATACCTCTTTCAGCTTGCCGAGGAAGGAATATGAGGGCAGGAATATCACGACACCATCGGGAACCAAGTTTATGATATTTGCTAGCAAGGTTCCCAGCTCTACAAGCTGGGGGAACCAGAGAAGGGTCAGCTTACAGGATGTCGGTCTCCGTGCATGATCTTCTGCTCCTTACTAAACTCGGGTCCCCGCGCTTATCAAACTTGAACTCGAGTTCTTTCTTGCTTGGCCCTTGCAATATGACTTGCGTCAAGAGATTCTCTCGGGGAATCACATGTGCACAAGAGAGGTTACTGAAGCGTGTACGCGGTATCGAGGGAAACAGTTGCAGATAGAAATCGGAAAGCTAGACAAAACAATTTGAGCGTCCGTGGTGCGATATATGAAGCATCGAAGGCTTACTGGTTCCATGGTCCCCCCTGCCAAAACTACACACCGTGCTTCATCAATGACCGACTGAAAATGTTCTGCAGGATTCAGTAACATGTACCGCAGGGTAACTCTGCTGCTGTCGGGGTCCCGGCCAGGCTCCTGGGATTTCGCCACTGCGCTTCGACTTATAATGATGCGGCCGTCCAGGTCCGCATCTGTGAGACTGAGCAAGAAGGTTTCGACTTGGCGAAAAGCCGAGATTGCACTGTAGGGAGAACTTCCGCTTCCTTCTGCATTCGATATATATCGTCAGCATATATGTATACTCTTGATTGTGCAGTCATGTACTGACTTGTTTTGGTATCTGCGTTATCCAACATTAGCTTCTCTGCATAGCCGCTGATTTTTCTCGCCAATTGACTGTCTTTGAGATAGCGACATAACGAAACGATGTTGATCTGATCGGCTCCTCCTTTCATCTTGTTCGTGAGATCATTAATACTGAAGAGCTCTTCCTTTGCGGAATAGCTTGTTGTACTGTCGTTGTCTTGGGAAGCCCAGGCAGATGCGACGTCAATTAACCCTCTTACCATGGCGGTCATTTGCTTGACATGCAATGAATGTTCTGGTTTGAGCCGATTCTTGAACTTGCGCAAATACACGTCCAGCTGTCCCAATGCTATTCCCAGTCGTTCGAGGGATATTGATACCGAGTGAATCGACAATAACGTGTCTATGAGATCTTTGGGAAGGTCATTGTCAATTAGCGAGGAGCGTTCAAGATGCCGGATTGTACCGCATACTGACTATGTGCCTCGTCAACGACAACAACTTGATCTTTGAGACTGATCCCCATCGTCTCCCTTGCGCTTTTTTGTAATAACAAGTTGTATGGCATGGTGACCAACTACAGTGAAAGGTCAACTTCATCATGTATAGTCCTACCGCTGTGTCAAACTCACTTCGGCTTGTTTCACGCTATTTCTCGTCGCGTAATACGGACACACTTTGACCTGCTTGCCTAGTTGTACGATATCTTCTATGTCTTTTGGTACAGCCTGGATGGCGAAATGTCAGCATTGAGCGAACGACCAGTGATATTCGAGACTTGCCAAAATCTGATCCCGATAATCAAGCATGGAATCCTGGTTGTCTTTCGGTGGCAAATAAGGACATCTCCCTTTCTTGGCGTCTGATCAAGGCAGGCCAGCCACATATTCTGTCATTTAGGGTCGACTTCGCGAGAAGCTTGCGATTGACCTACCCGATTTCTGCAGATCCAGACAGGCTTCGTTCAGTCTATCATCTCCTTTGGCCTTTCCTATTGCTTGGACCTGGCATGCAAGTTAGCCATAATCAAACCCAATTCAAATCCAAGCGGACACACTTTCTCATTTATGCACAGTTGACGTCTGCTAGCCAACGGTACCATCCTCGTGGGAATATCGACCTGATCACCTATTGAACCGTTGGAAAAGACGGCATCGGCGCTTGTTGTCGGCGGGTCTATCGAAGGATCGGATTCTTCCGGTATGCAAGCGAATGTGGTCTTGAGCAATTCGGATGTTAGTTGACGAAGCTGAGTATGTGTTCTCGACGTGTAGAATATCTGAAGCGGAAGAACGTCAGTAAACGATATTCCGCCAGGGGGGTACAACATACTTTGGGTCTTTCCTCTTCTACATCTTCTTCTTCCGTAGCTTTCGTTTTGAACCTGAAAGCAAACTGGTCAAACTTTTGCCGGTAGCATACCTTTGTCGTCCGCACACTTACTGTTGCAAGAGTGCTTTGACTTCGGCCGATACATTGTCATCTCCTTGATCGAGTCTGGAGCCACCAGATGAGCCAGTATTTAATGGCAGGAACTGATCATCATCGTCTGTCGTTATTCCAGAATCTGATTTATGGCCAATGCTTCCTGTCGCCCGCGAGGTAGATTCATCCGGACCCTGGATTCGTTGCCGTTTGGTACGACCCCCGAAGCCTATCAGCTTCGCATTTCTCCTTCTTTCCAACTCTTTCTCTCGTGCTTTCGCAAGTCTCTCCAAGTTTGTCGACTCTTTTGACTTAAGGTCTTGTAAATGTGCCTGTAGAGAATGCTGTATGACCCATGGTGGATCTGGAATTATAAGTTGAAGCTCTTTAGCACGCTGCTATCTAGTTGGAATCACAAATGCTTACCGTCATTGCCTGCCTCTTTCAATCTCCTTTCGAACTCGGACATGGAATGTTCCTGCAGCCTCTTCTCGTTTGCTTTCAGCCATGTCAGAGTCGACGTCAGCAGCGTGAGAGACTTTCCCGTTCCTGTGGGCGACTCTACCTGACCGCAATGATCCATTTAGCCTCTCATGCGCTATGGAAGAGAAAAGTACACATACTATGGCAATTTTACCATTCTCAATCGCTTCGAATACCACCCTCATCAACTGAACTTGAATGTCATACGGCTTCGTGTAGGGAAAAGAAAAAACTTCAGGGGTCTGCAGAGGCGGTATCCCGATTTCGGCCTCGTTCCTGGTGCTACCTGCGGAGCAATCCATGATAGATGCTTTGGAGCGGTAATCAGTTTGCTGCGCAAGTGTGCTACCCGTATGGCGGCTGAAGTTATTGGAAAGGCATTTGGCTTGCTGAGGAGGTGGTCTTGTCTCAGAAAAAGTAATGTAGGCAATAGGCAAGCGATTGGTAAAAGAGGTAAATGAGTCTGAAATGAAAAGCACATTGAAGGTGATGTGCAAAGCGCGCGGTGGAGGTCATGCTTATTAGCTTCCGCGCTCTCTTCGCTTTCAGAGTAGAAGATGCTCCAACCTCGCTAGCTCCCCAAAGCAGATCCCGACAACTTCCCAAGGCAAAACGTTGGCGGGGAAGAAATGTATTCGTATTATTCACGCAATCATTGTATACATGACACTAGAAATACATCTGTACTAATCTGGCCTGAGTCAATGACATTACGAGATTACTATTATATTACCTGGAGAGTCTGATTTCGTTTCGTGGATTGTAACGTTGATTTCGTGAAGGTGAACCGGAGTCATTTTATCGTAACAGCCTATCGTTTTCATCGTGAACACGTCGACTGGTCTAGTCTTGGAATCGTCACTGGCGTGGCAGCCGGGATTCGCCGTATCTAGTCGTCTTCAACGAATCCGGCGGTCCCGTTCTCGGCTTGCCTTCTAGCCGAGTCCAAAGCACGTTGACGGCCTTCAATGGACTTGAGCCACCTTGTTTCCTCTCTAAACCAAATGGCACGAATCTCGCTGTCCATTGCTATAGCGGTCTCGGATTCCGCGTCTTTCCTAATACCTAGCGCCACCTTCAAATCCTCTTCCTTGACAAGAAGCTCCACGACTCGCTCCTTTGCTCGGCCCCTGCGTGCCTTGCTTTTACTTGGGGTAAGTCCGTCGCCACCCTCGACCGATAATAGTCCAAGAACTTCCGCCTGCATAAGCAAATCCATGAAGTCTGGCTGCGAAGCGGGCGGGAAAGGACTGGCTGCCGAACTGAGAACGTATGTGTATGTAGGGTAAAGTGCATCCGTTGTTATCGATTCTGTCGAGGATGTGCCCGAAGTCGGTGTAAACGCCGACGATGCAGCTTGAGTGTGCACTGGTCGTAAACCATGGTTCAATCGCTGTCGAGAAATGAGCCAGGCCAAGAGTATCATTCGGACCTGTACGTTGAGTGATCGAATTTTGTTGTCGAGATGGGAAAAACTAGAGCTGGCTGTGCCAGAACTCGTAGCCGCGGCATTGGCTTTCAGTTTGTTGTACGACGACAAGGCTTTAAGCACATGCGAGAGAGACACCTTGAAAGGCGGGATCCGCATTTCTGTTCCAGATGAGCTCGCCTTCTTTCGCCACTCCGTTTCCGTTGCGTTGATGGCTTCAACCATGACGCTAAGGCACATTCTGAGATCACCATTATTGGCTTCAACCTTTCGGCCGACCAACTCGATCGCCTTGTCGTCGACGATGACCGGTGAGATACCAACATGATTGACCGCGAGTGCCTCGGTGCATTCGTGAATTCGGCTTTTTATGATCTCCGTCATCTCTTTGGACCCATAGGCTTTGAATGTGAGGTTGAAAGGCGCGTGATTTCCAAGGACCGACGCGACTGACTTTCGCACAGTCAGGTCGAGCGAATTAGCGATTGCGATCAATTTGATATCCAATTCGGGATGATTGTGCGGCAGAGCGAAGAGCGATCGAAGTATTTGGTTGTAAGCCAAAACGGGTTTTGCTGGCAAGAGCGCATCAACTTCATCAAGAACGAGAATACTGTAGTCACCGAAACATTAGTCGGGAAAGTACATTTGGGAGCGCGTGTTACTCACAATGTCAAGCCGAGCTGAGCGCTGCGTAATCCTCGCTCGGTGATTCTTTCTGGCTTCTCCTTTCCATTTCTATCTTCATCGAACCCCCATGCAGCAGCGATCCTCGACCAGATTTCGTCCTTCTTGCCGACCAATCCCATACAATTGATGAACGCGACTCGGGATCCCGAACTGTATTCCGAGATCAAGGCGCCGACAGTAGCAGTTTTGCCTGTTCCAGGGGGACCGGAGATATAGAGTCCTGTCTGGTTTACACCTGGAGCACTTTCATCAGAAGCACCGAATTCACCGGTGGACAGATAACCTCGAATGACGGCCTTTTCCTGGTCCCGCCCGATGATGACACTGCCATCAGCAGGCTGAAGTGTGGTCGAGCTGTCGCTTCCAGAAGATGAACATTTGAGCGCAGCCTTGAGAGCTTTGTACCCGTCTGCGTATTGGCGTCGAGCAGTCGGAGTTGCAACTTGGCTCTCATCGCCCTCAATCTCGATCTGGATTCCAGCTTTACCGTCCGCTGCCCGTGGAGTAGCGAACGTTGATGATACTCGAGAACTAGGGGTATTCAACAAGGGATCCATATCACTGCGGCTCGAGGCCGAAGGTGATCGCGTAAGATCAGGCGTGGCGACCGAGGTCGTCGTGTTTTGTTTTAGCCGGGTTGATCGTTTGGGTGTTAACGCAAGGTGGTCTAAGAGTTCGATGTCGTCCGAGTTCAACCTTGAAATGGGTCCAATCGGAGAAGAATACGACTCGTCCACGGGGGTTGACGGGAACAAAGAGGCGCCTGAACACTCGGAAGTCGGCGAGGAAACTAGGGCTTGGCTGGAGACACTCGACGTCGCTGTATCAGTGCGGGCAAGACTGAACCGATCAACGTGGACACGAGAGTCATCATTTGAGGAGGAAGGCCGCATTTCTCCGTGACCTGCCGACCTTAGTGACAGAGGTTGAGTGAAAAGTCGCCGGTTTGTAGAGGGAGAAGCTTCTTCCTTTCCAGACTTATTCGGTTTCACTGTAGCGGTAGCTCGAGTGTTCCTAGACGATGATCCAGGAGGAAGCATGTTTTCGTCATCCATTGTTCCGTTTTGAGAGGCTTGCGGAATGCAGGAGGAAGTGACACTGTAAGACGCATAAGACGCGGTCGACATGGCTAGAACAAGTTGAGGGAATATCAATACGGAGAGCTGACACGTGATCGCTGCATAGCTCACCTGAAACCGATGCTTCGCTACGAACACTGACCGCGCTCGATATACTCATTTGCCTCTTACGCCCCATTCCTGGTCGAGCGTTACTAGCGCTATTGCTTCCGGACGCTTTAGCTAATTCAGCGAGACCCATGCCGAAAGCGCTGGGTTGCGTGGGACCAGTCGAAAGCCGTCTTTTGTTCGCTGCGCACGATACGCTGTACATGGCAGTAGAGCTTGTGGAAGAGGAGCGGGAAAAGCTGGCATTTCGGGCCATGCTAGGTGTAGACGTGGTACGAGTGACTCTTCGAGAAGCTGAAGCGGCTGCAATGGCAACTGCATTGGCCGCCGCATTGTTCGGAGTAGCGGATCGTAAAGTCGGTACTTGGAAGGAGGACGCTGATCCAGAGGGAGAAAGACTGGGGCGAGACGAAGTAGAAGACGTCGATCTCGGAATCTGTAAGCTTGTGGAACTGCGAATACACCTTCGTTTCCGACCTGCAGAGTTGCTGGAGATTCCCGATGTCAAGACATCACGTTGTCGATCTTCGACCTCGCTGGAAGCTTGAGGTCGGTCTCCTTCATCCTCTCTATCGGTATCCTCGAGATTATGATCATCGTCCATCGAACTGCGAGTGGTCCGTCTTCGTGAACTTCGTGCTCTAGTCGATAACGCTGGAGGATCGGCTGAAGACACGGAAATAGTGGGCGGGGAAAGTTGAGTTGGCGAGGCGTCCATAGGCAACGATTCCGCTTCAGCCTGAATATCAGCCGTCGTTCGCGACCTCCGCAGAATCGGATGTACAGGGACATCGTTTGTTGCGCCGTAGGCATTCTCGTCGACTCCGTTTGGGGTATCGTCATCGTCATTTCGATGACTCCTCGAGGGACCCGCTCCAGGAGTCGCTAACAACCTTCCAGCTTGATCCATGGCCTGACTCCTCGCATGCCAATCGTCATCTTCCAGCGGAGGGATGTTCTCTTTGCCACGATAATGATGAGATCGAAGGTCGTATGTGAATCCACCGGAACAGCTCTCCCCACAAGAGAAAGACATGGCAGGTACTTGCGGAGTTCGTGTACCGCTCGCGCGTGCGTCTTGATCGGTTGAAGACGACGATTGAGATTGTGGCTCCAAGATTCCTTCGTTCGAGTTGTCCATCGTCAACCGGACATTTGTCATCTCAACGTCCTCCTCCGCGTGCCCAAGGTCCGCTCCGGGAGAATTGGCATTTGTTGCGCGACTAGAGCCGGCTCTTGAAGAAGACTGCGGAGAATGCGTTTCGTGTTGAGACTGAAAGTAGTTTCCGCCTTCATTTTCGTCGTCGCTGTCATTGGCACGACGCTTACCGGCTGCGATTGCAGATGCGGTTGCACGGGTGTATGGCCGTGGTTGAGACGGAGATGGAGGGGTCATTGCCGGAAAACGCGAGTGGTTCTTCAAAGACAATGCTGAATGTTCGTGTGACGAGGCACAAGAAACAAGTGTTGGGTTCTAAGGCAAGGTTGAAGAAAAATATCAGTCAAGACCAGGGTCTGCAAAGAGGAATCGACTCACTCGCGCGAAAACAGACGCGTTTGAGGGTCGGGATGGCTGACGTTTCGACGTTTCGCAGCCGACGATGCAATTGGTTCCAAGACGTGCGGTTTCAGCTGTTTTCTCAAAACTGATCAAAAATCGTCAGACTGATATAGGCATCTGCGCGGTGGTACCTAAAGTGTGATCACATACCCAAGAGAGGTCGCACAACTCGATACGGAAGCGCTACTTTTGACGTGTCTTCGAAATCTGCGGAATTGCGGATCTCGATGCGAACAGAACCGCGGTCGAAGTTGGAAGACTTGTATCGCTGCAAACGCCTGGAAACACTTGAGAAAACGCAGAAATCCGCCTTGACCAGTATGTTCTTCAATCGAACCCCTATATCCCCGTCCGCACTGCAGGCAAGCAAGCCAACCTGCAAACCAAAACCGAACCAACCAGGAGGCTCATGCAGTAGCTCCGGAATGGTGAATCGCGAAGTGAAGTTTCGTTTCCGCAATGTAATTTCTCTTCATGTGCTCATCATTCATCGTTATTCTTAATTCATTCCGCGTTGTTCTTTCTCGCTGGCGTTCTGCCCGGCCTCGAAGGCGCGTCGTGATGGCTGAAAATGAAATGGGGCGCGTTCCTCCTCCTCAAGCTTCACAAAGTCCGCCGGATCACCTTCCGTCGTGCCGGTTACCCTAATTGCTGTGTGATTAGTTAGCTGATTAATTGATGTGATATCAAACAGCTCCAATACAAGCTCGGTCTTCATTTACGGATCGATCGCCATGTGCAGTCCCACTAACGAGCTTCCGGCAGACTCCGATTCACTCGACTCCGAGCAGCTATCTGGTCAGCTTTTCATACTAAAAGAGGATGGGTCCCAGTGATTCGTCGCATGCCCTGCTCTGGAATCTGCAAATCTGCAAGTAGTCCTTGCGCCCACAACCAGCGCTCTGAATGTATGGCATCACCTCAAGTAGCTATCAGACCAGTTCCTTAGAAGCTTCTACAGCCCGGCAGCTGGCCAGCTCAACTGCTGCCCAACTGCATATGAAAAGGCTGAGAATATACGTTTCTTCAGCGTTCCATCAGGTAGAGAATCAGCCCAGGGTGCGCCTTCTAGTACTCGGAGATCTGTCTGATGATGCTACCAAAATCTTCCATCGCGGTTCATACTCCAAAGTTCGGTGCTAGGGTGGCCGAACTGGTGGCCGACATGAGCAAGTTTGTTTGGCGAACGCTATCATCCGTGTATCGTGCTCGAGCTCAAACTTCATACTACACTGTACTTCTAATTAAAAAGAGGAAAGACAGATGTATGCACCGCATACTACTTGCGACAATCTACCCTGCTAGAGATACCTACCGACCAGCGACTTTGAAATCTTCCGCCAGCCCGTCCCCTGAAAGCGCAGATCGGTTATCGAGATATTAGCTGCGTACGGAGACCCGACGAACTATTGCTGTCTCTTGAAAACAAGAAGGGTTGCTCTGCATTCTTCGAGGTTCCCACTGAACGTGAAGAATCAGTAGAAGGACTGTTCAATTCAAGCAGCAGAGGCGATTCGATGGAGGAGACTATTGAGGAAACGACGATCGCTTCGCCAAGTGGCCGAGCGTAGTGTAAAACCAATGGGCCGTGTATTAGTGCTGAATGGAGGTGATGGGCCGTCCAGCTACTTGTTGTAACTCTTCAGCTAGCTCGTCCTGTTGTACAACAGTCGAAGGACAATGATCGAACAACGATCGTCAAATAAGCGGAGGCGAACTCTAATCCGACAAATAATGAAATGTCTCATATGGTGATCAGCTGAGCTTTGACCTCGCGCAAGCTTGAATTGATTGCCAGACTCAAAAATGGGAAAAAGTGATTCTCTGTGCACAAGCATAAGTGGAATTATATATATCCACCTACTCTGGTCTCTCCCACAGCAGGGTGCCTTGACGGTTCTATTGCGCTAATCATACCGTCAACATCAGGGAGTCCAGTATGTCAACTTCCAACATGGCTGTCAACTCCGCCAACGAAACAAAGGTACTCTGCCTCTATTCCGGAGGAACTCTGGGTATGCTCGCAACAGCTCAAGGCTATGTTCCGGAAAAGGGATACTTGACGGTAAGTCTCGGTTGAATTGTTCATGCCTGATAAGCGCGGAGACTTATCATGTTCGTCATTCGCAGCAATATCTCAGGTCACAGGCTCGTTTTCATGATCCTCTAGGAGACTCTGTAAGCTGTTCCGGGACTCACGAGAGGAAAACAACGCCATCGGCTAATCTTTTGAGCACATCGCAGCTGTTCTCGAACTCCCAAACGGCTGCAACATATCGAAATTGGACTGCTCAAAACTCGCCTGATGGAAGCAGGCCTACTTCTCCTTTACCCAACAACGCCAAGCATTCCATGGTGGGACGAGCGATGCTGGCCAAAACAAGAGCGCATACCGGTCAGCTGGAAAGTCACGACCTTTCTGCACATACGCTGATCACACCACCTATTGGGCCGAACGGTAATCGAATCCGGTATTCGATTTTGGAGGTAAGTCTGTCACTGCAGTATGAAGACCAAGATTCAACGAACCAACGATCCTCCTATGCCCGCGTCCTCCTGCTTCTTGTATGTTCTTGGAGCGGGTCAGTAGTATGACCCTTTGCTCGACTCTCCGGACATGACCTCAGCGGACTGGATAAGACTAGCTGCGGATATTGAAGCGAATTATTCAGCTTATGATGGTTTCGTAATTCTTCACGGAACTGGTGAGTTTCTCTACATTCGGTGAAGTACTGTTTCCTACATTCAGTGAATTACTGTCTAACGCTTGTAATAACAAGACACTATGGCGTATACAAGTTCCGCTCTCTCTTTCCTGCTGGAGGATTTGGGGAAGACCGTCATTGTTACCGGAGCTCAAGTACCCCTAGGACAGTTGCGAAATGATGCAGTCGAAAACACCCTCAACAGTATCATTCTCGCTGGAACCTACGTGATTCCAGGTAAGACGATTCGGAAACTGTTCCTCTGATTTCGTCCAGGCTAACGCGTCCCTGCGGAGAATAGAGGTTTGCCTTTACTTTGACCGTAAATTGCTCAGGGGCAATCGAACTCGAAAGGTCTCCAGTTCCGACTTTGCTGCATTCGCTAGCCCGAACATGGATCCGCTGGCGGAACGTGAGTTTCTGGGCTATCTTACCTTTCTTCCGATATACTCTGATATGTGTGCTTGAAAGTGGGCGTGCTTGTAGAGATCGATTGGTTTTTGGTGAATAGACCCACTGCACTTCAAGCTTTCCGAGCGCATAAAGGTAAGCAAATCTTAGACATGGCTGGAAAACAATTATTGACTCTACCTTCTGTAGAACTCGACAATAATGTGGCGGTACTCCAAATTTTCCCAGGCATTTCGACGGCTACTGTCAAGGCGTTTTTGTCACCGCCACTGAGAGGTATCGTACTAGAAAGCTTTGGTGCTGGCAACATTCCACAGCGAGAAGACGTGTTCGAGGTCATCAAGGAAGCTTGTGATCGTGGAGTAGTGATCGTGAATATCACCCAGTGCACTAAAGGATCTGTTCTCGCTTACTGTGAGTCCGAGCAGTGCGAATGGTCTCGTCTTGGTCAGGCGCTCATTAGCAGTTTATGAACAGACCCCGCGATGAGGAAGCTTGCGGCTGCTGGTGTAGTTTCGGGTGCAGACATGACTCCGGAGGTGAGTGGACCTCTGTTCATGCAAAAGGCCGATAGCTGAGATTAAAGGTTCACGATTCTATTGTCCAGGCCGCGCTGTCCAAGTTGTCTTACCTGTTGTCCAAGGAAGAGCTCAACACGACGACTGTTCGACAACTGATGTCCATACCTATCCGAGGCGAAATGACACTTCCCGACGATTCACCAACTGCCGTCAGTGGCCAGTCTTCCGGACTAGAAGGCATCATGGGGCACCTTCTTCATCTCAACTCGTCACCGGATACAATTGTCAATACTTCTCGACGAGATGATGCACCCCAGACTTCCTCGCAAGTCACTGGCTCTCTTCCACGCAAGCTCGACGAACACGATAGCCGCTTGGCTGAATCTCTGCTGCTGCCATATACCCTCTGTTTGGCAGCCGCGAAAGACAATTTATCAACCATGATGGATCTCATCAAGCGTGCAAAGACACTTTCAGAAAATTCTTCTGGACACAATAGGAGCGAGAAGGTTGGTCGTAACCTGATTGACGATCTGGATTCTGCGTTCGGTAAGAATGCGTTGCATGTTGCGGCGGATTGTGGCAGCAAATTCTGCTTGGAGGCTTTGTTGCAAATTGGCGCATTCGTTCATACGAGGGACCGGGCGGGCCATACTGCGTGAGTCGCAACACTGGTTTACTACGGATGCCTTGTGGGACATGGGCCTTGCACTAATTTCGAGCGTCTACAGCCTATTCTACGCCGAGAGGAAGAGCCATATAGACTGCATTCGAATCTTGGAATCGGCAGGCGCTCATCACGGGGGAATCGATGATGTGGACGAGATGGATTAACGAAGTCGAGATTTCACGCTTCGCTTAGTGCGGCACTTCCGTTTGACAAAGGCCATGTATCAGTCGCTCTAGCAGGGCAAAGTCACCGAGGTCAAGGGATCCATTGCCGCACATGTGCATAAGACCGTACATGTCTTCATAGTGACGCTCTAGTATCGTTGGCTGACTTTGAGTATTACTAGCGGACTTGCAGAATGTTGAAGAGCACATTGCAATGCAAGGTGTATAACAATAGGTCGTCGGTGGAATGTGAATATATGGTGCACTACCCAGGTCGGAGGATGGGTCGACATGTCGGCTGGACACTTACATCCGGCTGACCTGTAGACCGCACAGGCTTCCAGCAGGTTTCTTTCTCCATGATGCGCAAATCTCTAAGCCATGTTAATAACGCTGTCATCAGCATCTCCAGCATGCATATGGATACTAATATGCGTAATCAATCATCCAGCACTTCATCAATTTACTTGTCGCTTCTACGTCAACCTTGCCAAATTGAACTCGAATCCACTCAGTCTCTCAAATTGCTAGACGAACATCCCATTGATCAGTAGTCTGGACCGAATAAAAGCTAGACTCGACGCAGTACTCACCGACATGATGTGTCCTTGACTATCAAGCCACTGTACCACCTCGTCCGGATCTCTTAGCTTCTTCTTTGTTAATCCATTCACTGTGTGTTCACCGCCGGAGCGTAGACGTCTTGAAAGCCGCTTATACGACTCCTTGTAGCTATCGTACAGGTTACGCTCTACACGGAGGAAGCGGAGTCAGTACAGCCTGGCCGAAAAGGAGATAATGGATGAGCAACGCCTACCCCAATGCGAAAATTCGTGGAAGACCTCTGCACGGACGCGACAGAATTTACCTAGTATGTTTGACATTGATTAGATGTTGTATGCGAACAGGATACGGGCAAGACCGGCCGTCACCTACCGAGCTTGAAAGGCCCCCTTGAAGGCGCGGAGCTTTCCTTTTGCGAACCTTCATCGCTTTCGTCGTCACTGTTGTCTTCGTCCTCCTCAACATCGTCCAAGTCCTACGACGTGGGCGTCAGTACGTTTGACCTGTTCCGTCCACGAGGAGAGATGAAGAGCTTACTTCGAACGTGTCGCGATCATATGCGTTCCCTCTCAAGTCACCGACAAACTTGCTCAGCCTGCCTGTTAGATGACACGCATCACATCCATATTCCACTTCATCCAGATGCCCAACTACAAACTCTGGATACGTCTCGAGACTTCTCTTGAAGTCCGTTTTCCATACCGAAGATGTGACAAGCGAATCTTTCTGGCCTTTGAGTTTACGTGATATGGCGTCGTAACTTTGTCGATAGTATGGTTTCTGGCGTTCCAGTGCATACGACGGACCACGAATGACGAGATGAATAAGGAATTGAGAGATGACCTTGAAGTGATATTCCAGGTTCTGATATCTGCCCATTTGATATTTTTCTGCGAAAGCGGAACAAGTGTAATACGTTAGCTTTCTTAGCGGAGAGACAACGAGGCAGGAATAAAGGCGTACCAGGAAGCAAGGTAGAGATATCTTCTTGCTCGTTCTTCCCCTCGTCATCAATAAAACCATCCAACTCTTCTTCTTCCTCAACAGTCCAAGCGCCTTCGCTCTCTTCATCTTCATCAAACCGTGGTTTTTGAGCTGGTGCAGCACGGTGATGTCGGGCTTTGGTCCAACCAAAGGGTGCACCAACGACGATCAAGTCGTCCTCGTCTTCTTCCGACAGATCCACAGGTGAAGTGTATCGCTCGCCCCGCATCTTTGCTTCTTTCCGGCCTATTTCATAATTGCGGTGAATACCGTCGTCAGCATGTAAGTGAAAAACATGTAGAGTGAGACACCAACGTTTGAGTTCTTCAAGGCGTATCTGATGCGCCGTTTTCTTGTTTCGCTCTCTTAGACGCGACTCGACAATGGCTACCAGGTCGTTTATGTCAGCCCGGCATGATTTGGAACAGCTATGTCATGAACTGCTCACTGGGCTCATCCATCTCCAGCTCTTTCACCAATTCTCCAGGGTCGACTTCATCTTCTGAGTCTGCTTCCTCGTCCTCTTCCTCGTCAGGATCCACCACACCTTTCCGACGTTTCCCTAATGGCTTTGCTGGCCGTCTCGCTGGCTGTTTTTTCTTGATGATAGGAGGCCGAGTTCTGTATGGTGGCGGGGACGCGGGACGATCGGGTTCGCTCTCACTCTCCTCTTGTGATGAAGAAGACGGTGTAGGGGTCCGCGCTCGCCGTTTAGCAGCGCGGGTATAGCCTATCGAAGGTTGCGAGGATTTAGTTGGTGGATCGTCGAAGTCTGAGAACATGCCGAGAGGATCATGTGCCGAGGATTTGCGTGGTGGAGTGCTGGACGGGATAACAGGTGCAGGGGATCGCGGAAGTGTCGAGCGAGTCCGCATTGCTTTCGGTTTCGGGTCGCTATCGCTCTCGAGATTGATGATTTCAACAGAAGGACTCTTCCTCACGGGCTGCTCGTCCTCGTCGCTATCTTCGACGATGACTCGCTTCTTCTGTCTCTCCTCTTCACCATCCTCGCTACTCTCGGAGCTGCTTGAACCATCGTCACTTCCAGGTCCCCTCTCTCCCCATTCCAACTGACTCTTTCCAGTCTCGAGCCGCACTGCTCCTAATCGCTCTGGTGTTCCTTCTTCCGACCCGGAATTCTTCCGCTGGTCCGAGTCTGAATCGTCCCATTCGTTGACGACAGGAGTAGGCATGGCGACTGCCTTTCGCTTTTTACGGTTTACCGGTGCGGTGGCGTTCTCCTTCTTTTGCAGTTTGGGTAGCTTTTTTGATGAAGATGAGGCGGAAGCTCGTGTCGGTTTCGGAGCTGGATTTGTTTCTGTAACGACGGTATAACTTGCGCGATTGACGAAATTCAGCTGAATCGGTGCTGTGGCGGTGTCAGGCCGAGCTCGAGGGCGGGACGAGCCAGGTGACGGCAGGAAAGCGGTGATGGAAGACTGCCGTGCGCGAGGCATGTCGCACGAAGGCTGACCTGTATTATTTTAGGAGGCTTAGGGGTAGAAGTTGAGGGAGAGAGCTCAGCAGCTAGCTAGCTCAGCTGAGTTGCGATGTTCTTCAAATCTGAAACGTCGGTTATGTATGGCTTGTGGCTTATGGAACATGAGGGAAGGTGCGTCCGATTCAAGCCAGTCCTCTAATGTGCTTGATCGCTCATCGCTCATCGCGTTCAGGTGCGTTCAGGTCGTTCAGGTTCAGTAGTTAGTGATGAGTGAGTAGCTATCGCCGTTTAGCGCTCGTCACAGGTCAACTGAAGTCCTGGACCCTAGAGCGCATCGTAACGAACAGTAAAACCTTTCAAGATACTATCTGATATCGAGCTACAACGGATATGACAAATCTGAACGACAGGTGCATGGCAGAACAAAAAAGAGTGCTTTGACAAACTACTACTGGTTAATTGCGACCTCTTCCTCCTCCCCCTCGACCACGAGACCCTCCCCTTGACGACCCTCGACCGCGGGACCCCCCACTTGACGACCCTCGACCTCCGCCATCGCGGCTGCCACCCCGCCCTCCTCCACCGCCTGAAGAACCGCCTCTAAACTTCTTGCGCGGCATACCTCCCTCATGCGTATCATCATCTCGATCCGCGTCATCCCTCCCGCCAAAGCTTTCTCGACCACGTTTCCCACCGTGACCCTTCTTTGCGTTCTCCTTCATCTCCATAGCAGCAGCACGCGACGCTTCCGCTACTCGCGGCGCAAGAACAGCCATGGCCTGCTTGTTCACGTCGAATGCGTCCATCTTTTTCCCAATCACACTCTCTATCCGCTGCAACACCTCGACGTCGTATTGAGTAACGAGAGAAATGGCTTTACCTGCTCGACCAGCACGCGCAGTTCGTCCGACTCGATGAATGTAATCTTTCGAATGTGTCGGCATATCGTAGTTGATGACGAGATCGACGGCCGGGATGTCCAAACCTCTATAGGCGAGTCGCAAAAAGATCAGTCATGGGAACATGTGCAGAATTGACCATCCATGAGATGCCTGCTTACCGACTTGCGACATCAGTCGCCACCAACACCTGCCTCCTTCCACTCTTGAAGGCATTCAGAGCTGCCAACCGCTGACTCTGACTCAACTGACCGTGCAGAGGAATCGCAGCTACACCCAAAATTCTAAACATTTCGCTTATTCTTGATGCATCGTTGACGGTACGGGTGAAAATGATCATGGAGGAAGATGCGAGCTCGTTGACCAGATAGATCAAGGCGGCCTCCTTGTTCTTCAGCGGAATGAGGACAAAGTATTGTTGTAGAGTAGAGACAGTAGAGTATCTGTGAAAGTCGATAATAAGCTTCCAAGGCATAGGGACAGAGCGGGAACATCTTCTCTTACTTTGTCGACACCTCAATTCGCACAGGGTTGTGCAAACTGGCTCGTTGAAGCTTGGCGACTTTCGTTGTCATGGTAGCCGAGAATAGGTAGGTGTTCCGCTCTTTCGGGATGACTTTAAGAATCTTGTCGAGGATCGGTCCGAAATCCAGATCAAGCAACCTGTCGGCTTCATCCATGACCTGAGGTAGGATGGCATCAGCATCAACAGCGAGTACAAGTGTAAGGGAGATGAAGAACTCACCAGGTATTTGAGATTGCGTAACGAAAAGCCTTTCGTGTTCTCCAAATGATCCATCAGTCGACCGGGAGTAGCGACAATCACATGCGGTCTCTTGCTGAGTGCGATAGCCTGTTGTGTCATCTCCATTCCACCGACAATAACCGTCGTCTTCAACCCAATCGACCTCCCCAGACCGTTGAACTGGTCGTGAATCTGGTACGCCAGTTCTCGTGTCGGCGCAAGGACAAGAGCAAAGAACGGCTGAGGCTTCTCCCATAGCGATTGAAGGATTGGCAGAGCAAACGCAACGGTTTTACCGGAACCTGTTTGAGCGAGACCGATAACGTCCTTTCCTTCCAAAGCATGCGGGATGGATTTCGCTTGAATGCCCGTTGGTTTTGTGAATCCTAGTTCCGAGCAGGCGGAGCATAGTTCTGGGATGACACCAAGCTCGGCAAATGTTGGTACTTCGACTTCCTGTTCAACCTCAGAGGCAACTTCGTCGTCGTCCAAAGCTGATTGTTCGTCTTCCGAGTTGTCGCCATGATCGGAGACATCCTCTTCATCGCTGCCTACGTCGTCGCCTTCTTCGCCTCCATTCTCCTCACTCTCATCTCCCTGGTCTTTACCTTCCTCGTCTTCATCATCTTCGTCATCCTGGGAATCTCCTTCTGATTGGTCCTGTCCGCTTCGGCCATTGTTTGAAAGAGCTTGACGGGGTGTGCTCTTGGGTTGCGCCGTCAGAGACGAACGTGAGCTTGTTGATAGGGCTGATCGAGCCATTGTAAGTCTTTCGCACAAGTTCCAACCCGGATTCTCCTGATGTCACTTCAAAGGCTCCGACGGTGTATGGATATCAGAGGTAAACTGTTAACTGTTAGGTGAATAGGCCCAGGTAACTGCCATTCAACATGCTCAACATGAACTTTTGCCGTAGCGACCCCCAACGATCGAATTCACGCACAAAGTAAACAGTCCATCACGTGCAGATAGCCTCGAGGGCTCGGAGGATTGCTTACCTAAGGAAAATAGATGATCATTCAACTACCCTTTGCGGATTCAAATTCGTTACATTCCTAACAGTCGAACAGTCGTCTCAAGTCTAAATGTTCAGCCGACCCATCTGCCAAAGGCTAAGCCTCTTAAATCCTGTCACATCGAGCAGGAAACCACACCGGACATCAGAAATCAATCAGCGTAACACACATAGCAGAATCGGACGCGGACTCTTTTCCACCGACACTCACTCAAGCGGGTGACCTCATGACATAGTGATCGGCGTGAGCGCAGCCACTGAGCAGAAACAACACCATCAGCAGGTTCCTCCTTTCCATCCAGAAGGCTGAGCCAGACCACCTCTTCCACATATAACGGAGATCAAGATACAGCGACAAGATGTCACGCGAGCCTTGCCGGTCTCAGGGACTGGGAGTCAACAGTTACAGCCATGTCGACAAGCTACAGGACTACAGGATTCTCAGTTGTATCGGTCAGGGAAGCTTTGGCGTGATCCACAAGGTGGAGAGAATCAGGGACAAAACAGTGAGTGTTCTGTTCGGGTTTCTTGATCTGGTCGATTTTTTTAAATCTTTGTCGTCTCCATCCAGGTATTTGCGATGAAACAGCTAGATTACTCCAAGATGAGTCCGAAAGATCGGAGGCAGATGTTGTCTGAAGTGTAAGCAGACACTCAGAACTGCTCTTCTCCATGCTTTGGCAATCCGTCTGACATTGCCACCCCAACCTAGGAATATTCTGGATTGTCTGAATCACCCCAACGTTGTGATGTTGCATGACAAGATTATCGACAAAGATGAGCAGAAAATCTATATTGTGATGGAGGTGAGATTGGCTACCTTAACGCTTCAGGTTGTCTGTTTTCTCATTAAACGTCTCATCAGTACTGCGGAGGTGGAGACTTGGGAAAGATTATCTTGTCGCACAAGAGAGCCGGCAAAGCCATCGCTGAAGTCCTGATTTGGCAATACTTTGCGCAACTGGTCCTCGCACTTCACCATTGCCATTGGCCAGAGGATAGAGAAAAACTCGCAAAAGAATCGTTCACCAATCAGACACCGTTCGAATCATACGCAGCTGCGGATCCAGCTCTGAAAAGGAGGACATCGGCCACAGATGGAGCGGGACAGGTTTTGCATCGAGACCTCAAGCCGGAAAACAGTAAGGACCCCTTTCTGCGATCATGCGTTGATGCACAGCTGATACTGAATGGTCGAACTATAGTCTTCCTGAATGAGAAGCAAGACATGCTGAAACTTGGCGATTTCGGATTGAGCAAGAACTTGGGAGGACAATCCTTTACGCAAACATACGTTGGGGTATGCTTCATAGCCATTTCTTCAGATATGTTCCGATGCGATACTTATGGGACCCTTCGTATCAATAGACACCGCTCTACATGCCACCTGAGATCCTGCAAGAAAACAGATATGACACAAAGTCCGATATATGGAGTCTCGGCTGTATGATTTATGAACTATGCAATCTACAGTGAGTGTCGTGCATTCAACATAATGATTGCGTAAGCTAACCCGTTCTGCAATCCTTCCAGATCGCCATTCGCGAATGCCCGGAGTCAGCCAGAGCTCATTACTCTCGTGAACTCTGGGAGAGTCCCTCCTATGCCGACGTACTTGTCCACCAAACTGAAAGACACCGTCCGAGCAATGTTGTCGTTACAGGCGAGTTCCGACCGCAGCAGACGAAAGAGGATGACTTGCTGATCTCTCATTCATTTTGTAGCCGGGTAGAAGACCATCTACGGCAGACCTGCTGAAACTTCCTGAAATCGACTTTCACCGAAGCGTGATGGATCTGACGATAAGGTGGGCGTCCGTTCAAATATTACTACATTTGTGCTCGCGCTAATTCTTCTCGCTGTTGGAATTGAAAGGACGGGAAAGATTTCCTCCTTTGAACGCCGCGTCAAGATGCAGATGGAAGTCGCGACAGCCAAGGAACGAGAGATCATCGAACGAGAACGACGTCTGCTAGAGAGGGAGAAACAACAACAGGAACGGGACAAGCAATTACAGGAACGGGAAAGAGCTCTGCAACAACGCACGGAGAATTCTCAGGCGCAGATGGACGACTTTCAGAAAATTCGGAATGCCTTTGAGGTTGAGAAGACAATCTTCGGGAAACAAAAGACTCTGTGGGAACGCGAAAAGGGAACATTTTTGCAAACTAAGCATGCGCAACAGGGAACAGGGCCAGGTTCGGATGAGCGTACCGGTTCACGTTCTTCGGCAAACTCAATCACTTCTACCAGCACATCGACAGGGGGAAAACAGCGAACATCTCTTAACAGTTCAGAAGAGCGGTCCGTGAGCAGAATGTTAGGGGGTGCGGAGAATGCCTTTGGCCTTACGAGGAGCCCGAGTTTGCCCTCGGTAGAAACAGGTATGAAAATACGTTCTTCACAAGTAGCCACTTGCGCTAACGATATGCCCGTCATCTCTAGATATCTCTTCGAAAAGGTCATTCATTCCAACCAGCAGCAAGGCTTTACAGGAACGAAGGTGAGAACAAATCAATAAAGTATGCGAATACTCCTAGCTAACCAATTTACCCGGATTGCAGCCTTCCCAACAATTCCTCAACAAGGAGCCGTCGGTCCTCCGTTTACGATGCCGATACGCCATGCAAAATACCTGGAAGCATGAACCCGGCGGACACTAGCAGAATGTTGGTTGACTCACCCGCCTCGGCGAGAATGTCCCTTCGAGCAAAGGCGCAAACGCGGTCGATGGGCAACTTGCGGGAAAGAGCGAGATTAGATCTAGAGAATATGCCACCCTCGCCCGACAGTGAAGACGACGTGTCTCCCATGGATCAAGGAACACCATTTGCGGAACGTCTAGGAGGTGCCCGAGCGAGTGTGAGCAGTCCGAGCGAATATCGATCTCGATTAGAAAAGGCCAACGAACGCAAAATGGCGGAAGCACGAGCTGACCTGGTGCCTTTCAAACCGCCAACTCGATTACGCGGTAGTTCAACCATGCCGGTTCCCGTTTCACGTCTGCCCACGTATATCTGGAAGGAGAACATGACGCCAGCCAAATGGACACCAGATGCTGTCAACGACATGCCGAGTCCTTTTCTCAGGCCTGCGCCACCCCAGCCTACACTAACTCGAGCAAGAGTTGGAGGCGGATCCGATCTTCGACAAATGGCATTCCGGAATGTACAAGCTGCAAACCACGATGGAGGTCCCGGTGGTGGTCTATAACGAAGAAACTGCGGTTCCCTACGCGGTGCTCGACACATTGGAGGTCTCATCCGATTCGAAGTCTGAATCTGGGCGACGTCGAAGACGAAGTGCACACCGACAATAAAATATGAGTTGCCATAGACTCAAACTCTACCTGACTATTCAGTAGATCACATATATGCCAGCGAGATCCGCAGCGCCAGCTAGCATTGAGCTCCGGTCCCAGAGGTTATCTAACCTCAAACTCGCGGCTCGGCTTTCCAAACAGGCTTGACCTTTACGAGCACTTTCTGTTGTAGAATACACACATTCGTAGCCATGTTTTCATGGAACGGCATGCGACACAAGGCATAATCAATGGATTACGGTCCCCGCGGCTACGATAGGAGTCTAGTGCGGGCGCTGCACTGGGCAATTCTGCGAGCCGCCTATAATATACGATCAGTGGACACGGTAAGACCGAGCTACTGGATGTTTCCGTCACGCCTCCGCCTTCCCCATGCCTTGTCTTTCCCCTCTCCTGTCTGGTCCTATCTCCGGGAAGAAGAAGCGCAACCATTTTTGAGATAACGAGAGCGTACGAGGAGGTTCAAGACGGAGCTCAATATCGTTCGTCAGCCGGGAACAGATCAGAAAGGATATCATACACCTCCCTACATGACTGCGCACGGATGGCTTCCGGGATCACTTCACAATTCCCAGAGCGTTAGCGTGCACAAACTCAGTCGCACATCATCTCTCTAAATGAAGGCAGCGGTTTGCTCCAGTCGACGTCAGCTGATGTTCAAATATGCCAGACTAATAATGTGCGCAACATGTGGGTTCATAACACGCAGCACATCGGGTGCATCTTGGTACCAATGTCGCTATGGTCGCTACTTCCCTTGCAACATTTGTGTTTTTTGTAAAGTTTGCTGAGCTATGTGGGGCGCTGAAGGTGCCTTTGACAATCTTAAGTAAACCTTAATCCGAAGTCTGCATCGCCTTTGGTGCTCATCGACGATGTTCTTGACGTACTCGGTACCTTTTGCGGCGATTGCGATGATTGGGTGAATGTTGCTGTTGCGTGCACGCTTGACAGCGTATGCAACGCGAGATGTACCTGCACCGTACACTACGATAGGCGTGGACTTGGCTGCGGGGGTTCAAGGCGTAGGGAGTTAAAAAGATTATGGAACAAGGCAAGGGAAGCGGTTAAGGCCGCAAGTGGGTTTGTTGCGACTTCTGTAACTACAGGGTAAATATCTCATCCAATGGTTGCAGGGGAATGACGTACCTTTGAAAGAGATTGACTCGGGAATGTGGAAAGTGGTCCAGCCTCAGCCCAAAGCCAGCGGCATCGCTTGAACCAACCTTCACCCCAACGTCTTCATGGATAATCTGCTCGGCGCCCCACCCCCGGAAAAGAATCAATTGATGCTCTACTGGGAAGCCGCTCGTGTAAGATGAGTTACCGTGAGCGATATTGCAGCAATGGCAGCAGCGGTCGTAAATGAAGGCCCGGAGAAGCACAAGGAACGTGACTACTGGAGGAGTGTCGACGTACTGGACGGATCAGAAGTCGCTTCTATCTTGAGCGAGACCACCGGCCAGAGCATCACTTTCAGTGCCAAAACACATGAAGACTTCAAGACATTGGTCTCGGCTCCGATTCAGACGCAGAGCCATGGTACGCTGAGGGCGGCACGGAGTTCATGAGGCAGGTCGCCAATGGTCAGATGGGCTACATTGGAACCATCCGGGACGATGTCCCTTATGTGCTGGGAAGGCCTGCCTTGAAATTCCGGGAGTGCGCGACCGAGAACAAGGAAAAATTTGTCGAGATTGTCTCCAAACAAGGAGTAGATGTACAACACTCGCTGCCACCCTTACAATACAGAGAATGAGGCTCCATACCTTGTATTCTTCTTATCACTCCTTTGATCTCGCCAGCATTTGTAATTCACACTTTTGTAGAAAGTGTCTATCATGTCGCGATCTACGCACATCGGCCATTGTACTTCCTATCATATTTGCCGCTGATCGTGTAAGAATCCGTCACATAGCACCTCCTCGAGCATCTAATCAGCTCTCCACCAATCAATAGGTAGAATTGAGTCTCAGTGCCATACCAACAGGACAGAACAACTAAATGCAGAATACTGATTTATCCAACCAAGGGGCAAACATGTTCTCCTTTGACACGAGAAACAGTAGTGGATCAGTGTTCAGACTAATTGAAGGTATAAAGGGGGATCGGAATAGAAATGACCTGAACGCAGAGTTGACAGATCTTGCAAATTTGATCACCGAAAATCTTGCCTGACGACTTGCGAAAACTTCACCGTCGGGTTCGCCAGCCATTATGATACAGACGAACTTCAACGATTCGCAGGTTCTGACGCTCTTGCTTGCAGCGTTTTTCTTTTCTTGCTTTGTGCTCATAGCAACTCTTGCTACGTTTCGCCGGCACTTCAAAGGGATATTTGCCGTGATGTTGTTGCTTGCATGGCCGGCAACCGTTGTTTACGCGTTCTTAGAAGCCATAACAGTTCAATTTCATGAAGTGAGTCGGATATGGTGCCAGTTCCATTTCTGTGCCACTACTTCCATCGGCGCAGCTGATAGATCATGACCTTATGTTTGTGAGCAGGCATCGCACGCGCTGGCAGCCATATCATTTTGGTTCACGGCGCGTTTGCTCATAGCAACGAGAATCAAAACTCGTAGCCGAGCTTTTTCATCGGGTGCTTGCCCTGTGACACGAATTGTTATCGCAAGTACGTGAAGCCAATTATCTTGACTCGCATACCCATCGAGCCTACCCGCTTCTGCGCAATGTCCCTGATCCCATGTTCTTCTGAATTGGAACAGAGAACAGTGGCAAGACATGCATCGAGCGTTTCCCTTCCAACAAGTTTGTACTCGGTATAATCATCCTGGCAGGGTATGCGTAAGTCACAAGACTACGACGTATAATGTATAGCCACTCATTAGTTCCGCGATTGATAATGTGCTCCGCTGATACTGTTTGCTCGACGCCAATGGCCAATCAGAGGTAGTACGTTCGTGGGATGTTTCCTCATCGTTTGCAGCTGTAAGTTACCCTTCTTGATGTTGTCAGAATAACTTGGGGTATCTCGCTGATAAACAATCAACCTGTCTATGTAGTCGATATCCGAGCGTTAGTGCTCACACCTCGCGTCTATTGATTCCCCGTATAGAGCGTGAAACTGACATCATGTGGCTCACGATGCTTGATGTAGGTCGAAAGTTGCTCTTCTCTTCAACTGGTCTTTAATTGCTGGAATGTTATTACTATGCACCTTCAAGTTATGCATGCTTGCGTACGGGTACGGCGATGACCACGAGGCTTACGGCTCGATAGAGACAGAATGCGAAGAAGAAAAAGGCGGAACGAAACGAGAAAGCAGGAAAACCTGCTGGCTGTGAGTCTTGATCATGATTTTTCGAGCCATTGGAATTTATTGGTGGCCACTGATAGCTTCGTTATACCTGTCGTTGCAGAGTCATTGGAATTAATACTGTGATGCTCTGTATCATGACGTGCGCTTGGGCATTCTCCGACTCGGTCGCGCTCCGCCCTGTCGTACTAGCGTTGGGGATCTTTTTCGCCTTCTGTAGGTGACACTCTCCTCTCAGACACATCTGCGATATTGACGTATCAAAATCCACTAATGTATTTGCCCTTTTCAGATAGCCTGTGGGACATTGCACAGGACTGCATTTTCTCAAGCAAAAACAATCGTGAAGAGTCAGATTGTGGCAAAATGTACACGCATGTGTGGAAACGCATAAGTGCCAGGTGGTGGGGTATACTGCTCCTCTCGCTCGCAGTAGGATTGGTCACCGCGTCTTTCTTCGCTGGACTGGAATTCTTTCAGCAAGACCTCGGAGAGCAAAGGATTACCTCTCGAAAATGGTACGCAGAGACTTTCGCCGGTTTGCAGACATCATATTTGTTTACTCGAGTCTTGTCTACAGGCTCCCAGTCGCTCCGAACCACTGGAGATCGGTTGGTACCTTTAACGCCCTCAGTCGCACTCCTGAATTATTCGGATTCGATGTCAAGAAGAAGGTCACTCGGTCATGAAAACAGCACACAGCCCAACCGATTCATAAACCAAATGTTCAATACAACCATGTCCATCGGCCAAGCCGTGCTTCGCCATTCGTCACACATATGCCACTTATCATACCCATATCTTGATTGATGAGCTCTCATGTCCATAAAGCCTAGATTCCATTTTGTACTTTTCTCTGAAGTTTCTTCTTCGTCCGATGCGCGCCAAAGCGAAGTGATAAACTGAATTCATGCCAGTTGCGCTTGATTGAATCCATGCATGATGGCCTACAAAAATGCGGTATATGTCAGCTCCAGGAACTTGTACACCCCAGATGTCACATGGGCACTCACGTCCAATCAGGTTCGCCGTTACCGGAAACACCAGCTTTCTGGCTTCCCTGCCATTCGAGAGGCCTATACTTCTCGATCGATTCTTCGCCAACGCGAATCTCATGATCACCACGGGCCCATCGTGTCGGTAGGTAGCTCATTTCGTGTGAAGCGAAGACTGTCGAAGCATTGCCCTTGTTGTGACTATGATAGCTTCCCCTTCGGCCAGAAATAGCCCTCTCGACAGATGACAGAGATGGTGCCCGAGATCCCGTTGGTCGGCTAGTGTGATACGCTGGGTTGAAGGGCGCAACAGGAGGTATGAAGACGTCTGGGTCCGCACCGGCGACTCCATGCATCCCTCTTTTCCCTTTGGCCTTTTCTTGCTGAGCAGCAATCTGTGCCGGAGTGGCGGGATACAGTAGAGAACGTGGCCGTTCTTCGAGTTGCGCGAGCCGAGACGCTTGTGTCTTCATAGAAGTCGAAGGGCCTTGCTTTGACGTATTGCTGAGATGCGGCGATGATCGACTCGCCGATGACGAACCGGCAGTTGACGGTACATTCCTCTGTGAATCGATCTGCAAACGACCCACTTGGAAGTGTGGCAACCTCTGAGTTGTGCTAATACGAGCGAACGACGGATGTTTGCCGCCATCTTCTCCTTTAGGACTTGTCGCTGAAACTCCTGAATCATATTCACTGTATACCGTGCGATTCGTCGCGTCCTCGTTACTGTCTTCCTGTTCCTGACTATGGAAACGATAATCCCGGTCGTCGTCATTGTTCCAGGATTTACCGGCGATTCCGTTAGCCGGCGGTCGGAATGCATAGTGACCATCCGCAATATCGCCACTCTCTTCGTCGTCGTCTTCGATACGAACTTGGTTTTGCAACTCTTGCACTCGCTGCCTATCTCGAGCATTGAAAGCCGGATTACCAGCTATCATTTGACCCTGAGATGTTGTGCGTCCATAAGTTTCCAGCATTCCTGCATTTCTTGCACCGATATCCCGTCCGACAAAGCTTCCACTGATGTCACTGCCGGCCTCGCTGTCGTCTTCGCGGGCGGCACCGAATGCGGACCTTCGCTCAAATTTCTTCTGGCTCAGAGAGCGAACGGTCTCGAAAGGATCGTATTCCTTGTCGTGTAGTCGACCTTGCTTGTCGATATAAACACCGAGCGTCTTGGAAGTGAGTCGTTCCTCGGCGTCATTGCCGTCAGATCGTCCATCACCGTCTCGTCCGTCGTTGCGGGATGAACGATGTCGTCCGCTAAGCAGGCGACGTTTGCCTCCTCCGTTCGCGTCACCATGTCCATGTCCAGTCCCATCAGAAGTATGGGTCTTCACAGATCCACTTCGACTGGTCAATCTATCGACACCGCGACTCGGGCCGGCAATTCCGTCACCACCAGAGTGAGCCAATCCGAGTCCTATCCCTCCCTGGTAATCAAACGATTTACGTTCCTCTGCAATCGCTCCGGACTGGAATTGCGGAGCGAGAAGTCGATCCAATGCTGCTTGGTCGTTTGCGTGTTTGTGCTCTTTTCGGTACTTTCGGTTATTGATGTGAGGGATGGCCAAGGCGGATTTCGTATCAGGGTTGATGAGGATGCCTTTCGAATGCGCTGCACCGCCTGAATCGAGTGACAAAGGGAGGCAATGTCAGCAAAGTCTGACGTTGTGGCTTATTCACCGTCTCCGACGTCAAACCTCACACCGGGAAGGGAAAAGGCAACTCACTTGGTCGGTAGACCTTGTACAGGGGTCTCTCTGGTTGACGAGTCTCTATCGGCCGAATTTGTTGACCGCTGAGAGGGTCCTTCTTGCCGCGTAACATCGTAGAGTTGTGTTTGATTCAAACTTGAGAAAGCTTTATAGGTCACGCTCAAATGCGATAGGATGGAATGGAATCGAGCGGAGAGGGCGCGGCGTTCGAGATTGGAGCGTTGGCGATTCGAGATAAGCCGAAAGGCGACGCGTAATGGCAGCAGGTGATGTGAGGTCCTAGAAACAACTTTGTATCGTTTTGGCCTTGCACTGAATGTTCTCTGGGTTGTCAGATGGTTCTTGAGGATTGTCAAGAGTTCGCGAGTTTTCAACCAAGTGAAGATGATCCTGTTTGCGTTCAAGCACAGCTTTGGGTAAGGGAGTCGGGATACGCGAGAGATGCGATGTAGTGGTGTATTGATCGGCCGGGATGAGGACAGGCGCGATGGCAGGTGTGAGTGACAAGTGATAGAGAGGATGTCGATGGCAGAGAGTCGATATTGAGAGGAGAAGGAAGATATAGGAAACGAGGTCCTCGATATGAAAGATGCGGGGGTTAATGTGCTGTTGTTACCCTTTCCTTGACAATATGCCGGCAGTGAAAGTGTTTACAAATTAAGGTTCGCTCGCCCGTTCAGGAAACTCGCAACCCAAACGGGACCCGGCGATTGACGCGCTCCCTCGGCGCGCGTTAACACCCCCAGAAAAGGCAAATATGAGGTCATCGACGTATGCACCCAAACAGCTACACAAACCTAGAAGAAAGCATCATCGTCGTCTCTTAGAGTTTCCTTTATCTTGTCATCGTCCTGTCATCCAATAGCACATCGGGTCTGCGCTGTGTTGGTGCTGGGAGGCATGTCGACGCAAGGATGGCTGATACATCGTACGAGCGTATGATGAATCGACGATCCACTCCCAGTTCCTCTGATATGATGCTTCACACAGGTTGGCTCGCTCGTACTCGCTTTCCCACTGCGTGTTGTTTTACTAGGTATCGCATGTATCGTCTTCCAGTCTTCCAGTCACCGAGAGTAGCAGCAAAACAGACTGCCCTCGTGCTCAGCAGTGATGTAAAGCTTGCTCATTCAGCGTACTGTAGCTGTACTTATAGTTATCTTCTCTGATTTATTGACGCTACGGTTACACCGTGTGATATTCGCTCGCGTCGCGTGGGTCGGACGTCCATTTTGTTCGCACCCGGGGAGCACGGCATGTAAACCAAACGTGTTGGTCCACCACCGACGACATATAATTCCGCGGCTATCCGTCCATGCTTTGCTCTATTCCGTACCGAATACAACTATGATTTTATGCCTTGATACAACATAATATGCAACGTGAACCTGGCTGTTGTTGATCTACCCTCCCTCTAAATAATGCTGATGTCTGAGTGAGTGAAGAAAGGATCAGTACAAGATAATGACAAGGACAAAAAGGCGCCAAGAAGGAAACTCACTCCAGGTTTCGCTATCACTTCCTGCATATAGCTTCTGGATGACAACATTCTTTCCCGTATGATACCCCGTTCCATCGCTTTGCCGCAGGAAAAGTAACGGCAAACTTGATCCGCCCAGTTGACTGGCCCGATTAACGTGCCCCTGCGCATACAGTGGACATGCTGTGAATGGTTTACGAGTGATCCTGACGTCGGGCGCTTTCATATCATGCAACGCCGAGGATGTCAATGTCGGTTTTATCTGCGGAGTGCGAGGTTTTCGTGGTTGTTTGGACCGCGAGGGGGCGATTACTACTGGCTTCTCTTCTTTACTGATTGGAAGCTTTCCCTTTTTGCCCTTGATCAATGTCGTTGCGACGGAAAAGGGTGAAGCAGGTCTGCTGATGACAATCTTGCTTGCACCGGAAGGGACCTGATCCTCTGAATTGAGCACAGTCTGCAACTCCGAGTCTACGCCGGTGTCAGCAGAGTGTAACATCGTATCTGCTTCGGTAATGGTCGAAAGGGAATCGTGCCGTACCGAATACCTGTCGGCGTGATGAGCGTCCATGACGTCGGAACGATCCGGTTCTTCCACGTGCATGTTCGAATCAATAGCTTCTGAGGCATAGAATTCGTACTGAGTATCCGTATCCATGCCGTTCTGCGAGTGATTGACCCCACTGCTCTGTTCGTGGTCGATCTCATGATGATGGTGATGCTGATGCACTTCATCCTCATCAAGAGCATCCCCATGCAACATGGTTGACGGATCCATCATGTCCTGACTGTCTTGTGTAGCAGCTTGCAATGCTGCGGCCGTAAATAGTTGATGCATATCATCGGTCACGTTGTGGTCAAACTCGTAAGGCTGTTGCTCCATGAGAGAGTCAACTTCTTCTTGACCGTTGTGTCCGTTCATCATGGCATCCATAACAGCCGAAGTTGAGTCGTCCAGTCCCATCTCGGCCGGCCCAAACGGCGGGAAATCTTCCACCCGTATATCGGCCATTGAATCGTCCTCGCTCTGAAGATCATGTCTGCTGCTGTGCGCCATTTCCATACTGGACAACGAGTGCCCTATATCGGACTGGTGCGCCCTTCCTAATGTTTTGTCTCCTGGTGCAAAGTCGGCTTCAATGCCTTGCGCTTTCTCTTGCTTGTACGATGAACTGATGTCGTTTTCGCGATCGTCACCGCCCACCATCTCGGTATGTTCCTCCGACCTTCGGCTTCGAGGTTTGCGTTCTTCATCTTCCAGCGGTGCCCAATCCGGTTCAGCGAATGTATCATCAACGACATCTTCCTGTCTGTACTTCAGATCGTGAGCTAACTGCAAGTGGTCGAGCTGCATCTGCCGTTCGCGCTCAATTCTTGTTGCATCCCACATTTCCTTCGGTGCTGGTAGGTGAATCACGATAATCGTATGCGGCACAGTGCTTGGTACTGAACTATAAGGTCGGGCTTCCGGCGGAACCTCTTCTCCTCCATCGATAGGAATGGCAGGGAAAGAATTTAGATACGCTGCTCCAGCGTCATGAGGGGTATTGTTGGCAACTGCAGGCGCTGTACTCCGATAACTCCTGAACTTCAGCGGACCTATCGCCCCAAGGTATAGCAATAACGGTTTGCCTCGGAATATCGGATTGTCGTCATCGTAATAAAAGTTGGTCACTGTCATCGTGATGGTATTTTCCATTGCGCGATATTCCGGTATGTCAAGAAGAATAGGCATGGGTGTCAAAGGTCGTCTAAATACCGTCGAAAAGTCGCCCACTTCGTGTCTTCCTTCGAAAAACGTGTACGTGTGTTCTGTGACACCGCTTATCGTCCAGGTGATGAAATCATCAAAGTATTCTCCTTCCACTGACTGGCCATCGATAACCTCAACAGAGACTTTGGATGGCTCGAACCTTACGGCAGACGGATCACCAAAGTTATCCTCAGTATCCAAAGCAGGTGCGACCCGTTTCTTGACGACCGAGTTGACCGTATCCTTCTTCCCTCTAATTCGTTTCCTGATCCGCGGCAACGGCTTTCCATTTTCGTCTTCTAGCTTATCGCGATCATGTCCTGGGGCTCGAAGATACCACTTGCCTTGACCGGCAACAACTTTCGCAAACGCCACCTTGTTGAGTTCGGAAACAGGACCAAATTCGTTGAGAACTGGCTTGCCTGACATGATTTTGATAAGAAGTAGAGGTTCTGTCCGATAATCCGAGTGAATGTCTCGCAAGATAACCGTACTGTTGAATGTGATGACGCCCGGATCTGGACGATTCTTTTCTGGCAAACCTCCCGGCGGTTCACCTCGTTTGACTACGTCAATGACAAATGCCGACCAGTCGGACGGCATGCCTACCAGTTTCCCATGTTCAACATAAAGATATTTGGTTCGAACCGATTGAGAATTGATTCGCGACCACAACGAGATTGGATCACCGACGTACAAGTACGAGGCATTGGTTCGTTTGAAAGCAAAGTTTGGACGTTTGCTTTGAGTGGGTTTCGAGACGATTTGCATGGGCAGACCATCAAAAGTCGCCCAGGGGCGGAGACTCGGCTGATCGCTGTTGCCCTCCATTTCCTCAATAACCTTGCTAGACTGTCCCGCCCCGTCCTCTTCCCCATTTACTCCAGATGCAGTGGCCGATCCTGCCATATTCGACCGCTGATCATCCGGCTTCAATTGCCTCGCCTTCTTTCGACCCTGTGCATCGGGTTTCTGGTTCGACCGTTCTCCGTGTCCATTCGCGAGGTTCTCGTTTGACATGGGAGATGCAGTTAGCATACTCAAATCGTCGTACGGGGGACCGCTTTCGCCGTGACTGTCTTGATGCCTTGCATCCACTAAATGCTGGTTTGTTTCGTAGGCGGACATGTTGAATAGCGGGTCATGCTCGATCATGGCGTCAATTGCCGCTTGCCGTTCCTCTGCGTCCAGCGATCCCTCGTGACCTGCATTCAATAAAAGACTGTTCAAATTCCTCTGCCGGCGAAGAGCTTCCTGATCGGCGCTCGTATTCGGCTGAATGGCTTCCGTCTCGATTTGATCGTGATTTACCATTTCTGCTTCCCCAGACTCGAAGGATGTTTTCGCATCATCCGCTGATCGAGGATCCGTACCACCGGGCTGGAACACGTTGAGTCGTAGTTTTAGCGACTTTGCTTTTCCCGTACGTGACGCGTACAATCCAGAAAAATATAGTCCTTCACGAAGATATGCGCGCGCATCTTCCTCCTTTCCGGGAACATTGAATTTGACGCCTTGATTATTGGAAATGATAGGGATGTCCGGTCCAACATCCTGATTAAGTATCTGCAGGGAGATGGTTTCTACCGTATCCGAAACGCTGCCAGCCATCCGTACAACCGGCGGCGGACAGAGAAATCTAGAGGAACGCAAAGACCTATCAGCCAAGACCAAATGATGGCCAGAATTCGTGACCTCACCTTTTCTCCTTTAAGTAACTCTTTTGAACGATGTGCCCATGCAGCAACGTGATCGTCGAAAAAGACATCTGCTGTTCCGGAATCCTGGAACCGCCAGGTCCCGTCGTGGCAGCAAACATCCTGGAGATTTTCGTCCTCCGCATCTCCTCCAGAAACGGTGGCGTCGTGGCGCGCCCTCTTGCGTGAACGGCCGGCGTAGGCGGAATGGGTTGAGCCGAGCCGCTGGGTTTGGGACGTGATGGCCCAGCAACAGAATCCGGCGATGACATGCGAGTCAGGATATCATCTGGCGAGACTTCGGATCGAGCTTTTCGTTTTTGAGGAACCACTTGTGACGAGAGCGGCAATGACAGTTTTCGTGCACCGCGAACCGCCGCTGGACCAGCATACGATGTGCTATTCTCGGGCCTTGCCACAGCCGATGTCTGACGGCGTACACTTGTGCCAACTCTTGCTGGTTGAACCAGCTTTGTCCCGTTTGTGGGAATTGCAAATGACCTCAACGCGCGCTCCAACTCGGTCGGCTCATTCCCGGCGTTGTCGTCTTGCTCGTGGTATTTGGTGCTGGTAGCGGTGGTCGAACGTTGGCCAGAAGCAGCTCCAAGCATTCGACTTGCCTCGAGGAGTCCACGAAAGGCATTGGATGTCGCGTCTCTTGGAGGCTCATCTGTGTTGTTCCGCTCCGATGAGCCTGCAAATGCAGATCGAAGTGCGTCCAATTCAGACTCCATAGCGAGGTCTCGTTCCTTCTCGTGTGCCTTGTCATCGCCTCCTGTAGCGATATCGTAGACGACCGAATCTTGCGGTTGATCCTGCTTTGGTTCTTCGGGATACTCTGACGCGTAGTGCAACTCCGCATTCGGACCATTTGGGTGCAGCTGATTCGAACCATCTTGACCCAGATATCCGTCGTGCTGCCTATCTACGCATTGCTGTGCTGCTGCAGGAATATAATCCTGTCCCTGGGTATTCTCCAGTCCGGTCTGGTGGGTAGGTTTGGATTCCGAGTAAGCCTCTTCGATGACATAATCTCCTGCTTCCTCTCGTCCTGCAGACTCCTCATGACCGTGTATGTACTTCTCTGCCAGCTCTTGCATGTCCGACTGCTCGGGGATGGCATGATAACTGGCATGATCCTGTTCCTGCACCGGCTGAGAGACTGCATCTCCGGTCTTTGAATGGTCGATGGCGGCATCGTCCGACAAAGATGCATCTGTACCGTGGGGCGGGTAATGTTGCGTCACATTCTGATCCTCAATATGAGAAGAATGTATGATGGAACCATGTATCGAGTCCGAACCATCAATTTGGGAATAGTGGTCGCTTTCCGCAGACAGAGGCGATGGAGAATTGCGGATCGCATTCAGAAGTACTTCGATCGGTGCATTTGCAGGATCTTCCGACTGTGAATGAACAGAATATGTTAGGCAAAGTTGCAACAGGATTGTGGAGATCAAGCAAGACTCACTCTATCAATGTCGTCATGTAAGGACTCGTGATGCAGTTCGGGTCCGTCCAAGTTGACGAACTGGTCCAGCGTCTGGTCATCTTCATGATCAAGTCCATACAGACGATGCGTATACTGTTCGTGGGTATGGAGGTGATGTGCGAGATGGTCATGGCGATGGTCCATCTTCTTGACGGCCTTTACAGGAGAATGGAGTAGAACATGAACGAACACTGGGTAGTCGACACGATCGACGAAGCAACGAGGTGGCTCTCACGATGGTCAAGGGGTGATATTGAGTGTGTTTCGTTGCGAGGCTGGAGCTCAAAGCTGGCTGACTGGCGGGGCTGGGAGATTTGGGATCTCCATGCCGAGCGAATTGTCGGCGGCCGTGCGAGAGCCTTGCAAAACTTCAGCAAGTCCGGCAATCATCTACCGCCCAGCCTCGCCTCTTACCGGATACCTAAAATCCATCGAGGTCGTCAGGTCGGAAATGATTGATCGCCCATTGGCCCTTTGAAACTCTCTCGATCACTCGGGGCTACTCGGAAACGCTGGGATTCCCTGGCTCACGATCTCTCTCCGCCAGTCAGAGTTTGCTCAAACCGAGTCGTTGACGATCGACGACCGACGGCGAGGGGATGACAATATCAACGGTTGACCTACTCCTACCTGCACAAGTCTTGTGTTGTTGCCACATCAGTCTCTCTTATCTCTCGCCTCACCCGCAATTCTTATACTAGCCACCATGTTCGCCTCCCGAACCGCCACATCTCGGCTCTTGGCTTCCTCCAGCACCAAGATCGCCTCGACATCACAGCTCGCACAGCGTGCATTCTCCGTCTCTGCTACCCAGCAGCACGCCGCACCTGCTCCTGTCCCACCGAAGCAGGCATTGAAGGAATTCAAGATCTACCGATGGGTATGTTGTGCAAGCGATGGCGAGTTTGACAGTCTTGGCTGACTTTTTTGTTGCTGGTGCTTGCGCCGCCTTAGAACCCAGACCAGCCTTCCGAAAAGCCTCAGCTGCAGTCATACAAGGTCAACCTCGCTGAATGTGGTCCCATGGTCTTGGACGCCCTCATTAAGATCAAGAACGACTTGGACCCAACATTGACTTTCCGACGATCGTGCCGAGAAGGTATCTGTGGATCATGTGCCATGAACATTGACGGTGTCAACACCCTGGCATGTCTGAGCAGGATTGACAGGAGCGAGACCAAGCCTCAGAAGATTTACCCTCTGCCACACAGTGAGTGTCTTCCATGCCACAGCGCACTACGTCAACACTAACTCGTCAAGCAATCCCTTTCAGTGTACATTGTCAAGGATTTGGTTCCGGATCTCACCCAGTTCTACAAGCAATACAAGTCCATCGAGCCATTCTTGAAGAACGACAACGTCCCGGAAGGTCGTGAACACCTCCAGTCGGTGGCGGAGCGAAAGAAGCTGGATGGAATGTACGAATGCATCTTGTGTGCTTGTTGTTCGACCTCGTGCCCGTCTTACTGGTGGAACCAGGACGAGTACCTCGGCCCGGCTGCACTCATGGCCGCTTACCGATGGATGGCGGATTCGCGTGATTCGTATGGCGCCGAGCGAAAGGAGAAGATGCAAAATTCGCTTAGTTTGTACCGATGCCATACGATCTTCAACTGTAGTCGGTGAGTGTGCGATGCTGGGAGCCTTTCCTCTCTCGCAAATACTTACACTAGTCTTTGTTTCATAGAACATGTCCCAAGGGTTTGAACCCGGCCAAGGCTATTGCTCAGATCAAGCTCGAATTGGCTACTGGCGCATAAATCACACTTATGAGTTTGGATAAGAACCCCGCATGAGCTGAGATGCAGACGCTTCTGCTGGTTGTATTAGTACCCTTGGTTACGTGTCATGATGTATTGCAATATTTTTAATAGCAAAACAACTCTGGTGGTGGTCGCCTGTCTTGTTCGGCTGTCTTCCAAAATGTCTCCCACTTGGGTAAGCAAGCAGGTGAATATGAAGAAACTCCATCGAATGGTAGGCCGCGGGACTTGGTGGACAGATGGACTGTTGTAAAGATATCGATACATTCGCAAACAACCTCGAGATACTAGCTACAATAGAAAACCTATATCTCTACAACCTCTCCACGATGTCACTCTACCCAAGACGGTCTCAATGCTTACACACCAATCGTGCCTCCACGTTTATGTGCGGTGGCGAGACACCCCTCTACCACGCCTAACAGATGCGAGTTTTCCAGGGCGGCGTGTACTCTCTCCTTGTCATTTAGTTGCTTGTTGACTAGAATTGAAGCGAGAAGTTAGAACGAATGGCGTGATATGTGACGTTTGTGTGGGAAACCTACCTGCATTCTCACTCTGGTGAGCGCCTTCGGTGATACGGATATCCACCTTGTATCTCGGTGGCAAAGCTCGTAATAGTCTTACACGCAATGTCAATCCTATCATGGACGATTTGCAATTAGCTTACGCTGCGTAGAAATTGACAAGGTTGGAAGGGAGAGATGAGGGCTGAATGCTTACCGATCAAGGTGGCCATACTGCAATGCGGAATCGTTGGCGTGAAATCGATCAACACGCGCTCATAGCCCTTTTTGTTCGACACCTTGATTTGTGCAGCAGAGACGACGGCGAGTTGCTCGAGAGTGAGCGGATGTTCCGGGTCTGTGATAGACCTTATGAGGTCTGGAGCGGTTTGGCGGCGTTTATCAGCAACAGGCAAACGGATCGTCAATGTCGAGACGGAACCTACCAAATACTTCCTGCTCGTCAATGTATTCCGCCTCATCCTCCTCCACGGCGAGTGCATGAGGGCCAACCGCAAAACCGTCCAGTTCTTCTGTTCCTTCCTCTTGCCACAACCTTTGAAGTTTGGTTTTCTGACTCGCCTTGCTAAAGCTGTGCGTCGATGACGACTGCGCCGTTGGGGCGACGATCGTCGGATTACTGTTGTCGAGTGGTCGCGCGGATGAGGCCATTGTTGCTGAGGTGATGAATCAGATGTGGCAGTGAGGGTGACTGAAGTTGGCGTTACTTGCTGCACACCCTTTGACTTTACGTTTCACAAACAGCTGCTTCGCCTGCAAGGAGGGTCAAGGCCAGGGAGCTCACTTTTCGGCCGCCGTTAATTTGTTGATTATTGCAGGCATCATGTGCAAGGTTTGGATCCGCTCTTGTCGGAGTGTCTTCCCGATTCATTCCTTTCTCTGGCTGACCAGGCTAATTCATCAGTCGTTGCATTGTTGCATAAACTGAGCCATCCTCCATCGAACCATTGAGAGTCCTGATCAAACTCGCAAACGTGTATTCAACCTCAGCCCTGGCAAATTCCTGCCCGACCATGAGCAGAGCTCTTGCACATCATCAGAGCATGGCTACCGAGTCCAAGCGGGACAAGAAGCGGCGAGAGATTATCGAAAAAGTAGAGAAGCAGCATGCAGAGAAGATCCAGAATTTCCAGCAGTGAGTTGTCCATGCTCTCATACATCGCTGAGGAGCGAAACTGATGCTGTGTGGTTGGTGTGGCAAGGATATACTCGGATATAACGACGGATTTGAATCTGAAGAATCAAGCTCTGCTTCGTGATCCATCGACGAGTGTGTCCCTTCAGGCACCCATGTACATGCTTAGCTTGGAGAGGGACGCATGGCTGGATAGTATAGATACGCAGTACGAATACAAGTGAGTGAGGGATCGGGCGACTTTGCGAATGGAGCAACGTGAGCTTACACGCTTGTGTCACTTTTAGGCTGTCGTCGGCACGGAAACTGTATCAAGTTGAGAGGCAGAAAATCGAGGATGAATACAAGAAGAGCCGTGATCTTGTGCGTCAACGGCTGCTGGATGGGTTGGAAGAGAGGAGACGGAAAATCAGGGAGGACAAGGAGACGGCGAATGATATTGTTGCTGGTACGTTCGGAGTTTCCTTGCACGGCGATGAGCTCGACCGTGATCACTGAGCTTTTGCATGTGGGGTTTGTTTTATGGCTTCAGATACCCTGAATGACGTGTCTGGACGCTCAAGACATACAAGGCAGAACATCTCACTCAAGTCATATTACGATGGTACGCATTCGAACGGCGAGTCATCAACAGCAGCAGCCGCTGCAGCCGCGGCTCGAACGGAAGCCATCGTCAAGGAAGCCGATTCCTTGCTACAAAGCTTTACCTCACAAAACCTTGGAACCGCACTCTCAATAGACAACATCATTTCTCCATTACCATACTCCCTGGCTGTGCTTCCGCCGCCAACACAACCTGATCGTGTAGGGAAGAACGCACGGCGGGGGAGAAACGTGCAACAGCCTCGTGACTATGACAACGGCACTCCAGCGCTCGGAGCTGGTGCAGGGCGTGACGGAGGGGAAGGTGGTGCATCCGGGGATGGAAATGGTGGACCAAATGGTGCAGGGGGTGGTAGTGGCAACGGAAATGGAGGAAGCAACAACACCTCATCTGGACCGAACAACACGGTCATTCGAATTAGTCCTGCAATGTCAGGTTACGCCAAAGTTGTGGGTTGGGCTCCAGGGAAGTCGCTCGAGGATCTCAAGACGCTGGCTGTTGCGAGCGAGTTTGAGAGGGAAGGCGATCTGGCGAATATGAGTGGCTGGGGAAGGAGGGGAAGGCAGGCGGGCAAGGCTGCTGCTGCTGCGATTGCTGGGAAGGGCTAGCGAGGTTTCTTTTTTTTTTGCCGTATGCAGTATTCCGTGACGGGATTCGGGTACGGCTGCTAGGCACGTTGAACGATATTATTGTATTATGGATCGAAACGGAACAGGGCGAATACGCTCTGCGTCTCGTTTCGTGGTTGTACCCTTTTAGAGATTGCGTTGGTAGCGAGACGACTGCTTGCATTATTTGTGCATTTGGTCAGGTCGTGTGATGTCAAGTGCATGAATTGCATTGTCAATCTGCCATGCCACCTACAGTCCTATACACCACCAGCTACACCATCTGCTGTCTTGGAATTAAGCGCGTCAAAATCCAAAAAGCGCAAATATGACGAGCTCGGTTCATCAGTGTGGAATCTTGCATGACGTCACAGTGTTCCTTTCCTTTCCTCCCTTTCCTTACTCTGCTCATTGTGTATAATAAGACTCGCACTCGTTGGCTCTAGGCGCAGGCAATTCCCCTATTTTCACCTTGTCTCCCGTCTTCCCTCCTTTCCGTTTCTACATTTTCCCGTAGAACAAACAAACAAACTCGCTCAAAATGGTCAGACTCGATATTGCCGCTACTTCCGTCCTCGTCGCAGGAAGCCTTGCCAACGCAAAGGTTTTCGGCAGCACACCCAAGGCTTGTGAGTCGGGTTTTGAATGATGTCGAGGTGACTCCCGCAGCTAAGCCTGTTTGTTCTCCCTCTTCCCAGCCGACCCGACTACTTGGTCGTTGGAAGATGCCAAATCATGGCTGCAAGCACACAGCATCAAGCTTCCCTCCGGTGCCACGCAGGAACAGGCCCTTGCCCTTGTTCAGGACAACTTTGACTCGGTCGCCAAGGTACGAGGAGTTTTTACCCTTTTGCACGAGAATGTTGCTTTACTGACTCTGATTCTTTGGCATCTATAGAAGGGTGCTCGAGGTGCGGGTATGGCTCAGGCCTACTACGAAGCCATCACGGAAAAGACCATTGATGCGTACGTCGGCGTTTCTCAGTTGACTAAGGCCACAATTTGAACCTGTCCCGCTTGCTCCAATAGATGGACAGAATCCCAGCTCCGAGAATACTTGTTGGAGCACGGTATCATCTCGCCTTCCGGTACCATGGAGGAGATGAGGATTGCCGCCAAGCAAAAGTGAGTTTTCACATGAACCTTCGATGAAATTCTTGTCGCTCATCACTATCTCCGCAGGGCATCCGCCGTTTCTACCGCCGTGTACGGTCACCCAACCGACCAGGCCGCATCGTCGGTATCATCTGCTGGTTACGCCGCTGCGTCATCAGTCTCCTCGGCCTACTATGGTGCTGGAGACTCGGTAACTTCCGCTGGTTACGCTGCGGCTTCTTCGGTATCCTCTTTGGCTGGTTACGCCAGTGCCAAAGCTCAGGCTTCCATGGACGCCACCAAGGACTACGTCTACTCTACCTGGGATGACAACCGAATGCGATCCTGGTTGCAGGAACACGGCATCGAGACTAAGCCTCACCACTCCCGAACCGATCTTATGGGTCGAATGAACGAGGTTTGGCACAACAAGATCAACGACCCGATCTACAACTCGTGGTCTGACAACTACTTGAAGTCGTGGTTGGTCGCCCACGGTATCGTTCACCCTCCTCACCAGCGTGACAGGCTCGTTGACCTGATGAAGAAGAACTACTGGGATGCCAAGGACACCGTGTACTCTGGATGGTCGACTGACGCCATGCGAAACTGGTTGATCTCCGAGGGTGTCTTGAGCTCGGACGCCGCCAACTTGAGCCGTGAAAAGTACTCTGCGCTCCTAACCGATAACTACCACAAGGCAAAGTCCACCGTCTTCTCCGGCTGGTACGACTCTGAAATCCGTGATTGGCTCATCCAGCACGGTATTATCAAGTCAGACCACGAAGCCAACCGAGATGAAATGGTCAAGATGATCAGCGACAAGTACCACCAGAAGACCGACGCGCCCTACCTCGCTTGGCCGGATGCGCGATTGCGTGCCTACCTCCGAGACCACGGCGTCGATGATACCAAGTACACCGACCGACCTTCGCTCGTCCACGAGACTCGAATCCGATACGTTCAGGCAACATCTCGGGTCGAGTCCATGCTCGCCAAGATCCGTGAAGCTATTGGTGGATCCGTCGACTATGCAGAGGAGAAGCTTTCGGGTGTGTTGGAGATGTTGACTGGTTCTTCCAAGCTCTCCGCCGAAGAACAGTTGTCTCGTGGGTACGCTAGTGCGTCCAGTGCTGGTGCATCTGCAGTTTCGGCTGCATCGTGAGTGCTTGTCCTGCTCCAAAATACTGGATTGGCCATTGACATTCGTTCCTCTCTTCTCTTAGAGCATCTGTTCTCTCGTTGGCTTCCTCCGCCAGCAGCGCCGCCCACGTTGCCTCCGCATCAGCTGTGTAAGTTATTCCACTTCGACGTCGAGTACCATGCTCTTGCTAATCATCTTGTAATACCACAGCGCATCCGCTTCTTCAGTCTCCGCCAGTGCTCAGTCCGCCGCTAGCTCGATCAGCTCTTCCCTCTCCGTCGAGGCCTCCAAGAGTGCAAGCTACGCATCCAAGCACGCTTCTCCTTCGGCATCGAGTGCAGCTAGCGTCGCAAGCAAGTCTGCATCCAGTACGTATCATTCACCTTTACATTATCATGTCTTAAGCCTAAACATCGCGTTGTTTCTGTCTTTGTTCGCTAGGTGCCGCTGTATACGCATCTTCCAGTGCATCGAGTGCAGCTGCATCAGCTTCATCCGCCGCTTCCAGTCTGGCTTCCGTCGGCAGCAAGAGCGTATCTTCCATGTCTTCGTAAGTCGACCATCATTGAATCTCTGCCTCGAGAGGCTTTGAGACTGACCTGTCACCACCTTTGAGCAGATCTCTCTCGGTCTCTGCGGCATCCGCATCCAAGGCTGCCTTTGCTTCAGCCAGCTCCGTCAGCAAGTCTTTGAGCTCTGCCTACCACCGAGCTTCCTTGTCCGCAGCTTCCTTGTCTTCCGTCGCGTCTGCCAGTGCCACCTCAGCTTCCAAGTCCGCCAGTTCGTACAGTGCCAAGCTCGCTTCCGAGTCCGCCAAGGCATCTGCTTCGGTCAAGGCTGAGCTTTAATCTGCTTCTTCGGATATGAACAAGAGGAGAAAGAAAGAAAGTCAATAGAATCGCCATGACACTATGCGTGGCCATCAGTGTCAGATGTGCAAACACGAGCTACGTAGATCATGACATGTGTACCTTTACGAAGCAATACGAAACCTTTGTACTGAATTAAAATATGGCTCGAGCGAATGAAAAATGTCATAATATGTTTTCTTTGCTGGCGTTGGCTGGTTAGGTTCCCAATGCTTGTCCTTTATAATGAATGCTCGTACAAGATGTGCATGCGTATAAGCTACTTTTTCAACTTTACATCCCTATATGGCTACCGTATGGTAGTTTGGAAAGACGAGCTCATCGACCAAAGTCTTTCTGACGAGGTCGAGGATAAAGTTTTCCACTTTGCCCACATTCCGCAAGACGTGAACATCGGCATGTCCGATCTCTGATTCGATCTGCAACGCAGGTAAAAGTCGCTGTCCAATCGGCTTGAGGGGTTCTGGTATTGTCGACGCTGCCGTATTCAATCCTGGAGTGTATGTTTGATACGGGTATGGATGCGTTCCGGATATCGTCTGACCGAAACTCTTGTGTCCATGTGGACCTGATTGAGAGTCATCCAGATGGGTACCATTCCCAGACGGCGTATTGAAAGCCATGCCCCCTGCCAGCGGGATGATGGCCGTTGCTGGGCTTTGTACAGCAGAGCTGGCGAGAGAATTGGTCATTGTCTGGGCAGCCGGGTCAAAGTCGTCAATGATCGATAGATGAACACGCTTCTTTGCACCGTTGAAAGCGACGACCATATCCGCGTTTAATGAAAGGCCGGTGATTGTCAATTTCAAAGGCAGCGACATGAACATTTTTGATGGGTAGTTGATCTGCAGCGATGTCAAGACCGTAAGATGGATGTTTGGCGCGTGTTGAAAATGCAGCAAGAGCTGGATTGAAGGCAACGGCTGAAGTTGTGGTGGGTCTAGAGGAGTCTCTGCCAATGGCGTGTCCACCTGCCCAGGCGTATGCTGCGTTTCACCCATGTCGTCGTGGGTGCGGGTGTATGGGTTCTGCAGGAAAGGCAGATGATGATTGTGATGATGATTGTTGTAGACGTTTTTCCGTGCCACTCCTTTATGGTTCGACATCGGCATCGAATATATCGATGGATTCAGTGCTGGTGTGATATATCCGGCTGTCCCGAGTCCTACATGCGCGAATCCGCCGTTCAGGTTCACGCCCAACCCTGAACCAAGTCCGATTCCTGCTCCAAATCTGTTGAGGCTGACCCTGGGTGATAAGATGCCGCTGAAAACGCTTCCTGTTTCGTCGTCGTCGTTGTGCGTGTGTTGTTGCAGACTAGCTCGTCGCCCGACTGCACGTGAATGGCGAGGATCTTGACTACTCCTCCTGGATCTTCCCGGACCATTATCGAATCGTTCATCGTGCCTTCCACTTCGACTACTCTGTTCCTCGTTATACTGTCCAAACGCATATATGGACGGTTCCGCTGATGCTATCGGTCCATCCGGTCCTGTATTGTGTTCTGGCGTCCGATTTCTTCCTATCAAATCTCCATCCTGCGAATCTGCCTCCTCGTCATCCTCGATAAACGACTTCCAGACATCGCCAACGTCTTTGATCTCTATGTCAGGCCCAACTGTCCCAAAGTCGAACTCGGTCACTTGAATAGGACCGAGGAAGGAGGGCCGAGTGACGTTATCGAGAGCGTTGTTAAGCTTATCGATAAAAGATTGAGCAAGGAAGTTCGAGTCCGACAGCAGGCCCCAATCGACTTCGAGCGACATGGCGGAAGCGGCTACAAGCTACACCGAGCTACTCAATGAAGACCTGTTGTTAAGAGCTACGTCGAGTTGGCGAGCGTGAAACGATCCGGCCGCGCTGAAAACATTCCCGGAATTACTCGTCAGCTTCGAATGGCGTATGGGCCGGCGAATAAGAGCCTTACTGTACATTTCAGATTTGGAACCAACAGTGATGTGAGTAGCAGACATAGCCAGCGCTCTTGTTTTCAAACAGGATTAACAGGCAACGGGCATGCATAACTCAGCTCAAACTCTGCAACTTCATCGTTTCCGCCGAACAGCATCTTCGATCGCAGGCCGACGAGTCCCGGTGTGCCGGGGCCGGCCAAGCGGACGAGTCACCACTTCAATACCCCCTTGACTCAAGGTTTTGCAAACACAGTCTCTCATAAGCTCGCCATTACAGGTCGTCTAATATACAACGTTTCTCTACCAAGTGTCAGTCTCGTTAAAAGTAGTTACAGTTCTAATACCGAAAAGGTGGCTACATAGTTCCTCGAACAACAGCCCGCACGGACGACGCCGGTTATACTTTAACTTCCAGTTCCACTTCTCTTGTAATACCACGTATCACGGGCTCGAACAAGGTATTCAAATCGTCGTCGTCATCCAGTCGCAATTTCTCCCTCTCTTCGTCTCGATAGTAGCATTTCACCTGTGATCCCGTCACGCCTCCGGCGCACATCTGAACTTTACGTGACACTCTGCTTTTCAGGTCATCGCAATCAATGTCTGCTGGCACCGCTAACTTGAACACTCCCTATAGAATGTTACCAGAGTCAGCAAATGTATGGACTTGAGACCGAGATGTTTACATACCTTGTGAGAATGAACTTTGACAATCACCATCTGGCTGAATGCCTGCAAAGACTCTCCGCTGTCGCCGCCTCGTAGTTCTGCTACATGACCACTATATGGCGTGTCTGGCGGTCGAGAGTCTTCGGATGGTTGTGAAGAAAAGCTACTGCTGCTCGACCGCTTTGGGTCAAATTCGGTCGCTGCGAGTGATATTTTTGAAGGGTTGAAGACTGCGATATTGCCTTCCGGTATCGGATATGTTGGTCCTGTACCGGAATTCCAGGAACCGTTTAGATGAGCGATGGGCGGTGTGATTGCTGGAGAGAACTGCGATGGAGGATAGAAGGCATCGGTGACTTTCGCCGACTGCATGACATGCGGACTGCTTGCACTTCTGCTTCGAGCCGACGAAAGAAGCTGTGGATGCGGAACACTTGGATGAGGATAATGTGTTGAAGTGTTTCTTTGCATTCCAGCGCCAGGCCCGTTGACGCCTCTTGTCGTACTTGATGAAGGAATATCTTGGCCAGAATCCACTTCCGGGGTGGTAGCCAACCCTGAACTGGTAAACTCTTCCCCGTAAGCAGCCATCTTCCCCAGCGAAAACTTGTTTCGATGCATGCTCTGATGATTGTTGCCGAACGATGCCTCTGTCACTACTGAGAGCTCAGACATCTTGCGTGCCATCGGGGGCATAGGCGGTCCGCCAGCCTGACTTCTCCACTGTGCCATTACGTTGTGGTGGTCACCGGAGGTTGAGCGCACACTGTTCTGAGAATATCTATCCGAAGGCCGCGGGATTCCTTGTTGACTGTGCGTACGACGTGAACCGTTGGCATTGTATGGTGGACTGCTGTAACCAGCACCAGGCGATGCATTTTCCTCCTGCCATGCGGGATCTTGTACGCGCCGTGCGTCGTCTTCAGTGAAGAATCCGCTGGATGCGGCGGATTGCATGACCTGTTCCGAGCTAGGAGTCATCGGGAATTGCGACACATATTGCATTCTGGATGCAGCTGATGCTCGGGCTTGACGATCTTTCGATATAGCCTCACGATGGCGCTGTTCTCTGCGCTCTTGATCCGCCTTCATCAACTTGGTAATTTCCGATTGCCACTTGGCGAACTGCTCGGAATTTTTAAGGTGAAGCACAAAGTTTTCGTATTCGTTTGGATTATCCTGTTGTCGCCAATAGACAGCTAATGCGTACCCGCCTGCGAAGTGGAACCAGGGCGTGTCAGTTGCCACAGCTACAGGATCAAAGTGAATGTACATACCTTCAATACCGACATCTTGTATATGTGTCAGATTGTTGACATAAATTCGGCCTTTCAGGTTGAGCAAATTCTTCTTTGGCGCCATCGATTGTGATGAGCGGTCCTTCTTCAACAAGCTGCCGCTCTTGCCATTCTTCTTGTCCTTTTTGTCTGGAATCACTTCCTTACAGCAGAGGATCATCTTCTCGAACAGGTAGACTTCGTAATCCCGATCCATGTCTGCCTTGGTGACCATGAACTGACCGTCCAGAAGCAATTTACCAAAGTCGTTGATGTGATGCCCCTTCCAGTCCTTGACGCGGCTTTCCAGTTCCTGAACGATGGTAACGTTGGTAGCCTGTCGGAGCGTTTCATTTACTTTTTCGGCGATCCTCTTGGCCACATCCAAACCGGCGCTCAATTCCTGTTTGTAGGCATAGTCCGTGCTCGCAACGGTTTCACTTAGTTTCTATCAAAAAACGAAATGATCAGCACATGACAAGCTTACGCGTAACAGTAAACTCACTTCGAGTAACAACGGATAACGGCACAACCTCTGAATAGGGAGCACCAAGAACGACGTAAGCTCGGGAACTGTCAGTGACAAGTTGGCCCTCTGGAAGATTCACTGATGTCAGTAAGCGCAAGAAGGCTACACGCAGGAAATGCGAAAGCTTACGGTAAGATTTGGTGTTTCCTTTTCGACCAAATTGATAGCCGCCATGTAATTGGCGCAATAAGGCTCGTAAACCTCAAAATCGAGTTCCTGTAACACGACAAGAGATTAGCGGATTTTGCGAGAAGAAAGACCACGAGCGGCAGCGTGACATACATATGTCACAAACGGATAACCCCATCGACCCTCAATCCATGATGCTCCACCCTTCTCGACCATTGGCTCATACTCTGTTTCGAGAGCAGTCAAGAACCGTCTCGAAAAGTTGACAAGCTTGGCGATATTGGCAAATATTGTATGGACAGTGTCTGGTGCCACAATCGAATGCTGTAATAGACTCTGAGAATACGTCTAAGAAGGAGAAAGTCCATCAGTTAGGTATGAGGGGATCGCGGATGGGTATGCTGCTTACCTGCAAGATTTCGAGCTCGGCGACGTATTTCTTCTCCGTCTTGAGAATCTCCCAAACATGCATCGCTGCTCCTCCAACGCCCACCGGCCCAAGATCTATACCTGTTAGAGGTCCAGCAGGGAATGATTGATGAGGATGCGTTCCGCTTGCAGATCGTGCCATGGTGTGGTTGTGATTTTCGAGCGTCGTGTTAATCGTGAGGCCGCCTGGGAGGCGTCCATTTTTGTTGCTGTTGGTAAGTGTACTAGTGAAGCCATTCGATATCGACATGGAGCGAGCTGCGTTCGCCGCTAAGCCGACAGTGTTGGATGCCGAGCGGGCATGGGCCGCCATCCCATTTGGGTTTGTCGACGTGATGGTCATGTTTGCGAGCGCATCGTTGGCTTCGCCGACGTACCCGCCATTTTCATCAGCTAGGACTGGTACCGAGTTACCGAATGGCGTTCCGGGCGAGTCGTCTTCTCTGATCCATGCGCTTTCCGGCAGCCTTTCGAGCAAGAGACTCGTTGTTCGAAGCACCTTCATCAATCCACTGGTATCGTCTCCCAGCAACTCGTGCACAGCCCATAGCGGATCCTCTTGCGGCCATTTCCCCTCTTTCCTCAATTCTGTCATCTTTACGATGAATTTGGCCGCGCCCTTCTTGCAAGACTTGACGTTTTGCGGTAATAGCGCCCATGTGAATACGCCATTTCCTTCGGGGTAGTCAAAGTCTGGAAACTCGACGGGAATCGGCGCGGGTGGATGTGGGTTCAACGTCGGAAGTAGCATGTTGAAGAGGTGGCACAGCGATGATCCTAGTTTGAACGAAAGCCATACGTGCGTGACGACGTCAAGTCTCTGGGCCGTAGGAGGCATTTCTATGCGCAGATTGACTAGTCAGTTACGACTGATGTCTACGAGCCGCTTATACTCACCAAGGAATTTCTCATAGCCTTGCACTTTTCGAAGTTTTCGACGTATATCTGAACACATCTCAAACAATGTTTGCGGATTTGCTAATGATGCGGTCAATGCAGCCAGCGCATTCGTACTGTACATGGTCATAACAGGTCAGTGTACCTGTCAACGCATGAACAACGGAAAGATACACTCACGGAGCACCCATCACGATATCCATATTACCGCCGTTAATAGCATTCTGTCCAGCATGTCCAGCTCCACCATTGTTCATCATATGCGTCTGATTCGGCGGCGCAGGGACCATGGTCGGTGCACCAATAGTCATTGCGTCGTGGCTTGCGAACGAACCAGAGACGAACGCAGAGGATACGGATGTGAATGTCGTTCCTCCGTGTTTGCCTGCTTGATACGGCATGTCGGAATGTATACTGCCCTTGATGTCTGAGAGGGCGAGATCAACGATTTTGTGTGTCTAGTCGTCGATGTGTGGAGAAGACGGGATACGAGGTGTGTGGGGAACCTTGATCGGATGTTGATCAACCCGGAGAGGTAGATCCAAGTCTCGGAGTCTGAGGCGTTGGCCGATCGAGCGGACTCTGTCTGTACGAGGAGGGGAGCGTCGTGTCCGACGGGAAAGGCCTTTGCTTCCCTTTCTTTGTTGTGGTGGCCCGTCCAGCTTTTTTTTGCGGTGGTGAGATTGACACAGCGTGATGGCGATACCGTAGGTGATTGGCAGGAGTTTTCCGGCGAAAAGGAGAATTCGGAGTGTGTCGTTCGAATCAACGACCAAGCGCTCTCGGATGAAAGTCTACACGATCAGGGGATAGGTGTATAATCGTTGCAGTAGGGGTTGCCGTCCGTTGAGATCGTGAAACAGCCAATCCCTAGAACCCCTTGGCCTTCCTTTCCAATCCAAGTTTTTGATAATCGACTTATAATGCTGAAACACGGAGGAGATCCAGAGGAACCTTTGGTTGCCTTTTCGTCGTTACAGTGTCGCTTCAGCCGCGAAGGATGTGTTCGTTTGCTCACACGCTCCCTTGTCCGGGTGATTCGGCAGCACGATGATTCACGGTCCGTGATGATCTCTTCAAGACAGGGATTCCTTCAGAGGGCTTTAGCATCCATTCGGCGACATGGTGATCGTATGGGTTGCAGTAGGCAGGCGGAGGATCAGCAGGCAGCGGGTACGGCGTTTTGCTCGAGGATGATTTTCTTCTGTGGGGTGTGTCGTCTCGTGAGCGGTGGCTGAGGGTCGTCACGACGAAGGTGTACAAGCAAGGTTTGCTGTTTGCCTGCTATTATCGCGTCCTTGTTCGTGTGAGAGATATTTTTCGGTTCCGCGCGAGCAAGATAGAGGGGCTTCAGATGCTCGTGGGAAGTGCTCGGTTGGTCCTTGGTCGATCGTGGGGAGGCGTTCCGGTAACGAGATACTGTCGGTCCTCCTGTGAAAGATGAAAGACGATTCACCGGTGGAATATGTCGAGGTGGATACGGGAACGAGGGTGTTGAATAGAAGATATTATTGGGTTTCTAATCAATAATCTTCTCTTTTTGCCGTCCCCGCCGAGCACGGGCGCGCGGAACCAGGCAATTCTCAATTCTATTGTTCAATGCCCTCAATTGTTTGTAACAAGGGCACAATCATCTGCACTAGAACGCACAGACCCCGAGCGCGGAATGGGAGGCGCCGGGCCATAACCAGTAGTTGCAGCTTGACCAGTTTACGACGGTGATATGGCGGTAGGTTGGTCACAAGCAGAAGGTGACAACACCATCGTATTTCCTTAGCCTTGATCGTGGCCCTTCTGACGGTGTAGCGGAGTATCCCAAGTCCCAAAAGTGCGTCTCCACCATAAGTTCTTACTCGCTTCGATAGTGAATCAGTTAATATGAACAGATCAGAAGGAGCAAACGAGACGGCCTCTTTGCAGCCTATAAAAAATGAAGCGTCAACGATCCCCAAGGTCAAAACAACATTCCGAACTCCTCATGTATAGCTAGTCGACTCTACAGGGCGCACGAATCCGCTGCATCGCTTCGGCCATCAATAGCCCTACCATCTGTCTAGCCATATCCCAGCGGCTGTAGGCTGCACTGCTAGGTTCTATAGGTGACAATCCATCTTGGCCAGGACGATGGTCCTGTTTGAATTCCTGGAAAGTCAGGGCCTGACTTCGTAAACAACGCTGTACTTGAGCATACCCAAGAGCACTGAAGAGACTCTCAAACCTAATAAAAAAGAGCTCAAAAGACTAAAGAAGAAGACCCCTTGAGGAAATGAGGAAGTCGCGTGAATTATATGTCGCAGGTTGCCGCGTGTCCCCTTTTCGAGATCGCCGTTGGTCAATTTGACCGTTCATTGAGGAATATGAAGGCTTTTGATATTCTTTTTAAGATGAAGAGGTCCTCTTCTCTTGCCCTTCCCCACTGACTCAAGCGTATGAAGGCGCCGTAACGGCAACAACCCCCCTTCCCTCAACCTCCAACACAAGCCATGTTACCACGCTGGTCGACACCGGCATACCGCAGCACCAACCCGAACCGGAACGCTGGCCGCTTCATCTCGGGAGCAGGCGGTCTATCAGTATTCGCATCTTCCGGACAGTCACTCAACGAACGGCTACGCACTCGTGCCCGTCTCACGAACTTGGCGGTTGGGCTTATTCTTCTCCTGCTCGGTTTCTCGCTGCTCACCAATGTTGCATATTGGCTGGCCGAGCCGGATGTCGGTTCGACGTTTGGGACAACAAGATGGTCGTTGCCGCTGCAGAAGCTGTCAAAGTTGGGGTTCAATGATCGTGGAATGTCGGTGTTGACGTCTTCGAGTGCACCCATCAGTATAGAGTCAACAATCGATAGACAAGCGGCTTGGAAAGAGCTTGATCATTTGGTAATGGTAGCTGGGCATGCCATTTGGAAAGGGTAAGTTTTACGCTGAGGATAGTTTGGACGCTACTTGTCACGCTGATCTCTTGACCTGGCCTATAGCACAGACGCCTCAAAACGGGAGGACGACGACGACTGGGTGCTACAGCCGATACAGAGAGGCGGAAGCGTCAAGACCTTTTACAAACACATAAACAGAGGGTGAGCCGATGTTTCCCTTTCAATAAACCCGGGTTGCAGCGCTGAACGACTCATGGCGCTCAGCGTACAAGAGGTGCTACAAGATCCTCGCAGTCTCCTTATATTCTCCGGGTATGCATTCCTACACCCGTGACTGGCGCCGGTAGCAGCTCCCTCCGCTCACATTTCTCCTTTCCTTCCTAAAGAGGCCAAACCCGCCCGGATACCCCTCCAACAACAGAATCACAATCCTACCTCCGGCTCGCTCTCGAATCCGGTCTCCTCCCCGCCGCTCCGGAATTCTGGAGAGTGACAACGGAAGAATTCGCACTGGATTCATTTGAGAATGTCTTGTTCTCGCTGGCGAGGTTCAAGGAGATGACAGGACATTGGCCGGCGAAGATGACGGTGGTCGGGTTTGAGATGAAGCGAAAGAGGTTAGTTCTTTGGTTGTCTCTTATAGAACAGCAGCAAGAATAGGTGACTAACTGCCATTGATGCTTGATTGCAGATTCGAACAGCTGCATCGCGCAGCACTGAGGTTTCCCCAGGAGAAATTCACCTATATCGGGATTGATGATGAAGGTGATACGAGAGCGAGTTACGAAGGCGAGGCAAGTCTCATCTCTATCCCAATCGCCTGCAATTTAACACTTACCAAACACCTGTCATCTTCTTCCAGCTAAAATACGGCTACCAGCCATTCACGGAAGACCCATACGGTTGTTTCCCTCCGTTATCCCTAAAGCGGGTCGCAAGAAACCCATTTATGCGGTATCATCCGTATCACACCTCCTCCCCTGATATTGCAGGCCTCCTCGAGTGGTGTCCAAAACACAAGGTTCAACCCGAATCCGGAAAGACTCAGGGCTTGTACCCATTGAATCTCCCTTGGGAGGAGAAACCACCGAAAAGATGGGGAAGAGAGCAAGATTGATTGTACTCACACCATGTATGCGATAGTAGCATTCAAGTTTATGTATGGAGTAAACGATGTAATAATGCATGAACGGTCGTGTAATGATGGCATCGACCGGCTAATCCGGCTCGGGCGAGAAGCTAACCTAAATTACTAATGTGATACAAAGTGTAAATTACTACAAACGCAATGGCGCACTTGTTCAAAGAGACCATCGGCGTGGTGGATCGTAACGTTTCGTGACTTTCTAATAATTCCCAATTATGGACTGGATGTTTCTTTGGATTCGATCCCTCGCTTGGCTTCCATGTGCTGCATGAACGCCTTCCTGTGATAGTATGTTTTGAGCATGGCCCAATCTTCCTCGGACACTTCCTCCACAACCCCGTCAGTGGACGCGAAGACCTCCAAAGGACAGAACGGAGGAGATAGGGTCTCGTAGTCGACATATTCTGCGTTGGGCTCGGGTCGCCGTATCGAGTGCAAAAGCTGATCGAGCGATGCAAAGTTTTCGATCGCCTCTGCGAATTTCCGATGGCGACGACTTTGGCAGTGCTGCAATTGTAGAGATATAGTAAGACGACCGCGCGTAATATCCAGGAAATAAGCTCTACTTACCTCTTCAAACGACTCATACTTGGCCCGACAATTTTCACAGTAACCAGCCTTTGGAGGAGCGTCAACGTCAAATCGTTCAATGTCACCTTTCCGCTTCGAAGCGAGTTTCATCTGTCGGATTTGGCTCATCGAGAGATCGTATGGTCTTTTAGTTTCCTCCAGAATCTTCAAGACTTTTTCATGGACCAGCTCGTCCATCGATCGTTGGGAATTTCCATCGCCAAATACGTCCAAGCTTGATGCGGCGCGAGGAAAGCTGGTACTGATGAAGCCACCGACGCTAAACGTATCCTGGCGACTCCGTCGTAAGCTGGGTCCCTCCTCGATGCATGAGCTTTCCCCTTCCATTGTGTCAACGCCTTGTGCGAGTTCGTCCCCATATGTCATGTTTTGCTCTGCCAAAACTTTCCTAGCCTCCAGTTGCTTCTTTTCTGCCAACTGCGCGGACGCCTTGCCTATCAAAAGCTGAACACGCTTGTTCATCTGAACGATCCGTTTGTCCTTTCCGTAGTCTGGTATACCATGTGCCGAGAAATCCGCAGAGTGGTTGTGCCTTTGACTGGTAGTCGAAGCAATATTGGAAGTGAGGACAACACTATTGCCTGAAGCTGCTGCATATGGCATTACACTGTCCTCACGGTGATACCGCGGAGTGTCGCTGACTGCGACGTTGTTGAGAGAAACCGAGCGGGTGACTGGCTTTTTGGCAAGGATGGCATGGTCAAACAACGTCGACGACGATTTCAGAGGAGGTGGTTTCTCGTCACCATATGCATCGCGCTTGACCCATAGAGTGATAGCTCGATCTCGAAGGTGGTCGGGACGAATCGCAGGTGTCCTATTAAGAACATCACGGGATGGCTTTAGGAACGTGCTGTACAAGACAGGCCACGCTGGCGTCTGTACTGGGGTTGGCTTGTCGTAGACTTTGTACATCAGAGGTCGATTCTCTCCGGTAGCATCTTCGACAAGCAAGAAGTTCGAGCTTTCTTGAAAGTAGTGCCAGTCGGACCGTTTTGCCATGGCATCTCGCTCCCGTGTCCCGTGAAGTCGTTCGTCCTCCAGCAGTGTTGACAAATCGGTGTCTTTCTGATGTTTGCCGGACGCTACGCTCTCTGGATCAATTAGCATGCTGAGCACTCGGGCCAGCTCTGTTGTGAAGATCGGAAGGATTAGAAAGCACGTAGCAGAAGGGAAGCGATATCTACATACTAGAAAGTGACCAGACTTTGATACCAAGTGATTGAGCTTGCAGTGCTACAGAACTCATGCCCTTGTTTTCCAGTAGACTCGGGCTTTTATACGGAGACAACAACGACTCTCTGCAGATTCTCGTGTCAGTAAGCCAAGAGCGTAAAAGCGATAGCCTTAATCGAGTACATACTTTGATCCAGCCACTCCAGGGGCTATCTTCAGTAAAGAGCGCGCTTCGCCATTGACTCTCGAGCTGAGGCTGCGCCGGTTTGCCAAGTTGGTGTTGACTGGCACAAAAGGAGATGCAGTGCTTGCTGGTTTCTGAGACGATGGTGCTGCGGTTGAAGTCGGACCAATGTCCTTCGCAGTTATGTAATGTGTGATCTTTTTCGATAAGAACTCTTCTGTAGCCTGTCAAAACACGAGTGATCAGCCCTATTGGATATTAGAGTGTCGACGCAGAGACACTTACTCCGCCGAGTCGCCTTATCTTCTCCTTCAACTCTCGTACCTGCGACTTGTCCGCATCGATTTCGAAGAGGAAAATGAAGCTGGGAAACGCCTTGGTGTAGCTTCTTTTATAGTCCTCAAGCTGGACTCGCTCTGAATTCTTCTGGGGTTGGTGTTTCGATGTAGTAGATGGATCCGGTCTGGCCCTCTCTTTACGCCCTTCTCCCCCTTCCTTCTCCATAACGTAATCCGCAGCGGTAACAGAACCATCGACACGACGTTTTTTCCGCAACGAGAGAATGCTTTCCTTATCGCCGGCAGCCGACAAAGCGGTGTCCATCAACGACGTAGATGCCGCTCTCTTCAATGGCCTTGCATTTTCTGTTGGAGCGTCGTAGAACACGGAAGGTTTTGCGCTGAGCGTGTTCGGGCCCTTCTTCAGCGAGCTTCGGAGATCCTGACCTTGACTTTGAGAGTCTAGAGCACTGACTGGGCCGCGAAGACTACCGTATAAGGGCAAGGCTGGCTTTACAAACGTGGCTTTAACAGTATTGGTGGAAACTGTCTGCTGTAGTTTTCGTGTATTTGGTGCAACGCTTGGTTTTGTTCCTCCCTGTGGATCCATGGGACTACAGAATACGTCGGGGACGACGGAACTTTTGGGCTTTGTTGCTGCAGAGAACAGTCTATGCAACGTCGTTACAGAGTTGAGCTCTTGTGCGCTCGCATTCTCTTCGCCCAGTGCTGCATATTTCTTGTCGCCGTCCGGCTCGCGAAGTATCGAGCGCGTGGTCCGTATTTCAGGAACATTGATTTGTTTCGGACTGAGCGGTACAGCTTGACGACGTGTCGGGACGTGAGGTGGAATCGCTGAAGCCGCGACATATCTCTTGATAGCCATCGATTCGACATCGTACTGGTCGGCCAGTGCTGGCTGCAATAGATCGTGACTTTCGCTTGTGCTGCTATTAGCTCCTTCGATTGCAGGGACGGGTAAATTCATGTTGTCGACAAACATGTCTGCAGTCTCGTTCGAAAGCCAGTCACCTGTCGTCGTTGTCGTCCGTGTTCCATCGTTTCCTGTTTCGACACTCGTCGACTGTTCCGGTCCTGTACATGCAGCATCATCTTCATGTTCTTCGCGAGATGTCTCGGTATGGTCAAAGGAAATCGTAGTGATCTCCTCGTCAAGCCCCCATCTATCCGCCGTCTCCTCCCTCCTTCCACCAAAGTGCGATGGTTCCTGAGAGACTGTTCGAGTTTCAGGATCGTTCGCGTCTTTCCCTCTACGTCTCCGTTTGGCCGGTGACGGTGATGGTGAGTGCGAGGCATTTCTGTCGTAGTGATCGTTAAAGTAGGATCTCGGGGTTGGCGACCATCGCTCTTTCTGCTGAATAAGCTCCTGTAGCGTTTGAGGGATCGGATCGAGCGGAAGAGGTCGTTTCGGACTGGATGCCACTGCTTCAGCATCGCAAAACACAGACATTCTCGTGATAACGACCGACTTAGTCCGACAAGTCACTGACAAGCCGCGACGTGTGGTGGACGTCGGCTATAACATGGGTTATTGTCGCGATGAGTAGAGGTTGAGCGTGGTCAGCTGGAAGAGGGAGGATGTTGGTGGGCCGGTGTTGTGACGAAATCAAGTCTGATGCTGATCACCGTCAACATATGTATGACCGTTGGAACACCACCACACACTGGATGGGAAACTCTGAGCGCGTCCAAGTGGCTGGGCCGGTTCCGTGAAGAACAATCGGATAGGAGTCGTCACACAAAGAAATAGATCATCAACATTCACATTTCGGGCGCACCATAAAGTCTATCGTCGCGCATCTCGGTGCATAATTGCTTGAGCTGTTGCTTGGCCACCTTCTTCTGTTCTTCTGCAATATGCAGGTGTTGTCATTGATCCACATTTTTTTCTCTCACCGTCCTCGGAACAAGCTCTCGGACATTATCGACTGCCTATACATGATCGCCTGCCCACCGTACATCTGCATGCTCTTCTAAAAATTCCATCCACTTTTTGAGATACCCACTTCCCTTGCCAACGGTTCCCGAGTCTCCCACAACGCACTGTAAAACGGCCGTATGAGATTTGGTAAGTGAATGCTCGGACAGCACACTTCTTCAGTGACCCACTAGTTGCCGTTTCGCTCGCGTCATTGCAACATTGAGACGTCGATACTCTGCCAGGAAGCCGACTTCGCGTTCCGGATTACTTCGTACTAGACTTAGGACCACTGCCTGCAAATATTCATGCGTAATCAGACTGGGGAAAAGATTGGATAGCCTCGAAGTGAAATCTACTCACTTCTCGCTCCTGACCTTGCATGCCATCTACGGAGCCACAAACCAGTTCCGGAAAGTCGTTCCTAAGTAGCGATGACAGATGTGCGACTTGCGCCTGATAAGGGGTGATGATGGCGATATCCGATTGAGGGATTCCGAATGATATCTAGAAAGGAAACTGTTTCAGTAAAGTCTTACGGCATACAGTTCGATGCGACTTACAAGCTGTCTGACCCATTTGTTGACGATCTCCGCTTCATTCTCGTTATACCTAGAGCCTTCACCTACAGATGTTTTGTTCACACTTGAATCCACATCGTCCCCTTCTAGGCGCTCATACATCTCTGTACCGCTTGTGTCAAAGAATACCAAAGTATGCGACAACACATCTTGAGCATCTTCCGACTCCTTGTCGATGATGGAAGGCAAATTAATCAAGCGGCGGGAGGCGACCGACTCGTGCGAGATGAGCGCTGAGGAGTAGAGGGCTCTCGAAGGAAATTCGGCAATACTTGCGTGCATTCTGAATCCCAAGTTAACATGCGGCTCAGAACGCTTCGAGTAGTTTGTTCATCACACTTACCGATATTGAACGGCGAGCAACCGTTTGATTCCTGCGCCATACATCTTTTCCAGGCGATCGAACAGGGTCATTTCCAATGTACGCGGAGGACTGAGTCTGGGACGTCTCGAGGAGGTATTAGTCTCCTTCATGCCGTTTGGAGGGGTCGCCATATCTGCCGGATTCTTCACCTCGACAGGAGCTGCCATTCTATCAGGCAGCTCCCTGTTCTTCTCGGCCTTTACGAGAACTGTTTGGGTTCCTTCTTCTGTAGATTCCAGCGAGCTCGGCCTTGCCTCCTGCTCCATTGTCGCGGTCGACGAGGCATCATTATCCGAATGGCTTTCGGTAGACTGGGTTGAAGCGCTAACCGTGTCTACTGTCTTGGGCTTCGCTTGTTCGCTTTCGTCCTCATCTTGCGTAGGGAGCTTTTCAAGGCCCTTTGCTATAATCTCCGCTGCTGATGTACCAGTCTCTTGTGCATCGGCGTCCATCGTTGAAGAAGCAGCATCTGGCAAGCTTGTGGCAGACTCGATTGGAGGGCCCGCCGTGTCTACTTCGCTGGGCTTCGACTTTTCGCTGGCAACGGCATTAGGGAAATCCAATGGCTTGAGCTTTACCTTGGTGACTGCTGACTTTTGGTTTGCGCTCAAGAGCGTCGGTGGAAGCTATGACAGCAGATGCAGGGATAAGGCTCTATATTCGTACGTAGATTTGCGCGTTTGACACCCACTTGCAGAGGATCACCTGCCAAAATGAGCTTTTTACTTTTCAAGATCGGTATCCAGCATACCTAAGGACATGCTATCAGTCTGCATGAAGTGGTAACAAAGACAGCGTGCTGCTAGACGTACAGCTTCCATTGCTTGCGTCGCCTGGGAATGGCAAATGATCATTAGCGAATCTCCGGATCATATGCATGATTGCCCAACAAAAACTGCTCACCTCATCGATGATGCAGACGTCAAAGTTCATGTTATTTAGCTGCCTACTTCCGGCTCCGTGACAGGTGGAGAGCACAATCTAAGTCGCACGTAGCTCAGTCAACTGCACAGGATTGAGGATCGCGACTTGTACCCACCTGCGCCCCAGCCATCACATTCTTCACCACCTTGGCCTCTCTTGTACGGTATCTAAGCAAGTGAAAGGCTTGTCAGGGCTGCTACACTACCAGCGTTATCAGACCCGGCTGACTCTTTTCGCAACTCCCTCACGTCGTCCCATTTCTTAGCCCGCTCTCTACCCTTGACCCAGCCCTTTTCACCCTTCTTCTTGCTCAGTTGCTGCATACTTCCTTCCAATTCAGTCTTGACGTCCTTTGCGATCTCCGCGTCATCAGAGTTTGCAGCCCGGTAGTCTAACGTACGGCTTAATAGTGATTGTGTAATTCGCGCAGGATGGCCAAGTCGTACCACAGCTGCAGGGGGGAGCAGAGGTGCAAGCCTGGCGAGAAGGTTGTCTGTGAAGTGATGTCAACAATCAGCGCCGTTTACCGATAAGGAATGACGATAGCGGGACTTGCCTACGGCCAGATTGCTTGCTCCGCAAATCAAAACTCTCTTCTTCTGTACCAAGACCAGCTGCCTGATTATCTCGATCAGAGTGAAAGTTTTACCCGTCTAGATGTACGGTTCCATCAGCACACACAGTGAAACCCGTTCCATGATCGAACTCACACCAGGAGGCCCATGAATACAGGCGACCTCATTCGCACAGAGTGTATACTCCACCGCGCGTTTTTGACTATCATTCAGCGTCGTATCAAACCACTGTATCCCTTGTACTTCCGAATCGGCGGTAGACGGATCGGAAGTGGACTTCAGATGCAGCCCACCAAAGTCAATCCGGGATGGACTCCGCAAACCAAACAGGACGTCCAGCAATTCTGCATTGTGTTGCCGAGGTGTAGACTTGCTTTCTGTCCCTTCGTCTTGCGGAGCAGGCGGTGCTAACATGATCCTCGCTACGTGTCGAAGTGTAGACTCCATGCTAAACAGATCCTGATTGATTAGCGAGCTGGAAAGAATGATCGTGTTTTACCTACTTACCGATCAAAAGTGCCGCTGTTTGCCAGTTTTAGGCTGTGATCACAAACATTAGCGGTGTTGGTCTACGCAGAGCGATGTAGAGACCTACAGTCGAAGTCGCTCTGACAACTCGAGATCCTTCGAACTGTCTACTGAAAGAGTAATCCGTTCGGTCGTCACCTATTATTCGAAGGTGAGCACAATGAACGGACACAGTCAAGCTCGCAACGTACTTTGGCAATAACGCCCTCTACTCCCTCATCATCCACGTTCTTATCTGATGACTTTCCGTCCCCCGAACTTTTGCCTTTCTTCTTTGCCGAAGTATTCGCGTTGGACGGATTGGCTTCTAAGCGAGCCGGATCACCTGTCCTAAAAGACAGCAAGGACATCAGGGCATGGAAGTGAGCGGAAGACGGATATGGGATTTACCTAAAAGTATGAGGAGGGAGTATTGGACTGCTATGATACGCAGACGGAAGATGCAGTTCTATCTGCCTATAAGTGATATGAGCAAGTTAGCTACCGGTAAACTCTGCAAACGGATCATTGGAATGACTCACGTCTTACCGCCCAGGCCCACAGAGACACTCGCAACACCCAAACCTGCAGCCGGAGAGGAACCGCCGTCAGTCGATATCACATACCCACCAGCTCGAGTACTTACTACCAATAGCTAACCCGCGTTTCTCCAACAACCTTTGACTGCAATTCGAAGCCAACAAACTTGTCTGATCGATCTCTGCTTGTCGTTCCGAGGCAAGCAAGTCCAAGTGACGAGAGAGGAAGGCATGGATATCGGTTCTCGTTGGCGGAATCGGATTGAGCAGCGCTGGAGGAGACAAGTCATAGTTTTCTACCATGGTGAGAAGGTGTCCGATAGTGGCAAGCTTGAGAGTTCCTTTGGACCCATAAAGAAATGCAATGAATGCGAGCAACAGGAGGAGGACTTCAATTCATTTGGCCTACGACTCGTAATCTGAGACAGATGTGTTTACCATTTTACAAACCATTTTTACACGCCATTATTGAGTGTGCAATCGGTAGCCCGCATGGTTGCGCATCTTGTTGAGTTCTTGTAACCAGCTTTTGTACTCTCATTCAGCGAGACATTCTCGAGGGGAACAAAGCGTTCACTGTGCCAAGTAACCAAAACATGGTTTACATCAAGAACTGGTCAGATTTTGAGACGGTGAGTTTGGCGTGTTTTGTCGGGCGAGCATGAAGCTGTAGCATCAATCGCGAATATTCACTCATGTTCCCTTCCTCTTCGATACAGGCAACGACAGAGCTGTACAACCATGCGCCGCAAAAGGTATGCGAGGAGTAGGAGCTCACAATCCAGGTGCACCGGAATGGCAGCTGAGCGGAAAGTTGTGATGAATAGGTTCGGTACTGCGTAAAGTTCAGGCCGAAGGAGGGACATCTGGTGCTGAAGGTAACAGACGATATCAAGGTGCGCTCTTCTCTCCCGTCTCGCAGTCATCCGTTTGGTATCTTGTATGACTAACTATTCACTTCCTTGACGTGTCTACAGTGCCTGAAATACAAGACCTACTCATCCATCATCCTCAACCGTTTCGAGTCCCTCAACCTCCGGCTCCTCACCTCGATGGCTTCTCCACGGGTGCGTGCAGTGCCGACAATAGCGCCGACCGCGACGTCGGCGCCGACGGAAGACAAGGTTGAAGGCAATAGCAGCGCAGAAGCGATGACGGTAGCAACGGGCGGAGCAGCAGGGAAGAGCGCGTCTAAGAAAAAGAAGAAGGGGAAGAAGTAGCCACATTCAGGTGGCTGCAAACAGTCGGGACATTGCTTTGTGGTGGAGAGGAGGAGAGGCAGCTGGCCGAACGCTGTGACCAACCCGCCATGTTTTGGGAACGCATGAACTCTTTAGCCGACGAAAACGAAGAAATCAGCAACCAGACAGATCGACAAGACAGCCTTGTATTATTATTCGACAATCGAGCGTTGTACTTTATCATTGATGCATTATGTAGTGACAGATTTTTACAAACTTTACATACAAGCACTACTGCAGCCCAGTGGATATGCAGCAAACGTCGGAGCGCGACCGAGTCTTGCGACTGGGCCAATCGCAGTATTTTTCTGTCTGTCCCTCCATTCGCCGACACTAGTTGCTCACAGAATCGATATTCAATGAGACGGCAGCCTCTGTTTGTTGTACTTGGCGGAGTATGGTTGTGGACACTACATCAGCGCTCGGGACACCTTCGACCCCGCCGAAGTCGAATATCATCGATAGATGGCAAGGGCGGCAATGAGTCGGCGATCAGTCGGTACTCCTCCGGTGTCCATAACCTCCGTCATCTTCTCCGAGGAGAAGACCGAGAAGATGACCCTACCTAGGCTCCTCCGAAGGTCGAGTAGCACTCTTACCAGCTCTCAGTACCCAGCTCAGTACCTCCCCTCCGTCTTGCTCACGTGACCCTTTGATAACGTCGTATACCCTCCGGGATTTGGAATACAGTTCCCGCTCCGCTCGCCTGCCCCACGTTCTTCCTCCGCGTGCCCGGCGGTACTTGCCTAAACGAAGAGAGCAGCTGATTCGCTTGGAGGGCGCTGATGGTCGGAAGCGATAACGATATCGAGAAGGTTCTGCGCTTGAGTGAAGGTGACTAGGTGAAAAAGCGCTTGGGGTGAGCGGATGCAAGCGTCGTCCAATGAACGTCACTGTTGGATTACGTGTTCTAGTGAGTCAGCCCTGTAAGCACGGCGCCCGCCTTGGCTCTGTAAGCAAGCAAAGCCTTTCCCTCCCCAACGGTCCGTTGACTTTCTAATACTACAAAACCGACACTGAACCATACCCTTCGTCCGACCCGTCGCTATCGAAGATTCCCCCGAGTACAAACGCACATTTCGTCGCTTTTGGTGAGTTGTTCTTTTCTTGGTCGGTTCTGCCTTGGTTCTTGCTGTGTCTGTGGTGGTTGCGGCCGGATTGGGATTCTGGTGGAGGATCAAGGTGAAGTGCATGACTGCTCGAGCAATGGGATCAATAGATGGCGCCGGCGAGCGCGAGACACCCATGAATGGGAGTCAGTCGGATCGGGAGTGGCTTTGACGTGTCTATGGCATCCGTCGGATTGCCATGGCGAACGCAAAGTCTTGAACTAGGACGGCCTCGGCTGATGGTAGCGAAATCAGGAAGGATACCAAGTCTGATAAAGGGATGAGTGGTTGGGATGAGTGACGATCGATAGCAGGACGGGATGCCTAGCGTTTAGCGGTGACATGCCGGCCTAGTGTTATAAACGAATTCGCCTTCGGGATTAGCAGGCGCAAGTCGGAGTTTCGCTCCGTTCGGGAACTTCGGGCGAGAGGGTGTCTCCTTGTTGTGCCTTACCACCGAACAACTCCAGGCATTCACAGGCAGGGCCTAGAGGCCCTGCCTGTAGGCCCTGCCTAGTTGATAGTGGGGCAACGGTTCGATACTGCCGGTCGGTATGAGAGGTAGTTTGGATCCGGATGTCCATTCTTCTCGCATGATGGATGTCATCCACGTCAGACATGAGCAGGATTGATGGTGCTTATAAGAGCAAACTGAAAGAAGACTTGTCCTGACTCTGTTGCCTCTCCCCAGCATCCTTAGAACAAACCACAAAACATCACATAATGTCTGTCAAAGTCGGTATCAACGGGTACGTACGGGTTCATCCCTTCAATGCTACCAGACGTGTCTAACGCTTCTCGTTCCATAGTTTCGGTCGAATCGGTCGAATTGTCTTCCGAAATGCCGTAGAGCACGGAGACATTGAAGTCGTCGCCATCAACGAGTAAGCTACTACCTTACTCGTCAGGTTGGACATGATACTAATCGCTGTCTTACCCTGTCATCAGCCCCTTCATTGACCTCGACTACATGGTCTACATGTTCAAGTACGATTCTACCCACGGTCGATTCAAGGGTACCGTCACCGCTGAGAACGGCAAGCTCGTCATCAACGGCAAGCCCGTCCACGTTTTCGGTGAACGAGACCCCGCCGCCATCAAGTGGGGAGAGGCTGGTGCCGACTACGTTGTCGAATCCACCGGTGTCTTCACCACCGCCGAGAAGGCTTCCGCCCACTTGAAGGGTGGTGCCAAGAAGGTCATCATTTCTGCTCCTTCCGCCGACGCACCCATGTTCGTCTGTGGTGTCAACTTGGACGCTTACAAGTCGGACATGAACATTGTTTCCAACGCTTCATGCACCACCAACTGTTTGGCTCCCTTGGTCAAGGTCTTGCACGACAAGTACACCATCATCGAAGGTTTGATGACCACCGTCCACGCCACCACCGCTACGCAGAAGACCGTTGATGGTCCTTCCCACAAGGACTGGCGAGGAGGTCGAGGCGCCGCCGCCAACATCATTCCTTCCTCCACCGGTGCCGCCAAGGCCGTCGGTAAGGTCATCCCCGAATTGAACGGCAAGTTGACCGGTATGGCTTTCCGAGTCCCCACTTCGGATGTCTCCGTTGTCGACTTGGTCGCCCGAATTGAGAAGCCCGCTTCTTACGAGGACATCAAGGCTACCATGAAGGCCGCTTCCGAGGGTGAGCTCAAGGGTATCTTGGGTTACACCGAGGACGAGCTCGTCTCCACCGACTTTGTCGGATCCACCGAATCCTCCATCTTCGACGCCAAGGCCGGTATCTCGCTCAACCAGAACTTTGTCAAGCTCATCTCGTGGTACGACAACGAATACGGTTACTCTCGACGAGTCTGTGACCTTATCGCCCACATGGCCAAGGTTGACGGTGCCCTTTAAACGTCTGGCTTGCCAACTTTTTCTTTCCACCATCAGCACCCTTCCCTTCGCACCGGTTGTCGGATGCATTTCATAGAGCGAAAAACAAGAATGAACATTTCGAAACAGAGAAACTCATTGTAACAGTTGTGTAGTATTTTCGTATGCGACATGATGGCGTTATCACAATGAACAGCGTCAATCGACCAATGTTGAGCCCGTTTAGTCGACTTGTTTCCTGCGTGTATTACGCTCGTGTAGCTGGTCGTGTCGTGGGCATTGATTGAGTGCGGGTCATGAATCATGTAGATTTATCGAACAGGGTTGATCACGCTTCGCGATTTACTGTTGACCATGCATGTTGAGCCTCGGTCATACAGGTGGCAAACGATCTGTACGTTGCGCCCCGACGGACAGCAGGGGTGCGGCTGTCTAATGATGGCTTGTTGAACAACCAGCGCGGCCTAGATAGACAGAGTCACTACGCAATCCTCCCTGGACGGATTTGTATAGGCTTTCAGGGGCTGGCTCATGCGACTGAGTCACTAAGAACTACAAAATCGGTAAGCTCATTGGGCAACATGGAATTCTGCGTTCCTGGATGAAGTAGGTCCGGAACGGTATATACTTCGCACGAGGTGAAGCTGTTGGAAGTGGTTTGAACGATGGCCAGTCGACCATGACCGCCCAGGACAAGGAGGTCGCATCACGAATCAACCGCTTACTGTAGTCCGGCCAGCACATCAGCAGTCATGTTTCGCTCACAGAAACACCAATTTCCACCAAAGAACTGGCGCAGCGGTACTCGTTCAACATGGAGCGTATCTACAGTCACTCGCCGAAAGTACGTCATGAATGCCGGGACATGGCGGACAGCGAGTATACCACGGGTCATACGCTCGCTCGAGGCGGGTCCCAACAACTATCCAACATCTTTCAACCAGGTAAACACTGAAAACTGATATCAACACGGCAACCGGCGCAAAGGTAGACACTCGGCATGTGATGGAGTTGTAGACAGTCGCTGCAACAGCTTCAATGACGCTCAGTCAGCAATGCGAACAGCACAACAAATAGGAAGCACCACCGAACGAACGAACACCGCTAATCAATTTATTGATTATAACGAACAGCCAAAGCCTCAACATCAACTGGGGAAATGGCGCAGTGGTAGCGCGTCGAGTTTGCAGGTTTCCATATCGGATTCGAATGTAAAACATCTCGAAGGACCGGGGTTCAATCCCCCGTTTCTCCAAAACGCTTTTTGGCGCTGATTTCGAGATCATCGCCCTTTTTGCCACCCTTTTTGCGAGTTCCTGGGCATTCAGAGTGTACGATAGACGAGGCCAGGGCACGAAAGAGCAGGATGCGCATCGGTGTCACTAGTTCAATCAATGCTCGCGGGTGGCCCGGGTAGCGAGTAAGGTCGGAGGGAAAAAGGTAGTGGAGTAGTACGCCATCCAGATGATCGTCAGATTTGATCATTGATGAAGGGCACTTTCAACTGAAACGGTGTCCTTCGTTTCGATCTGTCTGTGTAGTGGTGCTGAGCACCGTCACCGCGAATCACAAAGACTGGAGGTCAGTAGCATTCCTATGTGTCCAAACCGTTTTGTCGCAGTTACCTTCGGCAAGTCTATCGTCCCTCAGGGGCTAATGTTGATGCCTCTTTAGTTGTCACCCTTCCAGGAACAGGGATAAACGGAGGTGAAACCCCTTTGTAAGCGACGAAGTTTCTGTCAATCCTGGTGAGGATCTATCGGATGGACACACATACTTTACGTATAAGAGGCAAAGCATCGCTGATAGCCGTTCCTATTTCCTGAGCAGCATAGGTAATTTATCATTCTGTCACACTGAGTCCGACCCCGAGCATTTTCTATCCTACTGGCTAGGACAAGAAATCCGAGACCACTCACCTCGAGCGCAGCAACCTTCTGTGAAGGCCTTCACTATCGGTCACTTAATACCAACAACTCGCTGAATTCCAGAAGCAAGGCATGCGGTTTCACTCTGCTTTCAGCTCTTTCGTTGGTGTCACCGCCCTTTGCGGGACTCTTCTGGTTGAAGGGCATGGTTACGTATCGAATATCAATATAGCTGGCGTACGTGAATGAGAGCTCCTCTAAATTGCCCACGCCGTATGTAACACTTCTATTCTCAACCATTGCTGCAGGTGGACCACGATACTTGTCATGGGCCACACTACACCGCACTTGATGGAGTTCACTGCGAGACACCTCTCAGAAACACCGCCCGCGAAGAAGAAAGTGAGTGTCGCCCATAACTACTATATGGCAGGAAAGAATGTAAGAATAACGTTGACCCCCTCTTCGTTGACAGATAGGGTAAACACCCCAGAGTACACCGATCTCGACGCAAGACTCGCGGCTGGGGGACCCGATCAAGGCTTCCCGGTGGATTACATCGTGAACAAGGCTGTATCCGCTAACGGAGGAGACGAAGTGAAGGTAAGACTGAGATGCCAGGCCTCATGATATTGGAAACTCACCTTGCCCATTCGTAGATACATTGGCTGAACTGGCCGGTACGTAATTTTTCTGTGTATGCAGACGATAAGCAGCGTACTCAAGTCGCATCTAAATAGGAAAAACACATTGGCCCACTTTTTAACATGATGGCGAGTTGTGGAGAAACCTGCAGCGGAAGAAAGGGAGCGGAGCTGGATTGGTTCAAGATTTCCCAGCAGAATTATGACCCTGTGACCAAAACATGGCCTTTAGAGATCCCTCTGACGACCACGGGTCTCACTACCAAGTTTACGTTGCCGACCAATCTCCCTTCCGGACAGTACTTGCTCAGCCAGACTTTGATCGCCATGCATTCGCAAGACGGACCTCAATACCACGTCAGCGCATTTGAGATCGATTTTAAGGGCACTGGAGCAACTCTTCCAAAGCGCACGATGTGGGTATCGTTCATTGTCATTGTTCGCAATAAGCTTACATTGATACTGGCATAGGACAATCCCGGCCATGTATACGGAGCACCGTAACGACGTGACTCAATTCCGTTTCATGGTCGACAATCCCCTTTGTTACGACTTTGGGCTATTCAGGGTCCCTGGTGTTCCTGTGTATGACGGGTCGGATTCCAGCGCTGGAGGTCGCGGAAACGGGGCAGAAGAGTTCGTTGACCAACCACTGTCAGTGCCATCTACATGTTCTTGGAAATCCGAAACGGTAGTCGGATCCATATTGGGAGCATCAGCCGGGACATCTGGGGGTTCATCCAGCAGCACCAACTCGAATGCGCCAGTCGGTAGTCTAATCGCTGGACCCGTGAAGCCTTCGAACGCACCTCCTACTGCGCCAAAACCCTCGCAGGCACCTCCTGCAGCGCCCCCTTCCGGCCAACCGGCAAGCGGAACGTCGGACAAGGATTGCCTCAGCATCCTGGTGAGTTATTTAACGCCCTTTTTCGACGATGCCAGGCTTAATCATCGCGAGGAAATATAGACCGGATGTTACAAGTCTGCTGCTGCCATCACAGACTACACGACTTCCATGAGTGCCCACACTCGATGTGACGATGACGTGAGTACTCCTCACGTAGTTCGCGAATTCTTCTCTACACGGTTTTTCGTGCACAAGCTAGATTGCTAACCCCTTTACGAACGTTGATACATTCGAACAGTACTCAACATGTCAAGCACGCGCCCCTGCCAAAAGGTTAACCAAGAAACATCATCGAAATCGCAGCCACATCGCCACGGTGTGGTAAAGTAATGAGAAGGTTACGCCCGTTCGAGGGAAAAGGGCACTGTCTGCTGTCTCCATTTCATTTCATGAACCTGTCTGTGCCTGTACTATCACCCAGGTAAAGATGCCCTGTATCTGTTTGACGTCGTGTGTATACAGAACTCCTTGTACGCACAAAACCACACATCTGCGCGACTCCCTGTCTTGATCTTAAAGCTCTTTGACATGTCGGAAATGAATTTATTGAATATGCATATCACAGGAAGGCTCCACCGGCGCAGTAACGAGTAAAGATTGTGTTTAAAGCGGATGAGACGTAAACAATCAGCCAACTATATAGTCCGGAGATGCTACATGATGCTACCATGCTTTTGGCGACCGAGGCGTGTTTCGAAGTTTGATTCCGCAGCGAGTTACACCAAAATTATGTGGTGATCGACGACCAAGAGCAGTCCTCTAGCTAGTCTTCATATGTTGTTTGCCTGTTACAAGCTGTGGTCGCAGCGGTGTCCTTCGTGAACACAAGATATCATACGGAACTCCGCGCAAAATGGTATCCGTCAGCGCTGTTCAAGCGCCATACTTGGCGTCTGCAACAACGCTCATCAAAGCTCTCAAGTCTCCTCACGATCCTCCTCAACCAGACTGGCCGCATAAAATCGAAATTGCCAGTCGAGCATGGACACAAAAGGAGGAAATCGGGCACGGAATAGGTGGAAGAGTGGGTGATATCGTTAGAGAGTGGCTGTTGGAGAGCTGGATCAGGATGAAGAGCACGAAAGGGTAAGCTCGCAGCGCGTAGGCATCTAGGGACTGATCGACTGAGATCTTTGCTGTGATAACAGAGCGAAGAACTCCTTGCTCAATTCATCGTATCACGACCTATTGCGGACGATAATCCAGGACGCAGCGTCTTCCAGCGGTGCCCTCATCTTGACGACCCAATCCCACCAGTTTCTCACAGCATTCCTGCTCTCGTTACGCTTGTCACCGGAGTATGCGACAGAAGAGCTTCTGTCTTCTGCGTCTCAGACCTTCAACGTGCTCTTCAGCTACGACATGTCAGCCTCACGTGAAGATGGAGCGTCAAGAGCAGTTGACGAGACGTTGAGCGGTGTCTTGGTCAGAGCAGAAAACTGGCTGGACACGTTAGGCGGTCTGCTAGCTCTCTGTTCGTACATCGTGGATGCGCAGAAGAGTGCAGCGGGAAGTGCTCAGCCAGCAGCCTCGGCATTGAAGCTTAATGCAGAGCACTCGCACGGCCTTTTGCAGCTTACACAGTTGGTTGTGCTCGAGACGAACGCTAGTCTAGCAATCAGTCAAACTCGACGAAAGGTGAGCAGTCTCATAGCGTGCACATCTGGTTGACGTCTCTCATGCTGACTCTGAAACCAATAGATTACGCTCAACCTAATTAAACCTCTTGTGCCGACTTTCCTCAAAGTCGTTTATTCTCTGCCATCTATCAGAGCGTCGCTGCAGACGCTCGTAGGTCCACTCTTCTGGCCACTCGCCATACTTCAGCCACAGACTCAGAGCAGCCAGGCTTCTTCCACTGAAAGCATGCAAGACCCGTCCGAGACTATCATCCGGGAGCTAGTTTTCCCATCACAGGGACAGCAACAACTCGACTCTCAGACCCTGCTTGCAACCCTTTCCTTCGTCCCTGCGCTCTCGCAAGAGTACGTTTCTGCCGTACAAGCCAATCGATATTCGATTTTTCCGCCTCCGTCGACATCGGGATCCGGCAGATCCAAGATTGGTAACAAGGTTCCACCAGACGTATACGTAGGTGACAAGGTTCGCGAAGCTGTCCGAGGATATGTTAAGGTCATTTCACAGTGCCTTGATGAGGTGTGGACGAGCCTGCGATCCACGGATGAGGGAGGAAAAGGTAGTGTGGCCGGTACAACGATATCTCAGGCAGACATCACACTCGAGATTTGGAAGACGCGATGTGCACTTTGGACAGTCGTGAGGCAGTGGGGAGGGTACTCTGAAGGCGATGAGGCGTGGCGGCAGTTGGTGACCGAAGCTGTCGGTGTTGCTTCAGGATGGCTCTCTGCGACTGGTTTCCTGTTACTCGTCAGTGGAGCGAACAAGGCTATGGACAGACCCGGCAAGTCAGCGAAAGGGTTTTCAACGTCAAACAAGGCCGCCCAATCAGAGACGGAAATCTTCACTTGGGTCGAGACACTATTCTCAACTCTGTTGGAATTGGACTACGGCGCGTGTAAAGTCGATGTTGAGGATAAGGGTATGCGAGTACTCGCAGCTTCACTTTTGGTAAGTAAACTCCTTGCATTTCAAATTGAGCTGGGAACCAACATCTAATCCAGCATTACATAACCAACAGGCGCATCATGCCGGTCTCCCGAACGATACTCTGCCATCCATCCAAATCGCTCTAAGATATCATACACTCACACAGTCGACCCCCGAATTCGCCGCCTTACTGGCATCAGTGGTGCAATACTGTTTCTCACCCGCAATTTCGGTCACTACTGCCCCCCGCGACGTCTATGTTCGTCTCGCTTCTGGCCCGCTGGTTTCTGCTGAATTTCAGAACCAGCTGGAGAAGGCGGTTAGCGGAGCCTTTGTGGGCGGGGTTAGCGAAGAGCGTGGATGGGGCAAAGTCGTGATCTGCCTGGGAGACGCCTTGCGTCGCGCCAAGCAACAGCTGGAAGTTGCACCGACGGAAACCTCCGCCAAGACGCAAGGTGAGGTCCCGTCGAAGCGAAGAAGGAAAAACGACGGATCATCCGCTCCGGTATCTTCTTCAACGGGGAATCTTTCAGGTCCTGCTGGATCATTTGCTGTTGTTTCTCGACTATTGGCGGTCGTCCTGCAGGCAGCATATACCAAAGGCCATGGCTACGAGAAGACCGGCAAGGCCGATGATGTGCTTGCTCTTGTAGACCGCGTGGCAGATGTATGGCAGACGAAAATCGACGGAACGTTTGGTGATGAAGTCACAGCTGGCTTGCTAAGGCTGAGTAAAGCTGATCAACTACTTCGACGTGAAAGCTGCGAGGCTGCACAGCCCGTTGTTCATGGCCAGAATGAAGCTTTGTTCGAACAGGTAGGTCTCATTCTTTGTCATTAGAACACGCTACTGACATAGGACTTGTTCCTTACAGGCAAACCTTCAGCTTCAGATATCAGCCTTTACCAATAAGCCAAGCCCTCGGGCAGTCTCTGAATTGCTTACTCGCTTGACAGCGCAACAGGCTTCGGCGGCATGGTCAGGAAAAGTCGTTGAGCTCCAACCCGGGTCGTTTTCAACTGCTTTATGGCATGTTATCGCACAAAGAGGGATCAGCGTAATAGAGTAAATCTAATCAAATTGCTCAGTCGATGTATCTCTAATCTAACAGGTCTCATTTACAGAGAGATCGCAACGGACGAAGAGCTGGATAGCTTCGTGGCCCTGCTGTTGAGTACATCTGGTGCATCTCCTTCAAGGGTCACAGAACGTCACGCGGACGGACTGCTGCTTTCACAAGCCATCCAGCGGATATCGAGATCTGCCGAGTTCTGGGAGTTGGCGCGTACACGGTGTCGGTATTGTATAATCGCTTTCAACATGGATTACGGCTGACTTTATTGCTATTCCAGCTGCTATTCTGAAGGCCATCCAGAGTCTAATAGGAGATGACGCCTCGGTCAATGACACTGCTGTCTTCGATTTCCTCCTGGGGACGCCGTCGGATTTCTTGAACAGAAATGTGCGAAGTATGGCAATCAAACACGCTTATACCATTGACGCTTCGAGCCCGGGCCCGACCTCCCTCAAGGAATTGAACGCCTCCGATAGAGCGCTCATTCGCCGTTTCATGGTCAAGATTATCAAGGATACCGAGTATATCGGTCCCTTAGTGAGTGCTTGCTGAACACTGCACGTCCACCTTGGTGAACTGAAACAAGCGTATCCTACAGGCCGAAGCGGATGCCATCATGCGCTTTATACTTGAAACGATCCCGACATCCGACGAGCTTGAGGGCATCACTCGAGAATTGATTTCTCTTGCTATAAGGTTAGGAATTACTCTTTGGCATCATCGTTGACGAGCTAATTTCTAGAAACTTTCTCAGCACTTTAATTCGAGACAGCCGTACACCGAAATCGAAGAATGCTTTGAAACTTCTCGTCACCAATTTGCAACGAAAGTTTGCAGACGTCTCGCCTCAAGTCCAGCAAGTTCGGCTGTTCAAGGCGATCCTCCAGCTATTCAGTACTGCCACATCGCATCTAGACGTTCTTACCGAAGAGATCTTATCACCATTGACATCCCTCAGCTCCTCTGTACTATCAACATTCACTTCTCAACTTCAGAAGAATGAGCCTTTGCTTTTCTCCGATGGGCACAAGGAGACTGTTGAGCGGGTTGCAATCCTTTCTGCAGTAACGGCATATCGATCCAAGGTCGCTGTGGAGTCGAACAAGGAGGGATGTGACGACCTGGCCGGCCATCTCTGTGTGAAGGCTATGCGAGAGTTCGGGCCTGATCATCAAAGCACAACGTTGCACAAAGAACGGCTGGCATGCTCTCTGCTCAAATGGGTTTGCGTGCAAAGCAATCCTAGCCAGGATGTTGTCGATATGAAAGCTTTCTTCAGCAAATGGATTGCATTCAATGCGTTGCTCGGTGAGTTCTGGCTTACCATTCATATTTTGGCAAGGGAAGTGCAATTACTAAGTTATTCCTGGATACAGGCAAGTCCCGCTCGCTCGAGATCATCTTACAAGAAGTGTTCGCATCGGCTACTGAAAAAGTTTTCGGCGCGCTTCTGGAAATGTTGACGAGAATGTTGGAACGCGAAAAAGAAGACGCAACAGGAATGCTTCTACCTACGTTGAGAGCACTGAACGTCGTTTCTCGCCTGACCATTCCTCGTAAGTCAAAGCTCGCCGTAAAGCGTATAGCATCGATTGACCTCCCTCTGTCGTCTTTCCCGTTCACAGATACAGGTCGGCTTTATCGCGGAAATTTGGCACGGATACTGAACGGATTCAGGAATCTGCTGCAGGACCCGCAAAGCTCACAAGTTCAATTGCAGGTTCTCGAGCTGTTGGAAGTCATCAGTGCTGAGAAGGTATGTTGCATGGGATTTATTATGTGATCGGCGAAATTACTTATCTGTGTTGTTAACCGTATGTCAGACTGTCATCCTTGTACACCAGGATGTAAGCGATATGCTAGCTGTCTGCTACGCGTCGGTACTCCGGACGCAAACAACAGTGTCGCGACTGAAATCTCGTGAATCGACCTCAAGAGATACCGCCCATCCGCATCTGGTTTCGATCTTGTCTATCGTGAATACACTGGTTCGACACAGACGAGATTTGGTTATCAACGTACTACCGCAAGTGATGAAGCTCTACGCTCGAATATTCGTGCTGTTTGGCGCTCCCCGTGGTCGAGGATCCACGGTTGCATCAGCTGACAGAGCAATCAGGCGGATCAAAAAGGACTGGCCGTCATGGCTCGTTGATGACTCGGCAGAGAGTTTGGGAGCGGAAGACGCCAGGCTATTCGCTCGAGCATTGGTCACATTAAGCAGCCGCACCACGATTCGGTCAACATCCACATCTTCGACAAATACTGGAACCGGAACGATGATCGGTCAGCTATCGAAACACGCTCCTGTTTTGCTAATCGCCTATGTTCGAGCTGTCGCGCACCCACTCTACACTATTCCGGCATCATCACGGCATGAGCTTGTTCCAGGAATCGCAGCTATGTGCGAAGCGGTAGTCGCTGGAGGCAAATCCATGCTCGGTGGCCTTGGCGCAGGGGGCAATGAGAACAGGTCCGCTGAAAGTATTGGCGAGGCCTTTGGTCTTGGGGAAGGACCGGGAGGAGAAGGCGAATTAGTTCTCTGGGGAGACATGTGGAGAGCATGGAGGAGGTCGAGATACGTCGGTCAAGGCTAGAAACATGTACTTGAGATACTATGACATCGTCATTGCTGGGAATGTTGCAGGCGATGGGATATCTATACAGAAGGCTCCAATAACCTGATTTTGAGGTATCTGATACAGATTGCAGTCTACGATCAAGCTTTGACCTTGTGCCCCAATCCCGTCTCGAATCGTCCTCGCGCTTGTCCCCTACCTCGGTATCCACCTGTCAAGAGCAATCGTATCAGTCAAACGTTCCGGCTCTTGCATCTCCTCAACCTTGAAACCTGTTACATACCTCTTCCTCTTCGCTCTCCACGTCCGCGACCACCTTCACCGGTGCCCCTATCACGTCCACCGTCCGCTCGTTCAGGACCCGAGCCAAGCTTGATGTCCAATAGCTTTTCGTTCTGTTCTACTAGAGCCTCGGCCTGGGATAATTCATCAAGTTTATATTTAGTATCGGCCTAACGCGGTGAAGAATGACAGCGAAGAACGAACCTTATTGGCCAACTCTTGCGCCAGCTGTTGCACGCGCGTCTGCTCTGTTCGGTGGAAGACAATCACACCGTCGATCTGATCCAGAGATGCGGCTAGTTCGTCTGACCAAACCATTTTCGAGGTAATAGCGATAACCGATCGTCTCGGAAGCGAGAACGTATCGGCAAGCAGCTCTAGTGAAAGACTGTCGTAGTACGGGGCATAGGTGAAAAGATAGGTTCGAAGACTCTGCTCCTGGATTTGTCTGGAAAGCAATGCGGAAAGATAAGCGCATATAGATGACTGTTTCACCAAGGAGAACTTACTTTGCGAGTCGTTCCGTAATAGCCTGACTATCGTCCAATAAACTCCAAAGCTTCATCGAAAGGATCAAATCCCTGGCCTTTTCCCAGTCACCTGTCCTCATTGCCTTGCTGGCTTGCATAATATGATCTCTTGCGCTTTCGGGAGCGCCCATGAAGGTCTGCCTGTCTGCCTGTTCGAGCAATCTCCTAAACGGTCGGCTAACGGCTTTTCGCTTCTCCTCGTCGGTCGACAGGGAAGCCAACAGCGGAAGTTCGATCAACATGCAAGACACGAGGTAAACGGTTTCCAGCAAATCGAGGTTGATGTGCATGTGGAATGGTAGGAGTCGTCGCTTCTCCAGAGCCTCTTGTTCGGGAGAAGTTTGCGAATACCGTTGTGTACCTTGTGCGAGGAGTTCTTTCGTTCGTTGCGACGAAAAGATTTCGTTCAAAGTCGACTGACATTCTTGGATGTAACCACGCTTGAAAGCAGCCAGACCGAGCTGAACGACCGTCCTGTTGTACAGGATCTGGGTAGCGATATCGGCGTGTTGGATGCTGTCCTGCAAGTGGGACATGAGAAGCATGTCCCGTGCCTCGTGGTATCGACCGACCATGGCATTGTGGTAAATGTGGGTGAGCATGGCTCTTGTCCTCAGCAAGGCAGGAGCAGTTCGGTAAAGGTAAACGGCCAGAGCGTAGACAAGGTCGGAGGCGGATTGCGGAGCCGAGATGTCGGAAATCTGAGATGTTTCGCCAGTCAAGGACTTGGATGCGGTTCGCTCCAAAACATCGACAACCGCGGTAGGTTTCGAATAGACGTGTTCCAAACGCCTCATTACTGCTCGGGAAGTAGGGTCCTCCCAGCCTTCTCGCTCAAACAGGATCTGCGCCTTGACGATGGTCTCGTACAAGGGCTTTTCCTCTCGAAGCCTTTCAACGTATTCACTGCCATGCTGATCGGTGTTTTGGAGAGTTTTTGTAAACTCGGTATCGATGCTTTCGAGCAAGTTGATCAAACTGCCTCCAATCTTGACCCTAGTGTTGTCCTTTTCATCACCCTGACCAGGTATTCTCTCAACCATGTCATCATACTCTCCAGCATCCTCGGTAACGACATACTCCTTGTTTGTGGTAAGGAGCATGGTGATCAGTTCCTTGAGCTCGACGAGAGCGGAACACCACGAGTCATGAGGCATCGAAGCGAGGTTGGTGGAGTAGTCGAGACGAGCAGAAACAATGGCGAGAAGCACACGGATCTTCTGATACGGAGAAGCTGCGACTTCAAGGAGCTTGGACAGAATCTTGATGGTTTCGGCTCGGTCGGTGTTCTGCAACAAAGATTTTTGCTCTTTAGCTCAAGATATTTCACTCTACGCAGAAGGGAACTCACCTTTCGGCCTCGGCTCTCCATGATGCTCTTCAATGTCTTGAAGACGCCATCGCTGGTCAAGTTGAGAGCTCGGCCACCTCGACCGACAGTCATAAAGTCCTCTGCAGTAGCATCTCCACCAGCCGCCTCGGCAGCGGATTTTCGGGTGGCTCGCTCGGCAGCAGCGGCATCCTTGGATGAAACGACAGTAACTGCGTCGTTGTATGCTTGAATAAAGGCGTCCGGTTCCTGTGGATTTTGAAATACCAAAGTCAGCCAAATGCTTGGGTCGACCTCCAGAACATCTACTCACGGTGTTGTAGGCCTGAATAGGCGGTTCAAAGTCCCTCAGCGTCTTCTTAATCTTCTGCTTCATACTGTTCAATCCCTTTGCGTTGGCAGCGTTCATCTTCTTCTTGGCATCCTTTTCCTTCTTGGAAGAAGCAGTGACAAGGGCGTCGAGGTCGACAAGAGCTTTGATGAAGACTGGCGGGTGAAGCGCGGCGGGGGAAGCAGTGGCAGACAATTGTCGGTGCTTTTCCATCAGTCGGAGAAGCTTGTCGAAATCTACCAAAAAAAGAAAAGATGTTTTAGTACCTGCTCGGAGAGTTATGACTAACAAACGGAATCGCCTTACCATTGCTGATAGTGACCCAGTCATTGATCTTGGATGCGTTTTCGATGGTCTTGATAGTGTTCTCGACTTCGTCCAATCGCTTGTCTTTGGCGGACTTGACAACGGTAACACCTTCATTGTCTGAATCGGAATCTTCGTCGGAAGAGGCGGCGCCTTTGAGGAAAGCGTTGGCTCGTTTGGCCTAGAAGAGAGGAGAGATATTAGTCAAGACGAGTCAATTTCGAGCTAGGCGAATGATTCGAATGATGTCCCTAATGACCTTGACCTCATTGAACGTGCACGCCTTGTGTTGGCTCGACGTGAGTCGCACAATTTGAGCACACACGCACGCGCGGACAACATGCAACGCACCTCTCATATACAGAGTGTACCTGCGTATTCAAAGCTCGTACGCCCTCGACTCCCACGCATCCCGACATATCGCTCACACGCTTGCAACCCAAAAACAGACAAAGAAGTGGCACGGAATACTTACCGGTTTGGCGGGTCCCTCATCCTCGTCGCTGTCCTCGTCCTCATCCTCATCGCTATCTTCGTCACTGCTGCTCTCTCCATCACTCTTCAAGAATTGGGAAGCACGGTTTGCTACAGGTTTCTTGCCAGTGGTGGTCGTCTTCTTCTTTTCGGCGTCAACTTGTTCTTCCTCGTCGGATGAGGATCCGATAAGTGATTCTTCATCGGATGACGAGTCGTCGTCGTCTGAAGAGGACTGATTTCCTCGGGTAAAGAAACCTGACATTTTCGTTTGTTGAAGATTCGAGTGTCTTGGTGTTCGGAGCTTGTAAGGTGACGGTTGAAAGCTTGAATTTGCCCGTTTTGTCCTCGAGGCTGCTTCTTCAAGGAGTTAGAGTACGCTGACTACCTGGTGAAGTGCGATAATTTACACAATCGACTCTTGGTTTCTCCCTCACGAAAGTGACAATCTTCAGACACTTCTGAACAATTCAAACAGTGAGACGCTTCGATCTTTTCTGTGCTGCTAAGCGCGTCAGCGGTACTTTTGCGCCTTTTACGAGTTTGAAACGCCCCAGTGGCTCTTGACCATTACGTAATTCCAGTTCTTGTCCATCGTGCGAAGTCAACTCCCGCTTGGCTTGAAATCAGAAAGTGGTGCTCCCCAATTCAACCTCAGCGTAGTCTCGTTCTGACCGTCCGTTTCCGCGTTTCAGGCCGCAAAACTCAGCCAGACAGACGTTGGATCGGGACGACAAGTGAAGAGTAGGACAAACCTGTAGTTGACGACCACCGCATCTGCATTGCAGTTTCATCACCACTCAACCCTCCGTTAGAAATGGCTTCCATGACCCGATCAGTATTGGCCCGAGGCTACGCTTCCGCTGCCGCTTCTATCAAGGTATGCCTTAGCACCTGGAATGTCCGACTGATTTTGACTGACCCTTGTGTTGTTCACCTATTAGCCCCCTGTCCAGCTGACGTCGCTTTCCGGAACCTACGCTACTTCGACCTACCTCGCCGCCGCTAAGAAGTCTAGCAAGGACCTCGACAGCCTCGCCAAGGATTTGTTGGCCTTGGAGAAGAAGTTGAAGGATGACCCCAAGACTGCTGATTTCTTGAGTGAGTGTCTGGAGGTATATCTGGGAGGAAGGCCAGAAGGATAAGACGAAGAGAGGATATGCAAGAGAAGTCAGGACGCAGGTCGAAGACATAGCGTAGCAGGCTGGGAATGGAATCCACGGATAACACGCTGCAAAACTGGAGGGAGGATGAGGAACGAGAGGGGCAGCCGGATGATATGAGGGCGCATGTTAGAGAGGAGAAGGACCGGGAATGAAGCAAAAGGAAAGGAAGATTGCAGGAAGACGGCTCACAAAGCGGTCATCGGATTCTGAAGAGACCATCTGGTGCTGGATGAACCCGGCCTCGGAAGAGATTGCCTCAACACGCCGTATACACTCTGGTCATCATCTTCGCTCAGGCACTGATGTATATGCTACTCCCTAACAGGCAACCCTACCTTGTCCGTCGACGAGCGAACCAAGGTCATCAACAGCTTGGCTCCTTCCGCTTCATCCCCCATCCTCTCCAACCTCCTGCAGGTCCTCGCCTCCAACGGCCGACTCTCCATCTTCCCTCACATCATCACCGATTTCGCCACCTTGATGTCGGCCCACCGGGGTGAACTCGTCGTCACCGTCACCTCTGCCGAACCCTTGGGCAGCTCGGAGATGAAGCGTCTCGAAAAGGCATTGAAGGGAAGCCAGCTCGCCCAGGGCAAGGAACTGAAACTCGTCAACAAGGTCCACGAGGGTATTATGGGAGGTCTGCAGGTTGACTTTGGAGACAAGACGATTGATTTGAGCGCTTCTTCCCGAGTCACCAAGTTCGGTGCTGCTCTCGCCGGTAAGCATGCGCTTTTGCAGCTGATCCCTTGGTGATTGGCTAACGATTGTCGTCGTTTACAGAATCCATCTAAATAACTCACGCTTCAAGACCGGGTCAAGAGCATATGAGCATTTGCTGGAGTGTGACGTGAAATGTGTACCCAGAAAAGTCATGGCTCATATCTGGTGTCAAAGTAAATAGAAAATATGAGAAACCGAATGACACGGACACAGGATTGGACGATAGCGGTCAAGCCGCTGAAGCAGAGACTTCTTCATCATGCCACGCCGAATTTCTGCTACTGTCAAGTTTCGAAAGCGAGACTTCGCTGTTTGTGGCTGTAGTAGGATGCCTACTGTGAACCAACGGCCCGCCATTTCTTCTCGACTGTTACCAGTTCTGTGCCGTGGAACTAAGGCCAGCTATTCGACGGAATCAGCGAGTTGAATAGTCAAGAAAGTTGCAGACATGACAAACAAGCTGACTATTGAGTATGGTGAGAATGGCAAACGAGAAAACCTAAGCGATCGACAAGTGTTTCAGGCGATTTGACGTTTCATATCGAGAAGAACCTGGTTGCATTTATGAAGAGCCAAGCCAATGCCGCAGGCAGCTTCCCAACCCAGGCTATCGATATACTTAGCAGCCACTTGAGACCTCCAATAAGACCGACGCTCTACGTTCTGAACGCGCAAGATGTCAGACGACGCTTTAACTCTTGAGGAATATAAACGGTATGGACGCCAAATGATACTCGAGGGTTTCGGTCTGCCAGGTACGCTTCTACATCTCTGTGCACCTTACATCGGCTCATCACCAGCATGGAACTGTACCAGGTCAGCTCAAGTTGAAAAAAGCCAGAGTGGCAGTCATCGGAGCGGGCGGACTAGGTTGCCCCGCCTTGCAGTATCTGGCGGGAGCTGGTGTCGGTGAGTCTGTCTGCGGAGCACGGCGGTGTCAAGGGAATTAACAAGGCATCATTCTCCAATTCCAGGCCATATAGGTATATTCGACTTTGATAGAGTGGAAAGCAGCAATTTACATCGACAAGTGCTGCACAATACCGAAAGAGTAGGATGGTATAAAGCCGAGAGTGCCAAATTGGCCTTGGAAGCGTAAGTCGGAGCTGAGTATCATTTCTACCTCTCTTTCCCAGCATTGATGTACAATTTCTATAGTCTTAATCCTCATGTGGAGATCATAGCCCACATACAGCCTATATTACCATCGAATGCGATATCCCTCTTAGGATCCTACTCTCTCATCCTGGATTGCACCGATCGTCCGACGACACGATACCTCATGTCCGACGCCGCCGTTCGACTTGGCATTGTCCTCGTCAGTGGTGCGGCAATCAGTATGGGTGGTCAGTGGAGCGTGTATGGCGGTCACCATCGAGCTGGCATACCCCTACCACGGACCGAAAGAACACAGGCGACCGTAGTAGGTTCGTGTGGTCACAAGCGCCGGCCATGTTACCGTTGCATCTGGCCGAAACCCCTTCCGCAAACTGGCGGACCAGGAGCTGGAACATGTGAAGAAGAAGGTGTTTTTGGTCCTGTTGTGGGTATCGTCGGAGTGCACATGGCCTCCGAGGCTATGAAGGTGATTCTGTGTCTAGATGGCAAGTCTTTCCCAATATTTTAGCACGGATTTTGAGTTCTAACAACTTTCCGTCGGTCTTCAGACGAGGAACCACGGCTTAATCTGTTGTCACTTGCACCATCCTCTACACCGTATCGTAGCGTTAAAACGCGCGGTCCATCTATCAAATGCGTCGCCTGTGGTCCGAACGCCACAGTGACTGACGACCTCGATAATGTGCCGTATGAGGCGTTCTGCGGCTTGGCGGGTGTACCTGAAGAGGAAGAAACCAGAGGTGGCGGACAAGTCGCTCGTATTAGGGTCAAGGCATTGCAAGAGGCCCTCGTATCGAATGAAGGCGCGAAAAGCGTCTTGATTGACACGCGGCAGGAGACAGAGTACGGTATATGTTCTCTCCCAGAGTCGAACAGTAAGTTTACTCTTACTTCAGTTACTACTGGCGCTGACATGTTGACCTCGTGTCCAGATGTCCCTATGGAGACTTTCATTAAAGACCCTATCAAGAACGTGCAGAGTTTGCTGGAGGGATCCGAGGACACCGCTGGTGCGAACATATACTTCCTATGTCGGCGTGGAAACGACAGCCTCGTCTCAGCACTTGCGCTACGCAAGGCACTTCAGGCAGCTGATCCTGAGAATTCAAGGAACTGGCAGATCAAAGACGTGATTGGCGGAGTTCGTGCATGGAGTAAAGAGGTAGACCCGCTCTTCCCTGTCTATTAGCCTGCGGTCCTCAGCTTGTTGACGACGGACCAGGCGCACAGTGTGATAGCCGTCGTCTGGAAGCTCATTCATGTAGCCACCTGTTCTTACTTCTACCTTTGTCAACTAAAGACCAGTGGTGCAATGGTATTGCATTACGCAGGGGCTGTTATCACCTACCATCAGCCAGGGATTGTGGATAAAGGCTGAAGTTGCAGGAAGGCTCCATTGAGGAAAAAAGGTTGTTCTGATCCACCTTGCATAAAGAAGCCTGAAACGATCAGCCTGGCGGGCAAGCTTAGCATACGGCCAGTATATGGAAATAGAGTATGGGTTGTAATTGTGTGCAACATAAGATCCTGCCACAGCCAATTCCTTAGCGCGCCGCAAAAGTAAACAAATCTCAAGCCCGAAGCGACATTCCACTTCCATCGAGTCGCGGTCAGTCTATCTGGTGACTTTCACATGAACATTCGAACATCTATCTATCTGTCTGTCTTCTTGTTGCGACATCAGTTAAATAACTTTGCAGCGTACGTCGTCAATAGGACATATCGAAGTTCTTTCAAGTCCGCAGAGGACCTTCCCTCCCGACGACCGACGACCGTCGAATCGACACGCCACGAAGCAGCGACGTAGAAACCACGTCACGGATCGAGTCAGTGTGATTATCACACCAAGCATCAACTCCCGACCATTCAGACCTGATACGTGACTCTTCGAAGACGTTATCGTCTAATAGGCTCGAAAGCACGAGCCTGAACCATCGAGTATCGGTAATCGACAACCCATCATCTCAAACATCGCGCAATCCCTCTCTGCCTCCCCATCTCGCCTTCGCTGGCTGTCTCGATAGCACAGCCTGTTAGGTCACAAACAGGCTCCTGATTGTAAATTGGATGAACTTGGGCTTCCCAAGGCATGAAACCAGCTGTTAGTACAGAAGCCATCCTACTACATTCACCCTCTGCAGGGAAGCTCACCTCTTCTCACAAACTAGGCTGCAGCTGAGAATTCTATATAACTGGCGACGAAGAACGTTGAAACACGACCTGATCCAAACTGCACTTGACAACCGGCTGGACCAATCAATCATCACCTCCGAAATACCGCAACATTCGTTTACAATCACGCTCAATAACACGCTCATTTACGCATATTTAGTATCTTATCAACCCAGCTTTTACCCTCACGACACATAGAAGATGTCAACACATATACAGGGACCTCGAACACGCTCACGATCCAACGCAGATCAGACTATCATGATCGATTCGACGACAACCAAACCCCTTCGGTCTTCTGCAAGCACTGTTAAGCCCATGGGCTTTTCAGATATCAAGATTGGGCAAAGCGGTCGACCAAGCGTAGGTAGAAGAGCGAGTAGCCAACAGAAATCGCAGCAGAAGAAGGAGATCGGGCAGGAAGATCCTATCGCTATCATGGGAAGAAGGAGGACACCTGACAGGGAACGAGACACCACAACGGAAGATGAAGACGATGATTTCGTGATGGTCTCCGTTTCACCCATACCCCCAAAGGGAGGGCAGCATCCTAACACACAGAACATACGTCTTGACGGCACGCAAGGACCACCCAATCATCGGCAGAAGCCAACCGTCCGCAAACCACTGAAGAACCAGCGCAGTCTATCACACTTCCGGACGTCCTCTGGCGGACACGACCATAAACGTGCAGGATCTCCTGGTCTAGGTAACGGAGGTGCTTGTGGAATGACGCAAGCTGCGGAAAGACTCAGCTTGATGGAAACAGATGAAACGGATGACCCACTGGCTTTGCACTCATCCGGGACTCGCAATGTCGACACCTTCGGCAACAAATCGCCAATCCGGCACGTTTTGGGTCAATCTCGCAGTCTCGGAAAGGCCTTGCTTAGTCGTACTCGATCAGGCGTGGACGATGAAGCTGGTAGCAGTCCAGACTCAGTCAGACGCCAAGGCGGAAGTTGGATCAAGCGGTCAAAAGCGACGACCTTCGAACCATCAAGTCTCCATTCACCGATAGGACGTATGGACAATGCCGACACCTCCATCTCCTCGATGGACAGCATCTACGCCGACTTGGACGTCACATCCAGAGGCTCACCTGTGGGAAGTCATAGTAGAAATACTAGCGAAGAAGACGACAGCCTGATGATGTCTAGTTCTCCAGCATTAGACACGCCTATACATCATCGAACATATTCTACCGCCTCAAGTGCGCCACTCGGGCAACCACGGCCCAGCGTTTCTCAGCCTCGATTCCCACCGCCGTCTACCATCAAGACTCATGCTTGGCGTGTAGCATCAATGGACGCGGATTATCAGGTCTCTCCCTTCTTGTCGCCAAAGACTGTGTTGGCCTCCCAGAACGCCAGTATGCCCACCTATTCGATACCGGGACAGCCAGCTGCGGAGAAGGAAGAGGCGACGTACACTATGTCACTCAACAGTCCTTACCAAACACCAGCGTATCGCCGCCCATCGTTACCTCATACCGATAGTCTGTTTGGTGGATCTGGGCTTGTCCCTGGTAAGAAGACGGCTTCCATGGGAGAACTGCAGCAAGTTGGATTCGGAAAGGAAAATCATATCAAGCGGCCCTCGTTGGGCAACTCGCCTGCGAGGATTGGTTCGTCATACGGAATCGCCTCGAACCGGAATCGCAAGTCAGTTTCTGGCACATCTCTCCATGAGCAAAGCCAGCTACCGAGGGCTACCCTGCCTCGCTCGCATGCCGGATCGCTGTCTGCGTGGGCGAATAAACCGCATCGACGCACAACAAGTGTAGAGTCTTCCATTCCAACAGTTTCATCGGGACTTAGCCACGGGTTTAACCCAATGTCGCGCTCTCAAGGGCTCAAATCCGGTTTATCTGACACTGCGAAGATCAGTGCGAGCGGAACGCCCTTCGCAAAGTCCACCACCACCTCTTCACGATCTTCGTTGAACTCAAACATCAAACCCATAACAGGACAAGGCCAACCGAAAGCACGGGCGTTCGAACAAGTTAAACCTTTGCAAACCGCTTTCGAATCGCACGAGGGTCAGCAGGTTTCCCGAAAGTTCAGACCGAGGGATTCCGGTCTCAGTTTGAGCTCCAGCACATTTGCAGGCGTCTTTGCTCCTCCATCGCACGACCAACAGGCTTCCAATATCGTTTTGCCGAGTATCAGCAGACCAATCCGGCCGGCCATGTTGAAACGAGCTTCATCCTGCGGCGATGAGAGGTCTTCATCGTCACAGCCGCCAGAAAAGACACCCATGGAGGGACCAGGTCCCGGCAGTATGTGGCCCGCGGCCTTCGGTTTCGACTTTGTTGCTGCAAGAGCCAGCTTGGGAAACGACGACGACAAACAACCCAGCATGCCTGATACACCAGTGAAGAAGGGAGCTTTCGGCACGGACGCTACCCAAAACCCAAGAGTTGGACATTCTACCTCTCAGCCACTTCTCACCACGTCTTCCTTGTTCTCTGTGATTAGACCTACGGCACATGCAAAGCCGAGAGCTTCTGTTCCTTTCGCCTCATCACAGCCAGTATTCACGACTACGGATCCTACTGGCAGGACATCATCTGTCCGCGCGGTCATGGTCACCCCCGCTGTCAGCTTGGCTCACAACGGGGCCTCATCACCGCTGTCACCGTCTGATAGCTATGGTGCTCAAGGATCATCTCCTACCGTGCGAGTATCACTAAAAGGCACAGGAACGATCGGAACCGTCGAGCGTAACGCAACGGCCATTGCAACCTCGGCAGGGAGTGTGCATATGGGGCTATTACGGCGGCTAAGCAGTGGAGCGGCAAGTAGTAGTGAAATGAGTGAAGATGAAGGTACACCAACGAAGAACACTGGTACCGAGAGGTCGATGTTGGCCTCGCTCGGTAAGTGATATCAGGGACTTTCACCGCACCTGAAAGCTTATTCTTCAATTCTTATTTCATACAGCTGGAAGATCAAAGACTCCAACTCCCTTGCCCAAAGTTCAAGTCCGTCCAACATCCCAGTCCGGTCTACTGACGCCGCAACATGCGTCAAGTATCCGATTGCCATTCCACTTGCCTCCCGAACCTTCTCCGCTAGCACCTCGACATTCGCTGCCTCAATTCTCGCTGAACAATGTTACGAAGAGGCATCAACCCAGAGTATCTGCGCCGGGAGGTGCTATCGGTCAACAAGGCGAGGACATTTTTGAGAGTAATTTTGTCGTCGTGGAGATTATGGGTAAAGGTGCTTTCAGCCAAGTTGTCAAAGTCAAAGATCGCCAAACGGATACCGTTTACGCCATTAAGAAAGCCCGAGGGGTTTTTGAGGGTGTCAAGGACAGGTACGGTGCAATGTGTCCAAGTATATCGTTAGTTAGCCAAGCGCTGACACATTTTTGCGATAGATTACGGCATTTGGAAGAGGTCGACATTCTGAGGCACCTGTCCAGTCATCCTAATGATAATGTGATACATTTCGTCGATGCATGGGAGCAGGTATGTGAATTTCATGAAACATGGCCAGGAAGATGTGCTGACACCTCCGATTCTAGAATCGCCAATTGTTTATTCAGACGGACTTGTATCTTGGCACTCTGGGTTTCTTCTTGGAAGAGTATGGCCGACATTTCGAAAGACTTGATGAAGCTCGTGCTTGGAAGATTACGCGGGAGTTGGCCGATGTAAGTGGGATGGAGTATCACCGTTGCTGCTATCTGCTGACATATCTTTGGGATTCGCAGGGTCTCGACTACATTCACGCTATGGGAGTTATTCACTTCGATATCAAACCCGCAAACATCATGATCGACTCGGTAGGAACCCTCAAAATTGGTGACTTTGGTCTGGCTACTAGGTGGCCTCGAGTCACCGCAGAAGCAATTCTGGCTGGGTCTGGACTTGGAGGCGATGTTGGAAACATTACTGGCATCACAAGGCTTGCTGATCGAGAAGGAGATCGGATCTACATGGCACCCGAGATGCTTCACGGGCAATATTCGATGGCAGCCGATATTTTCAGGTGGGTTCTTTTGGCCCATGGACCCGATATGGAAATTTATTCTTTTTCGCCCTCTGCAGCTTTGGTTTAGTAATTCTTGAAACCTCGACGAATATTTGCGTGCCTGACGGTGGTGGTGAGTTAGTATTTGTCGGCGTCGTTCAATGTTGTCTGATTTTCCCTCGTCTCTCTTATCTAGCTCCATGGCACGCCCTCCGAGAGAATGACCTTTCTGTCGTCGACTTCTCAGCAATCTCCCCTGCTTTGACTGATTTAATCACGCAATGCATGCGCGCAGACGCTACCGAACGACCGACAATCAAAGACATTGTCTCGCATCCAATCTTGCACCGAGCTCGTATCGCAGGACAGGCAGCCCTGACTCCGGAGCCCGATGACTGGTTGACACAGCTTCTGACCGATTTTACTGCTTCGGTCAGTGCAGACGCGGCCGACGTGGAGATGGCGTAGTCGCCCAGCTCTATATGTATTTGTATTTTTGACGCATTTGATATGCTTCCTCGACATATAGTTGTATAGATATCATAGAGTATCACAGAGTGTATCAGATATCATGAGATAGTGGCTTGTCCACCGCGCGCTACCGTATGCCTATATACAGCAAACGCTCGCGATTCAAGGAGCGACCTTCGCTTCCGCCCCTTCGCGATCGCATCGAAATCCATGGACCCTTTGCCATTGATGCATCAGCTCAGATGAACGCAATTACTACATTCTGCAGCTACTATTTATCGCAAGTGGTTGCTTGGAGCGTCTCTGGACCGAAATCGATACGACTGAGTTCCTCAAGAATTGAGATAGCAAGAACTGAACGGCACATCATTATTAACGCCGTCGCTGAAGCAGAGGGGGGACCCGGAGAAGGCTTGCCGTTTGTCCCGCCAAACCGACCCCGAAATTAAGAATACCATGATGGAAAAGAAGGACGCGTTATAGAATTCACGGTTATCGCGGGCCGGATCTAGGAATGTCTCGACAAACTTCGGTTGAGCGTGCAGCATTTTGTTCGAGTGAGGGCATATATCAGGAGACGTGAATTATAACAACGTAACGATTCTCAACATGACAGGCAGTAATAATCTGAGGATTGCCCCGTCAATGATCGACTGTTGTATAGCGTGTAGCCAGGGTTTATACGGTAATTTCGGACCAGATGACGGGTAAAAGCACAACACAGGCCGCCCAGAACTATAGTCAGGCGAAAGAAGTGTTAGTGCTGTGCATCGGCGAGTTTGTGTAACACAGGACATACCACTTGCGCACTCTGTACCACCAGGCCAGGGTACTCTGAGACGCAAGGCGCGTGTTTCCTTTCCCCGAATGGCTGTGTGAATAGTAGCCACAACGAGTAAAAGGCGACGGCGAAAAAGTGGTAAAATAGCAACAAGGGTTTTGGTGTTAGACTGTGAGAGAGGTGAAGTGTTAGCCGAGGTGGCCTGTGATCTTTGAAGTTGGACATACGCGGATAAGAGACCGACGGGCCCAGCAACACAGTCTCCGCCAAGCTCAAAGTAGCCAAAGCAGCCTTCCCTCAACACCGACAGGTTCTGATCTAGTCGCGAAAAGCATATTGGCAGTCAGCATCGACCATCATCGACGTCTGGAAGAAGGTCGGACCCACCATCCGCGCCAAACAAGTCATACAACGCAATACTCAACACATTCACAACCCCGGCCAAATGTTTCCGCTTCCAATACCAATCCTGCAACCGCTCCGCGATCACGTCCCAATCGTGCAGATCCACAAGCTCGGCCGACGGTTTTAGGTAATCAGTCAACAGGACCGCATCGTGCAGCGCGACCGTCATTCCGCCGCCTGTAAGTGGGTGTCGCATGTTCCAGGAATCACCGACCATGATGACGCCTTCTCGTGCGCCGCGGCGGCCTTGCATTTTCGGGGGGAGGAACGAGTTTGGCATTGTGCGGAGACGGTCGGTGGAGAGGGCCTGTTTGATGGAGGGGTGGAATTGTTGTGGTAGATGCGGGAGGTAGTGGGTCTCGATGTGTGTCTGCGATGGGGGATGAATGCAGGTTAGAACATGACTTGACGCAACCCGATTGCGCTTGGATTTGAACGGATTCGTGCGTACTTTAAGACTTCCATCCCCGACTGACGGGAGTTTACCCTTTACATCCACCAACATCCTCGTTTCTCCTGCCTTGTCTGCAATCTGGTAAAGAAGCACCGGTCCATTAGGCGTCAAGCATACCGTTCCATGTCGAGGTTGCGGTAGAGGTACATCCTTTAACACCGCACCGACGAAATGTGATCGTGTCTTGATTGGCTTGACAGGTGGTAGGATTTTCTTCTTTATGGTAGCCATGGTGGTATCCGATGGTGAGCCAGTAGCGGCATTTCGGAATTTGGAAAAGCAGCCGTCTGCGATGATCGTCAATGGTGCGTAGAAATTGCGGACTACCGTGTCTTCTGCCGTCGTCGTCGTTGTCGACGTTGATGTATCACCCTGCTTCTCCTCAGCCGCGGCAGTTCGAGTCTTGCTAGACGTCTTGTTCTTCACAGCCACCTGCACACCGATTACTCGTCTCGTATGATCACAAGTGATCAGATTCCTCGCTGACCCTTCGACAATCTGTACACCCGGCGCATCCTGTATGACTTTCCTCCGAAGCGCATCGATGAACCGTCCATGATGGAACGACCGACCCTCCTGCTTCCCACTCTTCGATATCGCATCTGCCGTCTTCTGAACGTCTGCCGGTTGCGTCGATGATGGATGAAGGCGTGATGAGATTGATTCCCTGTTTTCACCCGCCATCGCCTCTAGTTCTGGGTATGGAATCGGCACCGTTCGTTCACCCATCACGACGCAGTATCCTTCCACAGGCGTCGCATCAATCCCTTGCAAGCATTCTTCCATTCCAAGTTGCTGTAATGCGTTGACTCCACCGGGTTGTAGTAGTTCACCGACGATTCGGTCTGGTGTTGTGAGATCACGTTCGATAAGTAGGATTCGACGGCCCGTGTGGGAGAGGCTGTATGCCAAGGCACAGCCGGCGATACCCGCGCCGATGATGATAATTTCTGGGGAGGATATGGAGTGGCTCTTCTTCTACGCAGGGAGAAAAGGAAGGTTGATGACGATGGCCAGCAATGTGAGTGAAAGATCAACTTGTGCGACGTCCGGGCCAGGAACTAACCTCGATAACCTCGGCTTGCTGGTCGTCTACATCAAGCATAGAATCCGTTCTCTCTCCCTTCAACGACGTCCCGGATCCTGGCAACGATGAAGCAGAGTTTGGCGGCGAGTCGAACATTGCTGCGGGCATGCACTGACAACCAGAAGGGTGTTGCAGCGATTGGAGGTGACCTTGTATCGTAGTTGAATGAGGAGGGAGCCGTTACGATATAGAATCAGACAAACACTTTATGGACTGAACTAGATAACATGACAACAATGTGCTTCTCACTTCTTCTGCTCATCGTTCGACTTTGCTACTTTATTATTGATTTTATTAGTCCGATCAACAAAGGTTCCCCGGGGCCGCCCGGACGCGTGACAGACATGTTTCAGATCGGGATCATGGCCTGCCCCGGGATGAGCTTGGGCCTAGTAGCTGGTGTAGTATTTTGCTATTGAGGGTTTACAGATATTCTGCGGCCTGACATCTGGACTGCGACGATTCAGCAATGATGTTCAATTGCTTCCAACCTGGTCATGAACGCGTGTTTGACGAACCAGTCCTTCCGAATCCGTGCATCCGTCACCCTCGAACCGAGCATGAAGGGTATACTGCAAGACAAGGCAGACCATATTTCGGAAGCGTTCTGCCTTGACTGTACAGACCACTTGCCTTGATCCTAAACGGATTTCACAAACCACCGTTGCCGCCAGCTGGAGGAACGAGCGAAGGACATTGCGATCCGGCTTAATGGCTTCACCTACCGAGGCGTCGCAAGAGCATCCCCGAAATGCTGGTAGAAATAAGCTATGTAGACGCCGAATACAACCGATTTACCACCCAGTACTATTGATTACCGATTATCGACCCAATGATACCATAGAAACCACTGGCACATCCTTTCTCCTCCGCCTTCCGCGATCGTGGTATCAAGAGGAACCGCAACACCACCATTTCCCGCCCTGCCCTGTTCGTTGAGACGACACCTGCATCTCCGCTGCTGGCGTTTCCCATACTAGAGGTCTTTGCAAAGTAGCGAGATGGGAGATGTGATGTGCGCTGAGGTGATCCGTCGTATCTGCCGGGCTTGTGAGTCTGCAAAACGAGAAAAAATGAGATTGTATATCAGGCTCTGGAAGAGCGTGAGGAGTTTGAGGAAGTTCTTACCCTTCAGCCGAAGCGTAGGGGAACGAAGTGGTTATTGTTGTCGTGCTGCTGATCCAGGGAGTTCGTGAAGGTGTACCGGGGGAACGAGAATCCACGCAGAATCCACTGTTTCTCCCCATCCGAAACTTCCACGACCCTCGCTTTCTTCACCACCTTGTCCAATGCCGCTGCCACTCATCCAAGGACTTTTACACCACACAGCCGAACCGTGATCTCCCCTTCCGCCAACCCACGCATCACTGAGCCTCACATCATATCCAACTTCAACCAAAAACTCATCGGCTTTCGCCTGGACATACGCATCACCCGGTGCGGCTCCTTTCCCCGAAGTTGAGGTCGAAGGAGAGGCGAGTGCGATGATTGGTCCGTATAGCGCTCGACAAGGTGGGAAGAACGCTGAATGTGGTAGTCGTTGCGCGTGGAGCAGGTGGAGGAGGATATCGAGTGATTTGAGTGTGTAGGGGTAGCCTTGTCCCAGGCGGGTCGTCAGAACGTCGAGGATCACGGTAAGCAAGTCACTGTATGTCGGGTTGATGGAAAATCGTAAGCACGAACGAGGAAAGGAAGGGAGGAAGAGAGAGCGCGTACGGATGTGTAGCATATGTTGTTATTGTTTCCAGTTCGATGGGTTCTGCGTACCGGTCCTCGTTGTTTGATGCTGGTTCGACGTATGCCTGCCAATCAGGATATAAGGATGCCAAAGCAGGTGAGTTGGGCGTAGGATCCAGTTTGGATCAGCGATGCGAAAGAGGGACGAACCGTGACGATCGCTCGTAGTTGCGCTGCGGACTCGTCGGTTAGAGGATTGGTTGTTTGTGTGTTCGTAGGAGGGGTAGGTGACCAGTGACTCCATGGGACAGCCATTCTGCCATCATTCTAAAGTAAAGTTTGATGCTGCCGTATTGTGTGGTGTAGCATCGACTGGATACCTCGGAACTATGGTCAATATAGCGTTTATTGCGTCGCTCCGCAAGCCTTTGATCGCCCATCAGATCTGCATGTTGCGCATATTCATTGTCCTCTTCGAGCGGGTGATCGCCCCTAATTGGCCCTTTTGCGACCGTCAATGACATGCGATCGTCGAGGTCAAGGTTAGTTAAAAGGCGATTAGGATCAGAGGAAGAGGCTCAAGCTGGACTATCGGAGCGAGTGCGGTGGAAGTGCTGGTAGTGTGAAGACCACCCAGGTTGTAACGCGTTTATGATAGCAGATGGCAGCAAGCAAAGCAAGTGAGTCGCACTCATAGCAGGCTCGATGTAGATCATAATATGAAAGACGATACGGCACTATATTATTATACATGATACATTTGAGCATTTTGAAACGGTACGACAGTAAGACACAGAATGGCAAGCGACCAGTGCAAGGCCCTATCTTGGGCGAGTGCTGTTGAAATCACACTCGTCAGATACCAAGCATTCGCCACCGCACCTCATGAGCCTTGTACCGATTGTTCTTCGCTCATGGCCTTGAAGAATCGTGTGAAGGAGGGTATCTAGGCAAAGAAGAAGTAAAAGCTGAATGGGAAATCGTAAAGCGGGCGGTCAGTGCTGTGCGCATACTGAAAGAGCTTCTCTGAATGTTATGTGAACTTACGCTGACTAGACGGTGGGACAGACCCAGCTGCAGCGGACGTTTCGAAGCCGCTGTTCCCCATTGTCAAAGCCCGTAGTTGGGCGAAAAGGTCGCTAGGAGCTGCCTCGTTCGGTGCAGATGCGTCGGAGAAGGCAGTGGCACTACCAGGTTCTTCGCCAACGGTACGTTCCTCTCCCTTTTCGTTAGACCCGTCTAACATCTCAACATCGCTGGGAGGAGTGTCACCACGTACACCTGCGTTTCCTCCCCTTTTAGATGCTTTCGTGCTGCCGCCTTCTCCAGTGTGTCCTTGCCGTTTCTTCATTATCGCTCCCGAACGCTCTCCTCTGCGTCGTTCATTAGTGGGATCGGGATTCTTCTGTGCTGACTTCGTTCTTATGTACACCCAAAGATTCGGCTGGTCTGAAGCGTCTCGGTACCAGAAACTTCCACGGACATTACCACCGGCACACACCTTTCAATCCGATCCAGGGGCTTTGATGACATTCGCTGTCAGCTCATCGCAAGGAAGTTCTTTGATAAAAGCGAATTTCCCGGAAAGAGTTTGCATCTGCAATTGGGCGGGAGTTAATTTCTGAGCCATTCCGAAGAACGAGCTAAGCACGGAATTGAGGGGAGGTTAACTGAGCAAAGTTCGACTATATCACGTTTCGGATGGTGACTCGTTGACGACTTGACTGAAAACTAGATGCGTCGTGAGAAGAGCTGAATGGGGCGCGATGATCAAGAAACTGAACCTGTCTACTTGTCGACCTTCTGATTCAAATTGATTAGCTAGCCGTACATCAACTTTATACGGTTATCCTCATGAGGAAACCTTTCCTCGGGAAATAATTGACGCTCCTTTGTGCCAGTGAAACGTCACCACCGCTATCCCTCGTTGAAGAGGCTATGCAGATTGTGTCGTTTCCCCTTGGTCTCGTAACCGACTCCTATACGGAAGGCAGTGTGACCGTTGTGGTACATGTGGTTGTGGTGGAGTATGGATGCTGCAAGGAGAGACCGAACTGGGGTGAAAGGTGTCTTGCTTGTTTCCACATCATGCGCACCACTTGAACCTGGTCTTGCCGTCTCTTTGTATCACTGCATCATCATTGGAGAACATGTAAAACTACTCCACATATCGCCGACCAAAGGGTATGGGTCCGTGCATTGCTGTGCATCCAAGGCAGTTCAGGCGAACTTGCAGTAGAGAGTGGTTGGAGAAAGGAGCTCATCCTTTGTCCCTTTGACAGCTGATGTGTCTTGCTGAAGCTTGTAATGATGCGGCACCCACCCTACCTTTGCTGCTTCGTCTCCTGCGGTCTCGGGAGAAGTCGGAAAGTCTGTTGATCTGCCTGGTACAAGCTGATGAGAAGAGTGGATGACGACCATCGGAAGCGGTTATGGTCGTAGCCTCGAAAAAGAATGATGTTGTGAATTGGCTCAGTCGGGACAGCCGTGCCGTGCGAGACGGAACAGCTACTGGAACGTAACTTTGTGAAATAAAGAGATGTCCGCTGGGCGCTGGCCGAGCGATCATGAAACCATATATGCACTTACCTATAAACCTTCCAACAATCTAGCATATGCTCCCGTCACATTCCCATAGCGCCAACCACATAGAGCATGGGACAAGGCGAAGAGGATGCCGCATTGTAGGGACAGCAAGAACCACTTGAAGGAAACGAAAGAGTATGTTTAGCGGTTCGAAGGGACAGCCTTGTTCCAGCCGGTTTGTAATGGTCGTACGGTCGTTTGACGTATATCTACATATATGGAGCATCAGCCTCGCAAGTCGAAGCGCGAATGGTGTGATGAGGCAAACAGAAAGAAAGGACGGACTGCGACGTTTCCTCGTAGCTGCACTGCGGACCCGGCACTTGTCGGGTTTGTCGTTTGTGGTGGGAGGAGTCGGCGACCATTCCATGGGAACCACATTGCCATGGTGCTGTAAGGTAGGACTGATATTGCGGGGCTGAGAAGGGTCAACTTTCTTCTTGTCACCCTCCACTGACCTCGTGTTGGTCTGCGAATCACTGCACGAGCTCTCCATGCATATTCCCACAGAATGCCTACTTCGTCCAGAATACAACCCTCTAGCTGTAATGTAGCCCATCACCCAGCACGGACTCGCAAGGTGTCTTTCAGATACTGCGATCCGGCCTTGCAAACCACATACCATCTTTTGGCTTCCTCAAAACACACACCCACTTCAACCGATTCTCCTTCTTCCTCGTCGATTTCGTGGAATTTTCTGTGCATTTCGTTTTCGCTGTCTGCCACCTTATACGCCTCTGCTGTCGAATGAAATGGGTCTTGACGACATGAGGCACCTGGGAGGTGGTAGTGATGTTTATTACATCCCGGCCGATGAGAGGGGATGTGGTTGCTGGTTGGTCGGAGACTGAGAAGGACAGGGTTGTACACGAGTTTGCTTAAGAAGAGTGTTTGGCCGCCTGTGCTGGCTGTTGGCGGTGTTGGCTTGGCGGTTTGAATGCCGACTCTGGGCGCGTGTGATCGACTTGGCTGATGATGGGCTCAAGATTGAGCTTCCAGCATACAACATCTTCATTCTTCTCATTTTCCATTCAAATACCTCGCCTCCTCGCTTGCAACATCCACCAACCTAATAGCAGCACCATGGCATCTGAGCTCCGCCAGAGAAACATTCCACAAGGAACGGACGCCAGGGAAAACGCGGGAGTTGTCGTCGCGGAGGAGGAAATTACGCTACTCGCGACTCCAGCGCCGCAGTCTTCACCGCAGCAGCAGCGACATCAACAGCCAAAACCTCGGTTCTTGTCATCTAGAGCGTTGAGAAGACTTTTGCTTCTTCTACTTGCCGTTGGAGCCGTGGTTGGATTCCAGCAGGGCTGGTTTGGCGGACGAACAAAGCCAAAGGTCATCTATGCGTCTAGGTGTGTAGCCCTTCTCGTCTGATCCTCTTGTGCTCTCTTCTTCTCCATCTTCACCCTCGCGCGCAGTCTCTTGTATCCTCTTGGTACACCGTCTCATTATCCTGACATTCCTCCCTCCTACCAGATACTCGGACGAATACAAATTCCGACCCGCCGCATCCCCCGTAATCACCGAAACCCTGCCTGACGGGCGCATCCGTCTTCGTGGCGCCTCCCCCGCCGGCGTCGGAATAGACGCCTCCTCCCTCCCAAAAACACCGCAACAGCTCGCCAAAGAACGTAAAGAGGCGGAAGAAGAGGCGTTGGAACGTGCAAAGGCGCAACTTGGGATCAAGAGTAGGAAGAAGAAGGAAAAGTCGAATCTGGAGAAGATGCGGGAGCAGGGGATCCCGATGGCTGGTTCGCCTGGCGGCGGTGGTGCGGCGCCGCCGGGAGGAAGTGGACAGGCGGGCTACGGAGGTGGTGGAGCAGGCCAGGGAGGGCTTGGTGGGCGTGGATCTGGATCTGGTGGACCTACGCAGCAGCAGCAGAAGCAGCGACCGGGGATGAATGGGATGGGAAAGGGCACAGCGATCAGGGGTGGGAGGAAGGGCATTCAAGTCAAGCCGGGGATGGATGGGCGGGCTTTGTGATCGTTGCGCTGGACAGGCAAGGTAGAAAGAAGCAGAGGGTGGGCAGGGGGACTTGGTCGCATTTCGCATATGTGTTTGCGATGACTATTACATAGATTTACTGATTGCGAATGAGAAAAGAGTTACTATCCGACATGGAAGGAAAGGAAAAGGCTGGAAGAACCGGGGTTTTGTTTGCTTTTTTAGCGAAAGATTCTCATGAGGACCAGAACTGTCTCGACGGTGGACCTCCCAGACCCCACGAAAGATATTGTTGGGAGGGATTCGAAGGGCTTTGTTGGAAGCTAGCAGGCAACGTAGAAGCGGCTGAAGGGACGCGAAAAACGATGATCGGCATGTCAGTACTTGACGTAGATCGCAAAAGCTTTGCCAAAGGAGAGCGAGACTTACGTTCGGTGCTTTCTGTATACTGCCCTGGTTCCGCGGAGAGGGGCGTCTGAATGATTCGCTCGGGGAAAGCTTTGTCAGTATAGGACCCTCCATGACGGGGTACCCAAGAGAGCTGTTGGATGGGAGATGAGTTATATCCCTGCGGCGAGTACCCCGAAGCATTTGTTTGCAGGTGGGCTTGTTGTCCGGTGAATTGGGTTGTGTCTCGATGAGAATACTGCTGGGGATACTCGGGTTGGGTGTATTGTGTGCTGCTGCATCGTGTCGGCGGCATAGTAGTAGGGGCAACGTAACGCATGTCTCCATGGTTGGCACCAAGTGTCGCCAGCGAATACATCTGCTGACCATCAGTACTTATCATAGAATGATCTTGGTAATGCTGAGGCAAAGCCTCCTGATTGTTGCGTCCACCGGGCGCTGTTCCATACGTATACATATGGTGACCGCTAGCCTGCGTCGTCTCTTCCCTTGCGAGTCCAAGGGAGGGCGCGGGTTCGAGGTGGGGAGACGACGTAGGCAGGGAAGCTATAGAGTATGTGCTGGACCTGCTGACAATGCGCCCAGCATCGACTACAGGAGGAGTGGTAGCAAGAGGATGTCCCCAGCCAGACGGAGTAGTGGATCTTCTGACCAATGACGCACTGGGTGTGTTCGATCCGTCATCTCTTTCCTGGTAGTCCGGGCCCCCCGAAAACGGGCTTTCTGGTGTGAAGCCAATTTTCCGGAAGGCTTGGGCAAGCTTCCCTCTACTGCCCGTGGAGGATACGCTACTCTTCCTTCTGCCGGTAGCTGGCCCTGAACCGGCTGAAGTGCGTGAGTGTCCAGACGTAGTAGAGCCAGTCCGTTTTTTCGGCACTCGGGCGGATTGGGTAAAGATCGTCGGGGCAGTGTAGCTGCGCCTTATCCCTTGCTGTGAAAGTTCAGAGGCTGGGATTGCCGCTACAATGCCTGGAATAGGACCACTTTCTTGAGTACAATTTTGCTTTCCTAAGAGTGGTCTCGTGTCCTTTGATGTAGATGCCTCCATCGAAGGAGCTATCGAAGGAGGATATGCTGCACCCGTTCCCCCTGCTGAAGAGGATGTATTCTCTTGTGACACAACAGTCGGTGTAGCTTCTTTATACCTGTAATTTTTGCCTAGACCCAGTGCTGAGTGCATGATGTATTGTATGGGGGAGGTTCCGGGCATTACCCAGTAAAGTCCGTGTGTATGGGCCATGCGCCAGGGACTTGCTGGTGCCCGGAGGTCATCCAAAACAAGTTTCAAATGACCAGAGTACACCTGAAAGTCTCCTCGGTAGTCCCCACCCAATAAGTCACTCACATCTCACAAAGTGCCGTTCATGTGCCCTTCTGGAACCTCTTCCGGGCCAGACGGTAAGACGTAGTGAAATTCTTTGGTATCATCGTTGATGAAAAAGCCCCCATACACATGCGCCTGGCGCCATGCTGGACTTTCTTTCAAAGTCTCCAAGGTGAGTTGCTCACTGCAAGGTGTCAATTCTTTACTGTTCACTTTCTCCTTCAAGTCCGTCATTGTCATTAGGGGGAATTTTTCATGGGGTGTTGTCGCCATACTAAAAGTTAAAAAGATTGCAACGCTTGGGCTGAGAAGGGGTGGAATATGCTTGAGCCGCTGGCGGAAGGAAGATGTGAAGTTCCCTTTTTCTGTACCACCCAGCGTGAACCAGTTGCGAAATAATAGCTCATGATCAAGCGTTATATATGCACGTAACGTCCCCCTCAATAGGTAGTATGTCTCAGCCGTACATCTTCCTTTGTTCCGCAAAGACAAACAAGTATAAGGACTGTCTGATACTATTAGTGCGCAGCCAATCACAAAGCCCTCACCGTCATCGTACGGTTCTCACCAAACTCAATGCCTGGAAGGGGGGGTGAAATGTTTTAACTTTCACATCGGATATCCTTGTTACCTTTCGATTTTGCGAGACATTCTCCAGTACAAATTCCACCACCGTATTTCTAGTTTTCCGCACGTGTGAATGCGAAAAAAGCATCGGAACAAGGTGGTGTGAGAGTCGCCACCCGACTTTACAGAATGCAACAGAGAACTGCTTAAGCAATCGCCGTGTCTATGAGCATGAAGTTATGAAATGAAGTCGTCATTACTGCCTTTCGTCACGCCATCCTTGCCGAACTCCGCTCAACCAGCAGTGCGGGCGCTGAAACATTAGCGAAACAATAGAGGACGGCTACAGGATTTCTCTTGGCGACGACTCGGATTTTACACAGCTTCAGGATCTGCACCTTGCCCGCCTTCCCTTCGCTTACACAGCTCCGCGCTCATTTAGGAATGGTACATCTGGAAAGCTTTCGAAAACCTGGATAGGTGCAGTGGAAGTCGCTCAGAAGAATCGAGGCAGATGTCGCAGCAGAAGATAGGGCAAACTTGATGAGATCCTTTTAACGAAATTTCATCCATTACGAAAATGTGATACTATGAAAAATAATCTCTATTGTCCAGCCATATTGATGCGCAATACAGATACCTAGGTCGGATCTAACGTTGGTGAACGTCACTTGCTCCTCTCACAAAGCGGCTACAATCATTTCACCCCACTCTCCTCGAGCGATACCAGGTTTCCCGAGCGAATAGAGGTGCCGCGAATTTGTCCACTAAGGTGGCACCATCATCAGCTCAATTCATTCGTCCCTTCCCCTTCAAAGAGTTGATCGGTGGCGCGACGGTGTTTTCATCCTGTGCACGCCAAGCACGGTACATTAGTACATCGTGGACCCCGCCAGCTTACGTATCCGCAAGAATGACTCACAGGTTCGCACTTTTTACCATCGAAAGACACGGCGAGGTAAAAGGCGGGGGATGATGAGTCATATGCCCAGAAACAGAATGTTTGCAGCACCCTCAGGAAAGTAGACTCACCTCAGCACCCAGAGACACCTCTGCCGTTCCATCCTCCAACAGCCAAATCCGAGTCTTGCTCTCGTTCGAGTCACATCGACGGCCTTGAAGAGCTTGCGGACAGCCAGCCCATCGCCTATTGGCGAGATATGGGAACGATCAGCAAAGGTCCGGATTGTTGGCGATGGCATTTCCACTCACTTCCAGACATCCACCTCCATCACCTCATCTCGCCCGTCAAAACGTAACGGCGACCCCCTCCCAAAAGGGTGATTTAACGTATACAGGGAATGCATTCCTGGAATGATACCGAAGTATAAGCACGGAGGTCGGGCACTCACATCAAGGTCTAGCCTGAAGGGATAACACTCACGTTTCTCGAGACATCCAAAGAATCTCGGTAATATCGCTCGCACGAGTTCAGATGCACAAACAAAGGACGATCCTGTAATGTCATCTTCGTGGACATGTAACTGTACAATTGCGAGGGGGTACGTAGGGACAGCGTCAAACCTGATGATAGTAAACTGTACATACCTTGAATGACATGATGAAAGGCGGCAGAGCCAGGCCACTAACCAATGAAGGCTGAATGTGCATCGTAACCGACACTGAATAGTGGCACCAAGCGGTACGTGGAATCAGCACGGTGCCGTAACCCAAGTCATCTCAAATGCTCACCGTCACATACATCTCCCCCTACCAACGCATCCCATATTGAACACCTCTTGATACCGCATTTACCGATCGGACAAGTCCCATGCGCTTCTCCCAGCCTAGGCACCTGCGCATCGTCACATAAACCGAGTAAGTTGCGTTTCTGAAAGCCAGCAAGGTAGATGTCTTTCGGTGTTATCGCTGTCGTCGGTGATGGTCTTGAACATGTTACCGAGGAAGAACATTCACCGGAACAGGTTTCATCAAGAGCTCGACGTGCCTTGCCTTTCCCCTTACACCTCGCACCGGTGGATGCGACCGGAAAGGAGGGAACAAGGATATTGATATCGCGACAAGGGCATACGGCGCGTCCAGCTGCTAATAGGTCCTGAATCAAGAGGTTGCGGATCATTCGACATATAGCAGCGGATGGAGGTGTATCGAGGCATAGATCCGATAGGTCGAGGTCGCATGGAGGAGTGAGCGAGTGAACGGTGTGCGTGTCGGTGGTGACGACCGTGTTTGATGAGGTTTCGGCCTTCATTTCCTGAGAGGCAGATGGGGGCTGCGAGGTTGGTCCTTCTATGAATTCTTCATCATGGCCATCTGTGCAAGTCACAGGGCAGCTTCCCTTTCTCCTCTTGCACTTTTTCTTCCTAAATCCCTTTGGCAATTGCGACGCCTGCTGTAGCTCGGAAAGTCGTCGAAGCTGGAGAGATCCGGTCAATGTAGGCGGTGATGACGAAGGAATGGCATGTTTGGCAGGCGGTGAAGCAGGAGGAGAAGGCGGTAGCGGTTGCTGTTTGCGATATGGCTGGACTGTCATGATGGTTGTGTATGTAGTCTTGCTGTAAGTTTGGCAGCAGCCACAATCGATTTTATAACCATGATCCCGACGGGTATTCAGCTACTTATCTTATATCGATATCCCGGGAAGGTACAACGAGATTCGGCGCCTTGATCTTGAGGCATACTGCTGTGATTGTTGACGAATGACAATGACTGTGAAGTCGTTATTGAAGAACAGTCGTCTTTTCGCGCTAATTTCGACGGTATGGCGTCATCACAGTCCTTCAAGTCCTAGTCCTGGCCTGGCCTGGCCTCCTCCTGGTATGTGGCCTCTTTTCCCCTCGCTCCGCCCTTCTTGTCCGAGGTGATGGCGCCTTGCGATACCGTAAAGTCATTCGGACCCACACCGCACCTGCGACGACGGCTTCTTGACCACATACCCGCGCAACCCGCCTGCCTCACTTTCCATCGAACTGCTTCATCTTCCTTTCCACCACGCTCCGAATAGGGCAAGCCGTCGACTCAATTACGTCCGGTCGCTCTACACCAGCCTTATTGGTGACTGCTTGTTGGTCAACCGCCTTGTAGAACTGATCACAGCAGCGGTAGAGCGCTTCGACGTATTGTGCGCATTTGTCTTGATCGTACGAGTTTCGAGACAGGCAGGTTTGAATGGCGCATGCTGAAATAACAATGTAAAGTTCAGTACAGTACGTTTAGTACAGGTATTCGAGCATACCTTCATCTTGACACGATTGTCGATCAACATTCAGGCGTGTGGGCTAATGAGAATGCAAAGTCAGCGTCAAGTGTTTCGTTAAGAGTCAGCATGTACCCACTCGAACCATCTTCCGTCGTGGAAATTTCCTTCCAATTCCTGATTTCGGGCGATAGATGGCACTTTCACGGTGGCAGCTGGCGACCAATCCGGACTATACAGCAGTACCTTCGACCCGTGTGGCAAGCTGACCTATCAGTGAAACAGTTATTCTATTGACGAGAAGGCCGGAATGATGCACAATTTCGGGACAGGCGGTGCTTGCTGCAGCAGTTCACTTTGCGATCGACAAATCGACGGATAATCTCGCCAGCTATCTTGGTCTTAGCCGGCGTCATCTCGATTCTCTCCATCTGGCCTTCATTTGACAGTCGTACCGATACAAAAGGATATATAATCTCCGTCTGCATTCCCTCAAGCAAAGCTCATCCTAAGAAGTCTGGTACTTGCAAATAATCCGGAAAGATGGCGACCTCAACGATAGTCCCGGCAGCAATGTTTAGCCGTCACCACTGCTCGTCAAAGGCAACTATACCGCAACCGCAATCACTCCAGTCCGTCAGACTTGAAGTGTTGACCGCCTCCAGTCCGTTCTCTACCATACGGGAGATATCTGAAATCATCATTGTCGCTCTGGAACTCGGTACGCCAATATGGGACAATATAATACCATCACCTCGCGCACCTCTCGAAGTTCAGATAGCTCGAGTCGCCAAGCAGCATCTCATGCAGTTGAAGGATCCGAAATCCGACAAGATATACGTGCGAGCTGTAGGAGTTCTTACAAGCGGAGAAGAGTGTACGGTAGGAGTGGCGATCTGGCAAAAACCCGGAGTGCGGTATCATACCCTGAATCTGGAGGAGCTGTCCGAAGATGATAGAGAAGGCTTCGAAGGGTATGATATGGTGTTTAGAGATGCATTTTATGGCGGATTCCAGCATTACAGGGACAAGTTGATGGGTGACGCACCTTACTGGTATGTTCACATAGTCGCCTGCCGCACCTTTCAGACCGACTGACACTCGTTCCGCAGGTACCTATCGATCCTCGCAGTCCACCCCGATTACCAAAATTTCAAAATCGGCAGCAAGCTGCTTGATCATGGCCTGCAACACTATGTCATCCGCGGCGATGGACGTTCCGACACCGAGACGAGATACCCCACGCTTTTGGAGGCCACGCCTGCAGGTGAAAGATTGTACAAGAGTCGAGGGTTTGTGAAGGAGGATGAGTTTACGCTGGCTGAGCAGTCTCCGGGGATGGAGAAAATCAGGTTCCCGTTGTACCGCAAACCGGCTGACGCATAGAAGGAAAAGTTTTCTTCACTCAATACGCTTGCTTATCTGATACAACCCGATATCCAACTTGGGTTTGAAAAATCAAACACGTTTGCTTTCTATACCTATCCACCTACCTTTGCTACAATACCGTGTGAAGTCTCTCGACTAGTGACAACAATTACCATTAGATACCGGCGCTTCTTGAGTAGCGGACGGGACGCCGTTCGTGCCGCCGTTCGTCTGAGCTTGAGGGAAGGCGTTGACCGACCGAGGGTCCGCCCCACTGGGAACGTCCAAAGCCGGGTTTCGAGCGAAAAATCTTCAAGTTAGACGTATCAGCGAAATTGCATTTGGGCTGTCTTGTGTTCGTCATCAGCTACTTACCCAACCGGCTTGAACATGACCATGCACGTCTCTTGCGGCATGACAGGATAATCCTCTGGTCGCGGAATATGTGTGACACCGACAGTGAGGTACGTCACGATATCCGTATTCCTGACGTTCTCGTCTCGCTCCGCCCAGTAGCTGACGGAATCCATCGGGGTGATTCGGGTCTGTGGGACCCATTTTCCAGCTGGGTAGAGCTCTTCTTCGTTGAATGGGACCGTCCAGATGCTTTTGGTTGCGAATGGAGCTCGCTTGGCGACCCAGCTATCCGGCTGAGCCAGGAGTTTGGGTTGCTACAGTGTAAAAAACGATCATGAGCTTTGAAAGGGCTCGAGAGTTGAGTGTACTAACCTCCTTGGCCATCACTTTGTATCCAACGGATTGTTTACTTGCATAGTGCTTGTGGTTTTCATTGACAAAACTGCGTACACGGCGCCGTAGTCAGGTCGGTCCTTTTTGTTCAACTGCGCAACTACGAGACGTACCTCCAGTACCGCTGACGATCAGCATCAACATCCGCAGCAGCCTCTTTGGCAGTTTCGTAAACAGTCTTTTCAGTCGTGAACGCATTTCCGGCAAAGTTTTCCGCAGACCCTGTTGGATGCGGGGAGACCACGATATCGGTTTGTACGACAGAGTTCTTGATCCCATCAATCATAGGGTCGACGCGCAGCGAGAAAAGGTGTTGATGGTATTGGGCATTGATCTAAGAGGAACAGAATCAGTGACCAGGAGGCTACAGCTGTTATCCTCGAGGCTACGCACCTGAGGCGCCACTTCAGTTCCGAAACCGCCTGTTGATTCGCCAGGGGCCAGTAAAGCCAGGTTCAAGATGCCTGTCAAGCGGACCTCGAGCTGTACGTTGCCATCTTGGAAGAACTATATTGAAGGGAGACGCAAAGCAAGGGGGACGATCAGCGACTATTCGATAAAATTTCGCTTGCGAGTGACTCACATTCCAGTAAATGGCGTATTCATAATTGGCAACCTTGAAGAGAATTTACTGTCCTGTCAACACTCTGCGACATCTAGTAAAGACAAAGTGAAACCCACTGTGCAGATCATGGAGATGACCAATTTCCTTGACCGCACAGAATGCGCTCGTCCGCCTGGGCGATAATCGGAGTGCTTGAATAGCAAGCCGGCATCTTCCTCGTGAATGCAGATGGCATTGTTGATAACGGTCGGTTGCCCTGCGTGATTGACAAAGGCACCTGGGAGGTAGCTGGTAGCGGAAGCAGGTGAGCGAATGTAACAATCAGTTACACGTGCTTGCTTACTGGATAGCTCCCTTGCAGCATTTCCCCAACATGAGCTCATTCGCCAAAACACCCAGTCCATACTCCCCTGAAATGGACAAAGCCATGTCAGTCTCATTCTTATCACCGGCGACCGTATACCAACTTACCGACGTCAAATGCGAACTTTCGAGGATGGGGCCACTACGATAGACTAAAGTAAGCAGCCGTTGAACACCGGTTGATACAAGTCGCCCTACCTCAGGTGCCGCATAGGGCACGACTGATGGGAAAAAAAGGATTAATTGATTGACGAATTCTGGACGGACGGCGTTTGCTTACCCATTTCAGCGAGCGACAGCCTGTAGAACAGTGGTCTCACCAATCCGTCGTCGTTGTATGTCACAGTGGACAAAACCAAGCCCTGTTCCAACAGATCAGACGTGATAACCACTCAGAGCATGGTTAGAAAAAACCTACCTCTCTATAATGGAATCCAATATGCATCTTCCATTTCTGCCACTCTATTTCATTTCCATCCATCTTGAAACTGACGCCTTCAGGTTGAGAGATAATCAGCGGTTTCAAGTCGTCCCGTTCTGTGATGCCATGATGCTTCTCCAGCAGAGCGGGCAAGAATTCGGAGCGTTCTCGAGGAGGAAGAATGACGGGTTGATCGGTTTCACTGTCCGTGGTGGTAGGGGGCGCGGTTGTAGAGGTGAGAAGGTTTCCATCTTGGTCTCTTCGCGCAGGCACATCTACAAGAGAAAGGGTAAAAGCTTAGTCAACGGTACGGAGCGAGGAGAGCGAGTCGCATACCAATGGCTAGAACTTCAAATGTATTGGCATCCAAGACCTAAATACCGAATCGGTTAGCTCGAACGCCTCTGTGCAAACAACAAACAGAAAACTTACAGGGTAAAAATCCAAAGGGTGCGCATATAAATTACTATCCTCCTCAAACCTCGCATAAGTCATACACTGTTGAATCCTCCTAGTCGCCGGGAAACGTTCATCGTAACCGATAGTCCAACCATCGCAGAACAGCTCTTCGGGTTTAATATCCATCTTCTTCAGCCTTGCAAGTACACGAGGGTCTCTCCGCAGAGCGTCTTCGGCTTCACAGAGTTCTTCTATTGTGAGGCATGGTTGTTCGCCGTTCTTTAGCGTAGTGCTGGAGGTGACGGCAGGCTTGAGACCGGCATTGAGTGTAACCAATAACACATGCACGTATCTGTGTGCGAAAGAGCGATCAGACGATGCTCTTGTCACAACGAGACTTTACTTACCCAGTCAAAAGATCAATAACATGAACCTCAGCGACCCTCTCCAACTTGCCCGGCTTGGGCTGAGCCTGCTCCGCGACATCAAGAGGAATCCCCTGAGAAGCAAGCACATCCAGCTTGCTCGGAGGCTTGGTGTAAGTCGCTACAAACTTTATCGCTTTGATTCCTTCCGACTCGGCGAGGTGTCGGCGTGCGGTGTCGCAAGAGAGGATGATTTCGTGTGGGCTGAGAGGGTCGAGTGGGTGTGAGGTGGAGAAGCGGTCGGACGGGGTATCGGCAGGAGACATGTCGCGTTGATGTTTCTTTGGAAAGGCTTACGTGGCGTGGTATCGTAGTTGTTTGATTTAAGATTATGAGATTACGAGAATGTGACAGGAAAGGCCGATGCTCATCCGGTCTTATACTTGACGAGAACTGGTATGTACAAGTGCAGGTGCACGCCCTTACGTCCACCGCTGATTCTGAGGCTCATTGCCGACAAAGAGCTATCCACGAGCGCCTGCAGCGGTTAAGCTTGAATGATACTGCTATACCCCTCCATGTGCAGATCCGAAGGGTGAAGAGGTCGGTCGGTAATCGCGGGTAGCAACCGCCTTGTCGTCCTAGTAGATAACGGTTGTTCCGATATCCAATTACTTTTGGTTTTGGTTCCGCGTGCACCAACAAGCCAACAGGTTCGAATTCCTGATCTATTCCATCGATGCTTGAAGATCTTTGCGCGCGCTATCAGATTCACCGTAATTAATTCGGCTACGTGGTTATTGCGATAACAATGTCTTCGAGACTGCCACAAGCACCAGAGGAGGACATTCACCCGGTCGCTGAAAGAGATGAATTGGAGCCATCAGAGGATTCCCAAAGAGCTCCGAGAAAGAAACAGAAATTCACACGAACTCGAGGTGTTGGCTGCGAAACATGTCGTCGGTGAGTCTACCCTGCTGAGCTTACCACCGCCTTCGTTCAGCTTGGCGTCTGACCGAGTCTATCTGCAGACGGAAGAAAAAGTGCGACGGCATCGACACGATCTTCAAAACATGCCTCGGGTGCCGGAAGAACGGACTTCTCTGCCTACCATGGGGATCGGAGCATCCACATCTTCCTGCTGGTACCTCTCAGAATGGAGCGAACTCTCGTGATGAGAGCGAAACAGTCAACGATCGAGGCAGGCGAATTGAGGTCCAGCAGGGCATGGGTAGCTCCGTAGCTACCATTGGTTCTGGTATGCACATTATCAATGCGAGTTCACGAGGACCATCGACTGTCAGAAACGGTGGCTTGGGCAGTACATCCGCATCCGCTGTCTCGTCTCAACAACGTCCAGAGCTTCTCAGTCATCCGCAGCATATATTCCCTCTCAACTCGCTACAGAGCATACTCAGCAGCCAATGGGTTTCCCGGCACCATCACCGCCGTTCCAACAAACAGACCCAGACTTTGATCCACAGTTTATCAATCCCGTCATCGATGAGCCGATGAGCCCGAACACCGCTGCCATATGGATGTCGTTGATCCAGTTCACTGAACCGACCGTTCCGATTCCGCAAGCTATGGAGTATACGACAGAGCAGGCGGTCTTTGGAATGCAGGGTGAACAGAGTAAGGGGTATCCGCGGGGAGGATACAGTGCGGTTGGTGCAGCTGGACATGCGACAAGGTCACCTCTGCTATCGAGCAGCGATACACGGCCACCGACCTCTCAGGTGAGGATGCTTATATCGAGCGTTTGTGCTAGTCTGACAATTGATGAATAGATTCCGGTCGATGAGATCCTAACAATGGAATACGGTACTTCCGATCCCTCTGCTAAACTTCCCAAACACTAAATCGACTAATCTACCCTCACTTATAGCACTCGACCCACGCACAGACCTCCGCAAACATCCACACACACAGCAATTGCTTGATCTATACCTCTCCATCGCGGACTGCTGGCTACCGACTTTCCCACCTGGGTCAAACAATCCAATACGAACGGCCGTGGCGGGGCTACATGATTCTCCAGCAAGCGTATGTGTGAGAAGTGCGTTGGCTTCTGCCTATATCCGATGTATGAAGCCTATCGGAGCGGGAAATGGAGCAACGTCGTCGGCGAGCGGGAAGGCAAAAGGGAAGCAGCGGGTCGAGAATGCTGGAACGGACGACGAGTTACCGAAACCGTTGAGTGTGGATCTGGAGAAATTGTTTGTGGATACCGCGATCACTTCGATTTCTGCGAACCCGCCGGATTTGAGCTTGTCGAACAAGTTGTGGTGTATTATTGATCTTCGTGAGTACGGTTTCGGGCGTGCCTTGAAAGGTGTAATTAGCTAATGATTTGTATACGCTATGTAGAGCTATATTACTTTACGCATTCCTCGGCATTCCAGGGTATGGAGATCATGAAGATGGCCGAGGATATCATCCACCAGGAGTTTGGCGAGTCTCCGGAATTGGTCATGTCCCTGCTTTACCGACAACAGTATGTGCTTCCGATTACGTATATCCAAGCCATGTACTCATGATTTCTCTTTCCGGACAAAGGACGTTTGGAGCACGGATCTATGCTCTCGGAAACATCAGTGCATGTCTTCTCGATCGGGGAAGACGATGCGTGTAAGTTGCTTTCTGCCGTCTACAAGTGTCGCATTCTGACGATTGGGGACGACGCTAGATTCGACCTCATCGGGAAGAATGACGACGATCCACATATTCCAGCGTCTATGGCTCTAGGCGCGTACGACTCGAATTGGGTATCGGGTAACGCATGGTTAGGAATGCCGATGAGTATCGGCGTCCAACTCGCCAGCATTGTCGAACTCGTCGCGGACATCAAAGATGCGGAAAAGCAGTACGGCGTCGAGCGAAGGAGTAATGGGAAGAAAAAGGGGCAAGTGCCCTCTTGGATGGATGAAGCCTTCCAGGATCGAGGGTTTGCGATTGAGCAGAGGATCAAGAGGAAGGACTTTACGAGGTCCGTTGGCGGAAATGCTGGAGGTGTGGGTGAACCTCCTATTGGAGTTGTGCTAGGCGATCTTTGGAAAGCTGTGAGTCTCACGACGAGTTCACTGTCCATTACTGCTTACTGATGGCGATGATACACGGACAGACGGCTTTGACTGTGCTCTATCAATCCGTATTCTCATATGGCCCGTTACATCCGCACCTACGCGCGACATTTGCAGAAATGCGTCGTACACTAAACATCACATTCGAACACTCGTACCGCTCGCCGCCACCTTTCCATCTGCCCCATCTATTCGGGCACATTTCCTGTCCCGTCTTCTTCGCCGGTACGCTTGCGATCAGCGTGGAAGACCGACAATGGGCACGCCGGATGGTCGAGCGTCTAGGGCCGGAGCAAGCGTGGAGGGATAATCGGGCAATGTTGGAGGGTTTGTGGCGAGAGATGGATGATAGAGGATGGCCAGTGGATTGGTATGAGTATATGGTTGAGCATGAGCTTTGGGTTGGGTTTTACTAGTGACGACGGAGATGAGGGAGAGAGGACGAAGGGATGATTAGGTAAGCGGAAGATCTGGACCAGGATTCTCCGCGGGGAAATGGGAAACGGCGATGCGGCAATAGCGTCATGGCTTCAACGGCTGGAACAACGAATCCGCTACCTCTGTTATATATAGTCAGCATCGCCTTGTTCCCTTCCCTTCCGTCAGGAGCCACCATGCAAACAGTTGCGCAAACAATCAACATCTAACATGTCTTCCGAACTTCAGTTCCTCGTCGGTTCCAACTCTTCCGATATCGCGCTCGTCAGCTTTTCTCCCTCTATGAAACACCTCACCCGCGTTGCAAGCTCCACTGTCGGTCCCACACCATCATGGGTCGAACCGTGCCCAATTCCCGCCTTGCACGGCAAAGTATTCTACGCTGCTTCCGAGATGGCAGGGAAGGTGCTTAGTCTCGATTTGGCGGAGGATGGGAAGTTGATTGTCAAGGGTATGGGAGTGACGAAAGGTGGTTCAGCGCATGTGTTGGCATTGAAGGATGGTAGTGGAGTGATCGCTACCAACGTGAGTTGTTATGCTCGTCTTTACCACTTTCCGTCAGCTGATTTTCCGCCAACGTGACAGTACAGCGGAGGATCCGCTCTATTCTACCCGGTTGACCAACAAACCGGTCATCTGCCAGCAGCAACAACAGGCGCCCTCGCATCTCTTACACCCTCCTTCCTCGCTTCTCACCCACCGATTTTGGACTTCCCGTTCACCTACGCGCGCCACGGACCGAACAAGGACCGTCAAGAAGCTTCGCACCCGCATCAGGCTGTTGAAGGGGAGGATGGGATCGTGTATATCCCTGATTTAGGGAGTGACAGGATTTGGATCGTCAGGAAGGCTGCTGGTAACGGTGAGGTTGAGTTGGAGATCTGTGGTGAGATGAGGTTGCCTGGTGGTGCTGGTCCGAGGCACGCTGCTTTGTCGCCTGATGGTAAGTATGAACTCCTTACTCCTGCTCAAGGCGGAAGAACTAACCGATTGACCGATGATCAGGCAAACACCTATACGTCATCACTGAACTCTCTCACGAAATCTTCATCTTCCCGACTCCATCTTCTGCAAACCTGCACAAACCTTCCGAGCCGCTATACCTGCCCATCGAGCCGCTCACCTATGAAGGCTACGAAATCGTCCCGCCCGAAATCCCTCGAGAACTCCGCGCACCACTCAATGCCGGCGAACTCATCGTCTGCCCGTTACCGCAAGCTCAGGGCCGAACATTGTACGCATCGAACCGCGGACAAGTCGATTTGAACTCCCAGATCCCCGGAGCGGACGCCAAGGGGGATGCTATCACAGTTCTCACCCTCTCCGAGGACGGAACTCACGTGGAATCGCACACGATTGTCCGCACTGGGACAAACTTTATTCGCGGGATGGGAGTGAGCAAGGATGGAAGATGGTTGGCTTGTGTTGGGCAGAAAGATGGAAATGTTGAGGTTTATGAGTGCAAGGGTGAGAGAGGGGAGGAGTTGATTTTGGTTGCGAGGTTGGAAGCGAGTGCGACGGATGGGTTGGGCGTGACGATGCTGCCTACGGATGTTACCTGGCTTTGAGGCGAATGCATGCGAATACAGCAACCAATGTAAGAAATAGAAATAGAACTGATAAAATGTGTTGCTTGGACAACGTTGCTTGCTGAAACTAGATCCGAGATCAGGTCAACTCGGCAGCAACACATCGCGTCTCTCTTCTTGGCATTCACCTACGACCTTTACGCCGGCTTCCCCTTGTTCTTCTCCTCATCCTGAACGACCTCCTCCAAAACCTTCTTCATAACCGCACTCATCTCGCCCGATTCTCCACGCGCCCACTTACTCTCCATCAAACGATGAACCGTGTTCCATACGTCCGCACACGACGCGGGGAGCCTGTATACCGGCTTGGCGAAAGGTGCGAGGTTGTCGTGTTGCGCCGAGTGGTTATTGATTTCCGCGAACGCCGGGGAAGAGAGTGCGTATAGTTTTGCGCGGGAGGGTGCGGAGCCGGGTGGGTGGATTGTGTAGTACTCTGGTGAAGGGAACGCGAATGGATTCTCCTCCGTGACGGGGAGTTTTTGCTCTGAAGCTTTTCTGGGAGCTCCTTCTTTGGCTGTGATTGGCGGATTTGAGGGAGTTGCAGGGAAGAAGGTGGATGTTGGTTGTGCGGGTTGCGTGAACCAGGTAAGGGAGGACATGTCTTCGGGTTTGTTTGCGTGACTTGTTCGTTGGGGAGAGCCAAGGAAAAGTGAACAAGTGAGTATACGCTTTTGCAAACCCCGATTCCGAGCTTGCCTTCTGATTACCCCTTATTTATTGAGAAAGAAGGAAGCTAGGTCGGAGTTGGTTCGCGTTTCATGTTGGATTCACGTTTCAGGCTGTGCCGCGGGGTTTGCGATCGAAATAGAAGAATAGAAGAACAAGTGGACAGGAGAAGTAATCAATCCATCAATCAATTCCATCATCATCCTAGAAAATCTTTTCTTGTTCATGATCCTTCGTATTCCCTCTTCAACAACTGGACAACGGAAAGCAGACATGTCCTCCGCACCCGCCTCATCAGTCTACTCAAACGACGCGCAAACACTCGCACCCTCCGAGGCGTCACTGAATAGGCGGTGGTACACCCAGATCCAACAATGGACACATCGACTTCCTCCCGACACGGATGAACAAGACGTGAAAAGCACGGAGGAAGAGACACCGCGAGAAAGGGAGGTGCTGCAGCGGAGTAGGCGAGGGAGGGATGATGAGGGTACAGAGGCAGGTACCGTGGCGCCTGGTCATTCGATTTCCAGGAGAGCGAGTCGGGAGTACATGAAAGTTTCTCACGGTGAGCAGCAGCGCAGCAGTGTCGTTGTCAAAGCGGAAAAGCTCAAGACATCGAGCCCGTCAACGAGAAGGCCCGAGTCTACAGTCCATCCGACATCACGCAAGGCGAAATTGATCAAGTACGAACACGGCGAGCGACCAGTATGCATATCCGAGCAGCAACCGCCATCTCTCCACGAACAACGCAGACAACCTACTATCATTGCCTCTCCGAGGGAAAAGGAAGCCCTCCAGACACCTCAACCGAAAAGAGGAAGACGTCCGCCGACGCCGTACCACCCACCTTCTGATTTGGCGCTTAGTGAAGTTTTAGAAGAGGAGGAAGAGAGCGTGATAGCTGTTGAGGAGGCGATGTCCGCGAAGGAAAGAGGCATGAACAGAAGGGATCACGATGTGAGTTTTGTTCCGCGTTTTAGGATAATCGATTCGTTGCGTTACTGGTTTAAAGCACTAATTTGTGTGTATGTCGTCTTCTCCAGGTCCCGACGAGAACCACAACGCGAAATCCTTCATTGGCCGCTTCGACGACCACGCGGAAACGATATCCTCCTCCTCCTCCTTCGACCGTTACTCGGGCCCAGACAGTCAAACAACGGCCTTCTTCGAAGATTGCGCCGTCAAGGAAGTCTCTTCGTGACACCGACGCCATCACTACGACCACAATCACAAGGAAAGCAGTCCGTTCGGTCTCCTCTCCAGCAGAAACATCTACGACCATTGTGCTCCCTATTGCCGCCAGCAGTACCGCCGTTCGCAACAGCAGAAGCAACAACGCGGAGTACACATCAACGACAATAACAGCAACGGACGACGCATCGTTCCCGCCTTTTTCTTCTCATCAAGTGGAGGAGATGACGGTTGTTCCGGAGGATAGTATCTCGCACGTCGGTATCAATATGAATAGGCCGCTACCACCCCCACCACGAGCGGTAAGATCAAGAAGGTCGCCGGAGGCTGTTCGTGGACGAAGTGAAGAGCGTATTACGGATCAAGGAAGACGAGAGAGAGCATTGACCTCATCTTCGGACGGTGACACCACCGAACATTCACGGTCACGCGGCAGCAGTAGCAGCGACACGGACTCAACACTCTCAGTAAAATCGGGGAAAAGGCGTCTCGGACCAGCTTATCGGAGGATCGTACGGGATTCTTCTGCCTGGTCATCGTCATCGCCACCTTTTCCCGGACCCAGGCGGCCTATAGGAGGACCAAGAACAACAACAGGAATGTCATACGAGTTCCCTCCTGCGCCTGATCCCCGAATGGCAAGTCACCAACCCATCCTGCGCCTTACGTCGCCACCACCGCCTCCGCCACAAATAAGTTATCATCCCATGCATCCGATCCTACCGCCACCGCCGTCCCGACAACTATCAGCTATGCACGCTCCTCTGCTCCTCCCAAGTAGTGGATCAATCGGACAGCTAATCGGACAGCAAAATAACCAGCAAATGATGATGTATGGCAATACGCACTGGCTTCCACCTCATTCCTCCCTGCCACATAATATACACGGTCCAACGAACGGATATACTGCACCGCCAATAGCTCATGCCCAAGGCTATGCTGGAGGAATTACCTACCCCGATAGACGAAGAGCCGGAACAAGTCCTCTTCCCAATCCCAATATCCGGCGCGGATCATTGGGGTTGATGTCGCTTCTTCCGATGGCTGCGGTGCAGCAGGGACAACAAGGAGCGGGACTGGACCGGATGATGAGTAGGCGACCGTCGAGGGCTACTTCGTTACCGGTACAAGGGCTGCAGAAACGGGCAGGTGGCGAGAGACGGTCAGTCTGTCACGTTTCTTTTTCTTTTTCTTTGAAAGCGCGCTAATCAAATTGTGCTTTGATAGGCTTGAAAGACAACGCACAGGCATACCCCCGTCGACACCGCAAGTAGCAGGAGGAGCACCGGAAATAAGATCTCGCCGAGCAGACAGAGGAAGATCAACGGTTCCAATTCTGCCCGGTTCACTTGCTCGTATGGCAGTACCAGGTGCCAGAAACGCGACTCCACGGCGAGGTGGTAACGTTGGTTTGGTGTCAAATATGAATGGAAGAGGTAACGAGGCCGCCATGCCATCTCAGAACGCGAGAAATATACCGATCGGTCAACGAGTGCCGGTAGTTCGACAAGGAACGGGCGTTGTTGGTGCTACGATACGTCGCGGTGGTGGAATGTCGGGTAGGACATTCGGGAGAGCTGCTGCCGGTGGAAGAACAGCAGGAGCGAGGAGCGGTCCTATCGTCAGTCGACCATCTGGAAATGTCTCAAGGTCCGCAGCGAATCCTAAAGGCGCTAATGTCGCAGCTGCCGGCAATGGGGGAGGAGGAGGATGGGTGAAAGGGCTGTTGCCGCCTTACGGGAGGAAGACGTAAAGTTCACAGTGTTGTTTTACATAAAGTAGGTATGCATATTGTTCGCTTTTATTGATGATTTTGGGAACCGTCACCTTACAGATACAGATCAACTCTCGTCGTACGGGAAACTCGCTGCCAACTCATTCGCGCATTGTTTGATAGCGCATCAGCCGCTCGATATGGTGGCAGCTCCGGTGGTATCTCAAACGCCATCACTTGGCTTACTCTATGTAGCGGTGACAGCCGCACCGCCCTGGTCGGGACAAAGGAAGTTGTTTCAGTCCCCTTGATATAAAGCGTTAGCCGATCGATCTTCAGCGGAGACTCCTTTCTGTTAAGCACGTGTATATATACGTGAGCACCAAGGCCGGAAAGACCTGAAGTCTTGTCAACCAAACTTACACCTGACGCTCGAAACCAGGGTTTTCGCCTGCTGAAGAAATTCAACGCGCTAATATCTTTCATCGGAACAATTGCAGCTTCTTCTCGAACCTGTTTCGATGCTACCTGGTAACGAGTTTCGACAGCTTGCGGAGAGTCTCATAAAGGCAGGTTTTGTGGATGGCACGGCAAGATACATTGTGCGAGAAGACGAGGAATTAGTGGACTACGGTATCTGCCTAGTCAATATCAGGTTACGAAGATACTATCGATGGAATGAGGCATATGACCAGTGGTGGGCGATAGTCGCAGCAGAAGCTGCCGGAAGACCCTTATCGCCACCAGCCCTTCAGCCCAGCACCTCCGGGCATTCATTCGAGACACCGCTTCCGTCGGAACAATATCGTCACCCTCTTGAGGGTGAACGTCGCGCAGGCAATGATGCTGTAGACTTACATCATGGACAAGCACGTTCGATGGCCAGAAGGAGACATTCTCAAGAGAGAAAGCGTCGTTTTAGTGTGAACTCTTTGAAAACGGGCCAGCAGGGGTCGAGTCCTGAGAGAACACAGCTCAGTGCTACTATCAATGAACACACAAGCAGGCCCAGGACGACTTTACTGAGCGTTGGGAGAGCTGCTGGGAGCCATCGGGCTCACTCGGATTCGAGGAGGTGGAGTGCGGAGACTTCTTCGATCGACGCAATATCGCCCAGCTGCAAGCACATCCGCAAGGGGAGCTGCAAGGGGCCATCCCCCCCTCGTTCGAAAAGGCTGTCGATTGCGCATTCAAACGAGATCATTGAATGCTTGAAGGATTTATTCTTGTATGCCAATAAACTGCTACTGAGCATAGGCACTCCGCAAGATGACAACTACGTTACATTGCAGGTGGGGAGGATTAAGAAAATTCAACAAACCCGTAGGCTTTGTTTGTGTACCCAAGAAAATACCCAATATCACACGTATATTCAAGTCCTGATGTGCGAAGAGATAAAGCGTCAGGGACAGATCATTTATGGCATTCTGAAAAAGGAGGGGTGGAAATATTGGCAAGAAGAGGAGGTATGTGATCCTGTGTTACGCAGGACTACCTTCAGAATGGTCTGTCGAGGTTCATGTCAGCTTACATGGCTCGCTCACTCGTTCGTTTTCGTCCCGCTAATTAGCTCCTGTTGAGGATGAAGCTGCAGACACTTCCTCGCAAGCATGGAAGCGACTTCAGCATGGGACTGGTACATCTACAAAGGGCTTGCCAGCACATCTACACTGCGTTGGTTACCGCCCGCCAGACAGAACAACAATATGATATCGTTCTTGGCAGGGTAGCACGCCAATTGGCGAGGAATATCATAGCTTCAGAAGGTGATGGAAATATTGAGGAAGGCGTCATGGATACATCCGGTGAAACGGACTCCGTGGCATTGTCAGATGAAATACATAATCTTCAACCGGAGCATTACCTTCAATATCATGTCGAAGAGAACCCGGACGATTTCGCTCATTCGCATGCAGCATACACCAAAGACGACTCCGGAGACTCTCGATCAAATTTCGGTAATTTCGAAGAAGAAGGCGACCTTTCGGCACATCCTGAGCGGGCGCTACTACTATCTCCCAAAATCACCTCGCAATCGGATGAGTTCATAATGACCTCCGTGCATGCAGAGCAGGTCATTGAATGTTTAATCGAATTGTTTCAATATGCCTACGAACTTCAGAGGCGTGCTCAAATTTATTCTGATATTCCAGAGAAAACAAAAAGTCTGGAGCAAAAGATTCTTTCGGTTTTGGAAGAGGCGGGGTATGCTGGGTGGGATGTAAAACAGGCAAGTTCTTACCGAGCTACTTCGACCGCGGCTGAACAGGCTGCATGACTGATATGTTCTTGCTTCTCCTCCCGATGAATAGATCATGAACTTGAGGCTGGTGCGGCTTACACCCAGTAAAAATAACGAGATAGCGTTTGGCGCAGAGAATCTGGGAGGGAGGCGTATATGTTTTTACAGAGCGTGCACCAACATCTCTAAGCACCTGAGAGGAGAAAAGATCGATATAGCTGGTCGGCATGGCAAAATGGCACGTCTTTTGGCAGAGGCTATCACAACTGCAAGGCATATCAAGAACGGCAGTGCCAAACCCAAAGGTCAGCAGTTTCAAACGTCGTTGACGGCTGCGCTGCAAGCGCTACAGTCGAACTCCTCGTTGTTTCCAAACCAGGAACTCTCCATCAGGAGCTTGAGTGGGAACTCGTCCAATTCCGCCCATCCGCCTAACGTCAGCATTACAGGCTCTTTCGCTCTGAGACCACCATCTGTGTCAGAGTGTCTTCCGAATGCTAAGTGCTACCTGCACCCCAATACATTAAAGGAGAATCAGTGCATAACTACCCCTACCGGATTTTTCGTGCCATCCGTCGGAGACTTGAGTCGGTATGTACACCGTCCGACTGCAGATCTTCTCGGCTACAACCATATCAACCCTGGTGATGGACTTTCGCCACATCGCGTTCCGTATCAGGACCGGGAGATATCATCACTTCGTGAAACCACACACACCAATTTAGCCATATTCGGCTGCCCCCCTACGCTCTCTCAAGAACAATTTACGCCCTACCCAGCGAACGAGATGATGATGTTGGCTCCTACTGAACCCATGTATATACCAACCACGTATCATCCGTCTGCGAGCGGGCAGCCGATCTCTACACCTGTTAGGGGCGGGAGCTTGTATTCGTTTTGGGCGAATGTGGGCAGCGGTAATGGTTCTTACAGCACTCAATCACAGACAGTGTTTAGACAGCCTGACTCTCAGCTGCCGACTGATCCCCTTGAATTTGAGGGATTCCATTCAACTTACATGGATATGCGATCCTTTAGGCAGCCTCCCGCTACAAGTAAGTGCAATCAATCCTCTAGCAAGAGGTATAGGCCCTTCACAGACTCGAGACTGATATGGTCTAACGCTGTCTGGCTTCAATTCAGGCTATGGTGACCATGAATACAGTCTCTACCAGCGGGGGTGGTATTGATAGGCCGCATTCTGCGCAGGCATTCGCTTCTGTAAAATATATAGTGATAAGCAACTCTGTCCAAAGGTAGTCACCGTGAACCCTCGTCCCGCAATGTGTTCAGAAGTAACGCTGTAGAAAGCAACGGACCAAGAGCACAGTCGCTCGGACTATAGTGGCGACCATTAGCCCTCAGCTACTGTAAAGCACAGTCCCGAAGCCCCTCCCCATCCTCGCCAGCTTCTTCCAGTCCGCCGCCACCTTGAGCCAAAAATCGAGCATACGAGCTGAGCAGGGCCATGCGCCCTCCTATCCCTCTGCTACGATCAGATTGCGTGTTGGCGCGGATAATGTTCTCGGCGTTTCCTATACGCTGATATGACCTTGCTGGGTGCTTGTGGAGAGGCGCGAATAACTACGTTTCTTGCGTTAGCATGAGGTACAGATGGTCTGAACAAGCGATACGTACCTTTACAGTGGAGTCGATGCCGGAGACTGCACAAAGTGGCAACGAAGGATGCTGTTCAATAACATTCACCACCGAACTATCACCCTCCCATATGCCTTCAAGTTTTCCAGTTACTTTATCCCAAACAAAGAAATTCCCATCGTCACTTCCGCTGCCGATCTTGTCCGACGTGGCACCGAGAAACGTCACGTCCTTTACTGTTTCCACATTCCTGGCGCCTTTGAATAGTCGGCGCGGGTATACCACTGGAGCGGTCGAAAAGGGCGACGCAGATTCCTCCTCAGCGGGATACAGCCCTTCTTCTTCGTCGGCGAGAATTGCCTCGAGTTCTTCCTCGTCTGCGCTGTTCATCTCCTCATCTTCATCTTCAACATTGTCGTCTTCGTCTTCGTCCTGGTCATCGTCCATGCGATCATCCGGCCGCGTATCGTCGCCGCGCATCGTTTGACTACCCTCGTCGTCCGTCTCGTCACCCGGCATATCCGAGTTATTCACATCAGTGAACCCTCGAGCCGGTCGAGGGGATAGCTGTAAATCTTGCGCTGCGATGCCAGCCCCATAGATATGGCGGGTTCGAGGCTCCATAGAAGGTGTGCGTGATGGAGAGGCAGGACAAGCGCTCGAATCCGTGGTAGCCTCGTTCGAGACACTGTGTATGGACTGTGACTGTGCCGGATTGACTCCAGATATTCCCTCCGTTTCTGCTTGGCTCGATGTATCATACCTCGATCCGATCAAGGGTGACGTCTCTGCTCCCACAGACGAGCCGCTGGCTTGCCCATTCTGCGCCAAAGGACGCACTCTCTGCGATCGACTAGCACCGGACGATCCTCTTCTTCTTTTCCCCCTGACGGGACTGTTTGTCGTACTGGGGATTGGTGAATTACGAGGACGAACAGAACGGATGGACGTTTCTGATGGGTCGTCGTGGATGGAGAATAGGCCGACCGAGTGGCCGGAGAATGCTACAGACGGTGCATGTTAGTGCAGGTCGTTGATATTTTGTGACTTGTTGTATTGCTTACAAACGATAAGCTATGTGTAGAAGGTTGCTAGTCAGCCTTAATGATCATTGCTAGGAAACTTCTCTAGATGCGACTCACATCCTCGGCATTGTGATCCGACATATCAACAGCCGTAATATGCCGCACCATATGTCCCCTCCTCCTCGCTGCTTCCCTCCTCCGCACCCTCTCCTCCTCTGGTACATCCTGATCTCCAGCCACATGATCTTCCTCCTCCTCCTGTGCATTCCGATCCAGCCCGAACCGCCGAACACAGTGTACTTTCCCTCCCTGATCCGCTTCACCACCACTTGTGAAATCCCCCTTGGCCCATTCCTCTTTCATAGGCCTGGCCATCCGACGGTCTTGTAGGAATGCGTAAGGTGCTGTTCCTGCGACAGTGAATAGGTATGGGTTGATTTTGGAGACGGAGAGTGAATATAGTTGGATTGAGGAGAGGGTTGTCATTAGTGGTGCGGGACAGCCGGAGCGGCAGTTGTGGGTTGTTCGGAGGTCGTGTTGGCGGACTGTTCCGTCTTCCGAGACAGTGAGAAAAACATGTGGGTTGTCCTGCATAAGGCCATCGTTAGCCAAGGTATTGAATGATGACAGACAAAGAAATGACCCGCCTCTGTCGATATCCTCTTCACCCGATCACGATGACATAACAACCTCCGCACACCAGGTCCAGTCATACCATTCAACTCTCCCAGACGACTTCTCAAACCACCTGCGATCAGCCGATCCAGCCTCTCCACATCGTATACCAGAATCTGACTATCTCCAGCACAGCTCGCGATCGTCATGTGTGATGCTCCAGGGAGGAATTTCGAGGAAAAGATGTTGGCGGTGTGGCCTGTGGAAATCGTATCCGACAACTTGAATGGGTAAGGATTTTCGGGAGCTGGTGCGGTGTCCGCGTCAGGCGTCCACATGCAAATACTACACAAAAGAGTATATCATCAGTCAAAGGCTGTAAAAAGTGCTTGCAGAGACGTACCGTGTATCGTCACCCGCTGCCAAAAGCGTTTGACCATCAGCCGACCAGGAAAGAGCATTCACACATCCGGTACTTCCTACTTCTACTCCGTCTCCGAGTTCGGCACAACGGTCAACGTCTCGCCATACCAGCGAGTTGGCGATCAACGAGCGTCTGATTTGGCTGGAACGGCTGGAGCTGGCGCCTGTTGAGTGTGGTGGCCAGCGTTTTGTGGTGTGTGCTTTGTTTGAGGGACGTCCTGACATTATACTTTGCGGGGTTGGTGTAAGAGTACTGCTGTCCCTCTTAAGAATGTAGAGGGACTATAATGAATGTTGCTTCAAGAAGCCCGTCAGCCGTTGATATTCATGTTTCAACCCACTTTCTGGTATTACGTCATATCTCGATCGACGATAGCAGCAGCACCGCCTAGCCGTCTATCTTGTATTAGGCCCCTCCGATTTTGTGTCTTCTGACTTCTGAACATACTACTCTCAAACGAGGCATGTTCACGGGGCACCAAGTAGCCTATCTGCCGCTTTGGTCGTGGAAATTGAAGCATGAACGGTGGTCGGGTGAAGATGATGTTCAAACTTCTATGTGAGTTCGACCTTGAAATAATTCGTCAACAGCTGCTGAACGCTCTGACAACCTGGTTTCAGGCTTTTATGAAATGATATGCCACATATCGGACCTTCAGCGAACATTAAAGAATACAAATATTGATATCACAGTGCATTCGAGCTCACTGATGTGTCGGTTGATCGGTTGATCGAATGCACGTAGAAGTCAAGGGAGCCGAGGGTGTAGCAGGAGTTTTGATGGAAAATGGCCAACCCCTATGATGCGAAATGAGGTGTTTGATGGCACAACACAGATGTTTCTACATTACCAATGGCTCGTTTGGTCGTCACTCCAAAGGATATCATGACCGGAACACAAACAGGCACAACGGGTGAGCAGGCTACCTCAATCCTCCTTCTACTTCGTTACGAAAGGTCCTTTGCTCCGCCTCCTTTAACTTTCACTGAGTGAAATTCACAGTCACCCAACCAAGTGAGGCGTTTGTCCTTATCTCTATCTACTGCTCAAAGACTGGTCACCTGATCATATACTTGCTGTGAGCAGCAGCACTTCAGGGCTGGACTTGCAATACCGGTCCGGCATCTTTAAATTTCATCAGTCGCATGGCCATGCGAAATTCCTTCAATTTCCTCAAGCGAAGAACCAACTTCCCACTCCTCCTCGCCGGCGCAATCGTTTTGACAGTCTGTACAACAGTCTGTACAACAGTCTGTACAACAGCCATCTACAGAGCCGCTCTAAAAGCTCAACCATCAACATTCGAGACCAACGCAAGAGCGCACCTGGCTCTTCTACAGAGTCGTACATCGCCGGAGGAGATATATCGAGCGACTGGGTTGAAGACCGGAGATTTTGATTGGGATGGTTATGTGGAGGAGCTGAGGGGGGTATACCGGGATTTATTCCAGTCGTCATGGTCGAACACGCATGATGGGAACGGACGGCAGAAGAAAGCAGGACGGAATGACGGCGGGGACGATATACCAGTTATTCAACAACTTCGAACAAGACTCGCCGATTCCTTTGACCTCTCTCAGCACCGTCATCAAGTAAAACAGAGCATTCCGCATGTGATCTACACAACTTCAAAAGAGCAGTCATTACCGAAAGAGTTTTCGTCGTGGAACGACTCGAACTCGAGAGATGGATGGCAAGTAGAGTCCTACGACGATGACGATATATGGAAATGGATGATTAAGGTGTTCGGACAAGAGAAGCAGACCGGCCAGGTGAAGAACGGTTCGCAGGTCATGGACGTTTACCAGCAGATCTCGAACAGCGGGCTACGAGGTAAGTCGCTTGATGATGTAGGAATCGGTCACATCACTTATGCCTCCTCAAACACCTTGTGAAAACCAGTCGACGTTTTCCGGTAAGAGTCCAATACCTATTCCGCACTGTAGATCGAGTCTGATGTCAAGCTTACGTTCGATAGATATCTCGTTTTGCTGATGGAAGGCGGTAAGCGGCATGCTACCGCAACCGCCCCTGACCGGATGAACTGATACGGGCAAGCTCATAGGTGTCTTTACCGATACCGATACCGCTTGCATCCAGCCTCTGATTCGATGGCCTGGTACAAGAGGACATCACTTGGACGTGAAGGATATCACCGACCCGAAGCTCAACTGTCGAATCCACATGGCTGATCTCGGGAATATTGCCAGGGACTACTCTACGAAACTACCATTGCAAGGTAACGGACAACAGTCTCCGCACGGTAAAATCACAGCTTTGGGCGCTATACGGAACCGCCTAGCGGAACTCAAGGTCGACGCTTGGGAACCTCCTAAGCTCGTTGTCGGGATCGAATTCGATGATTGGGGACCGGGAGCAAAGGAGCACTGGACTGGGGTGGCGGGTGGAAGAGGGATGCAGGTAGCTCAGGTGAGCTTTCGAGGGATAGTCAAGGACGCTTGTTTGCTGTTATGCTTACTGTTATGCTGACTGCCACTGGTCCACTCGATCAGTCTACGATTCTTGCGCAACCCGGTCATCCGGTGTTTCTCGACGTATTGGGTCGGATCGTGAAGGAGATCGAGAACAGTCGGAAGCATAGAGATGGATTAGAGATGGAGGAGACAGATACTGTGAGTTCGGCTCAAACAAGTCATGGAGCGGGATATCTTCTAAGAATTTGAAATCGCTCTGTAGCAGCATTTGATTGGCCCAGGATTGTTGTAAGCCATACATCCGGTGGATGACAGCTGACGATGAGATGGCTGACCCGTTACTGCCATGGAACAGCTCTGATGCTGTCTTCCGATACCTTTTGGCACGCTGGGGTGTGCACCCGAAGGATTTGACCAGGGCGGACGGAACTCGGCGAATCGGAGATGTCTTGTAAGTCGTGGCTGCCTAGGGTCTTTTCACTGGGAGTCCATGTGACGTAAAACCTCCCCTCTTGATCTCAACAGGATATATCCCCTGAATGGCTTCACTTCAGTGCATAACGATGGCTCTCGGGGGCAGGACCGACCTGTATCGCGCAGGTGAGTCCAACGTAACCATCAGCTGAAACTAGGGCACTCAAGAGAAGTGACATTACGTTCTTGTAGCTCTCGTGGCAAGGCACTGCTATCCGATATCCCAGCATCTAGAACAAATCGCTCCGACCGCGATCTTAGAGTATCGCCTGACACCATTGAGGCTTTGAGCCGAGCCCGTCTTGAGCTCTTGCAAAGCCGATATAGTGAACATGAAGTTGAGAGGGAGATTGGCCTAAAGATTGGCAAAGTAGGCTGGATCGAGTATATGGATGAGTTACAGGAGCTGTACAAGCACTTTTTCCAGTTACCCGACCCCTCACCGGGAAACAACTCGCACTTCCGTATGACCAAGGATGGCACACCCGGCTCAAGCTCGCTTGTACAAGACATTTGGGAGTCACTCGCCGACTCTCTACAGCCTTCACTTCTTGGCAACACTCCCGGATATGGCAGCTCCATCCCCCATATTATCCATACCACGGCAAAAGAGCCAAAGTTTGCAGAGCAATTCTCCTCTTGGCGTGAATTAAATGCAAAGGACGGCTGGAGTATAAAATACTACAACGACGATGGAATCTGGCGGTGGATGTTAGACATCTTTGACCGAGGATCGCAGATTGGAACGAGGACAACATGAGGCAGTAAAGCCGCGCGCATCTTGAAGGAGTATGAGGAGCTCCCCACTGGTGTTCATAAAGGTAAGCATAAGCAGCGGAAGACAAGACCGCGAACAGGGGTTGACACTGATGTATGATTTGTTTCTTAGCCGATTTCTTCAGGTAAGCCGTTTTTGACTGTGTCACGTTTTCGCACCTTTGAGCTGAAATGCGGTGACGGAACCTGGAAAGATATCTTGCCCTGTTGATGAAAGGCGGTTAGTCTTGTATCCATCACCGTCGAAACAATGCTTGACTCATGGCTGTGCATCCACAGGGGTGTATACCGACACCGATACTGCATGCGTGCGGCGTTTGCGAGACTGGCCAGGTATCAGGGAAGATCATTGGGAAATCGCTACTCACACGGATCCTGCTCTATCATTTCTTCGCAATGCGTACGATCTGCTTTCCTTCGCTTCCCCTCAAGATAAAGCACAATACGCCGAATCCATGTCAGGAAAAGACGTTCATAACCGGATGGCGGAGCTCGAAGCATTTCAACCGCCAAAACTTGTAGTGGCAATCGAGTTTGACAGTTGGGGACCCGGAAGGCGACATTGGGAGGAGGTAGGGTTTTCCAGAGGAATACAGATCACTCAAGTAAGTATGGCCGTCCCTCGAGCTCTTCTGGTTTTTCTTCGCTAACCAACTAGGCACCCTGTCAGTGGACGATGATGGCTCAGTCCGGGCATCCGGTGTTTCTAGATACGATAGGCCGTATAATGAAGGAGGCGGAGAGGCGCAGGGATCCCCATCGCGGTTCGCAAGGAAGTGATCAGAAGGGCAAATTGTTGGATGTTGTGAGTATGATCATTTTACCCTCTGTACGGGAAGCCGCGCGCGCAACTCACTGTCTTCTCACAGCTGGACTTTACCGGTCCAGGCGTCTTGTGAGTGAATTACTTTCTAGCGCATCGGGACATGTGGCGTGGAGATTCTAACTCATCCCTTACACACGCTGCATCAGCTCGGATGCCGTATTCCGCTATTTACTGGCGCGATGGGGCGTGCATCCCCGTGACATCTCCCGTTTCTCCGGTCCGCAACGCTTTGGGGACGTGCTGTAAGTTGCTTAGCTGACTGCATTATGTATGAAACCGCCTGGTACTGATTCCAGGGGTTATGGAAAAGGATTTACCCATTGTTAAGCTTCACGGCAGATGCAAGTGACGGGTACCAGGGCGAGTCTATGGGTGAGGCATGTTCCGCGATCTCGGTAGCAACAAATGCTGACCCGTCTAACTTTCGCTGAACAGATCTTTTGGCTCCTGGAAACCGAAGGCATAGTTGTAGACGCTGGGAATTGCCATGTCTTTGCAGCGCCAACCAAGATCGAATGTTGATCATCCCGAAGCAGTCGTTCCAGCCTTTTACTTGCAAATGTCAAAGTTTCACGCTGGCTATTGCAGATTGCGTTTTGAACGGCGATTTCCTTTGCTGAAACAGTGCAGCGATGCTTAGTCGCGATACCCTTCGATGGAAATCACGCACACAGGGTGAGTTTCAGCAAGGTGGTGTTTGACGTCATGCGTGAGTCTTCATCGAAGCAGTCCGCTGTACAACTCTCAGTCTTCTCAGACTTTTTCAATTCTTGATATGCAGAGATGATACTATGTCACATACAATTCCATCCGATGGCGAACCTCTCGCGAGACCTGGGTGCGCCTCCAACATTGTGCGACGAGTACGACTGGGGTGTTCCTTTGATAATCAGGAAGTTCGTCAGGATTGCATCCTTCCACGTCGCAGCATATAAGAGGTACTGTGAAATCCCCTCCCCGGGGTGTCGAGCTGATAAGGTTGTATAGACACTGCCGTAGACTCTTCAATCACATTCGAGTCGTGGGTCATCTTAGCACTACATCCCATATCTCTTTCAAGAAGAAGGAGCCCCTTTCGTGTTCTAGTCGCTGCGATTTGCTTGATGATAGCCAGTACGATCCTGTTCTGTCGTTCCGATAGTATGCAGACAATCCGCTCACGCTGCGATGGAACTCCTTCGAAGCTGGGGCGAGAGTACGTTTAGCTTGTCTTCAAAGCCAGTACTCACCGGAAGCGGTACTTGAAGCAACCGGGTTGAAGATTGGTGACACTAGCTGGGATCGGTATGTGAGCGAGTTGCAGGGTACGTACCAAGAGTTTTGCGGGTCTCCTCGACCGGACTGAAAAGGAGTTGGTCAAACTCCCTCCAGGCAGGACGCGACTAAACAATGGGGCGGAAAGTTCCAGTGGGCGGCGCACTCGGGCAAGACTCTCCGACATTTTCGACTTCGACAGAAGTGCGAAGCATGTCGGGCACAGAGACGACTCCCAACGTATATTCTCACCTGATTTTCCCCGAAAGAAGTATGCTACGTCTCGAGAAGATTCCTTGCCCCCCGTATTTGCATCATGGGAAGAACTAAATTCGACAGACGGATGGCGAACCAAGTCCTACAATGATGACGAGATTTGGCGATGGATGACGAGGACATTCGACAAAGATGAACGGACTGGGAAAAAGCTGTCAGGGGACACAGATGAGCCCAAGATACTGCAAATGTATCGACAACTCATAATGGGATTCTTCGATGTGGGCACAACATGGTAGCGTTATGACATGACTTCTGACTAACGACGATTTCGACAATTTCGACAATGGTTGTGTCTAGCGGATTTCTTCAGATAGGCGTACTGCTCTTAAACGCCCTCGCCGAGTTCTAACTCCTATCTTGCTTTCGAAAGGTATCTAGTTATATTTATGGAAGGTGCTAAACACACCGGCGCAGGTTGATTGCTTTTGACTAGCATCTCCCATATCGATCTATGCAGGCATGTATACGGACAGCGACACCATGTGTCTCCAACCCTTGAGAGACTGGCCAGGGATGATGGCGCCTGATCCACAGTCGAAAGTCCTCCCAGATCCCCTGCTCTCGTATCGTAGCCATCGTAGCCATCATACCGCGCAGCACCCACACCAACCCAATAAACACGAAGAGGCGAGATTCACACACTCCTAAGATGGCCAGGATCCGGTGGACAGGATCAATATTGACTTTTGGCAACCTCCTAAACTGATCATTGCGGTCGAAGCGGACTACTAAGGACCGTCCATGAATGAGAGCTGGAAAGTATCGCGGTGGTCGAGGGGATTTCAGATAGTGCAGGTGAGCTACTACATACAGGGCCAGTTGCTCGATGTTCAACTCACACCGTGATCAACCGCCAAGTCGACTTTCCTTGCGCAACCAGGGCATCCGGTGTTTTTAGATGTTTTAGGTCGGATCATGAAGGATGTACAGAACGGAAGGACTATTGACAGGGAAGAAATAGTTGGTACTCGAGTGGAAGGTCCCGCGGGGGAAAAGCAGACGATTAGCGACGAAAGGCTTCTTAATATCGTTAGTGCTGCTTTTTTCCCGACACTTTTTGTCAGTTAAGCAGAGATCCATGTTGGCCTTTGATTAATAGCTCGACTTTACCGGTCCTGGTGTGCTGTAAGTACATTAACATGCACTCGGACTAGCGACAAGCACACAAATGTCTAATGTCTTCGCCGTAACCAACTGGGACGTGTCTCTAGATCTGATGCGGTATTTCGGTATTTATCGGAGCGCTGGGGGGTCTACCCGCACGACATAACACAGGCAACTGGCCCAGTCGTAGTCGGCGATATCTTGTGAGTCGCTCCTATAGGGATTATCTTCACGTCTTTACCAATCACCTGCATTTGTCTGCCGGGCGGAAGGATCTATCCTTTGCACAACTTTACGGATTGGTCTCTCCCCGAAGACGACATAGAGGGCAAATACACATTTGTGTAGCACCAGTGAGCAATAATCAGTCGCCCTCTACCAGGAGAGCATTCTCAATACCTTCACCCCTACTCTTTTAGGGCACGAGGAACTTGGAAAGGATGGTCGTAGAAAGATATCGAAACTGCACCGTGAGCTTCGGGTGACCTGTTGTAAATTAACTTTCGCATGTCTGTGGAGCGTACGTCATCATAATGTCCCTCAACTCACATGCCATCACACACATGTCAGAGACTGGAGATAGCTAAGCTTTCCCTCCCTGTCCTTTAGATGAACGCAAGAACTTCTGTCTGAAATCCAGATACGCATTGTCGTCCAGTCGTTACATATGTCTTTGCCTTGTTTTGACAGTACGCGTCACAAACCAAACCAATCATCAGGCGAAAGCCAGATGTGATGTGTGATGGAGCGGACGTCGAAGATAATGGAGTCGAGGGTTTTCATAGCAAGTTTTGATGAGCAGTGGCAAAGGCATGTCGTGATGCGATGAAACCTGATCGGCTGATTGACGCCAGATTTTTTCCATATGTTGATGGTCTCGCGCTCAAAAGAACAGGCAAACGGATACCGACAGAAACTATCTAACATCAGATCAATCGCTGTTGCACAACATCTTTCTACTGGTGGGCGGCGAAAGGTCCTTTCTCTGGCCTTGCCCTTTAACTTTACCTTTTGTGCCTTGTCCTTCAACTCTCAGCCATGCGATTGACGGATATCTAACTTGAGGTATGTTTAGATTTATCCATTGCCGAAAAGAGGGGTCGTTCGATATTCTTCGCCGCTGTAACTAAATATTTGCTCGACAGACCGCCTTGACTGCCCGGATCAGTAATAAGGCGTCAAGGTATGCGGATAAACGTTTCCTTGTCATCGAGAAGGAGGCACGTCAGGGCGCTGCTCGCCACAGGGATCGTTCTGGTGGTTTCTGGTGGAGTCTGTCTCTCAAATCTGGAGTATCGACTGCGGCTCAGCTCTGTCGAGCGCAGCATAAAGGTCGAGCCATCAACTTTCGAGACCGTCGCAAAGGCGCGCATTGCCCTTTTACAAAGTCGAACCTCGCAGGAGGAAATACTGAAATCGACAGGATTGAAGACTGGAGATTATGATTGGGACACCTATGTGGATGAGCTGAACGGAGTGTATCGCGAGTTTTTCGAGACATCACCGTCGGAGGCGGAGGTAAGTCTCAGACAGCTGCAAGACTCGGGGGGAAACGACGGCTCGAATGCAACCTCAGTCGTTCAACATATCCGCCAAAAACTCGCCCAAGCTTTCGATCTGTCCCAACACTCAGGGAACGCCAGCAACCGGGCAAAGTTTCACCCCACGTTCCCCCGGAGCATTCCGCATACCGTGCTTACGACCTCCAAACATTCAAACGAAGAGTCGTTTCCAAAACAGTTTTCTTCGTGGAAGGATTTGAACTCGGCGGATGAGTGGCAAATAAAGGCCTTCAACGACGATGATATATGGCGATGGATAGTAAGAGTATTTGGGGGAGATGAGGGGAAGAAGAAGGAGACGTCTGAGACAACAGAACGTCCGCGAGTTCTGGAAATATTTAAACAGATTTCCGGCGGGGTAATTCGAGGTGAGCACAGTCAATCTGTTATCTGCGCAACGTCGAGATACTTACAGTTGTCTTTCAGGCGACTTTTTCAGGTATCTGGCTTTGTTAATGGAGGGTGGTAAGCTTGTCTATTGTGCGCTCCCAATCATATATTGACAAGAGGGTCAAATTCGCAGGCTTATACACCGACACGGATACAGCTTGCATTCGGCCCCTGCGACAATGGCCGGGAATAAGGGAAGACCATTGGGAGCTGAAAGATTTGACCGATCCCATGTTATCTTTTCTTCCGCACATGTTCGATCTCGTCTCCCAGTCCACTCCGAGTGACATATCACGCCAGAATGGAACTGTTGGAGAAGAATCTCCACCGCTGTCAGCAGTGCAATCCATTAAGAACCGAATGGACGAGCTTAAACTCGACTTGTGGGAACCTCCAGCACTCGTTGTCGCCGTCGAATTCGACTATTGGGGTCCGAGGGCAAAGGACAGTTGGACGCATTGGGAGTATTCGAGAGGCATGCAGATAGTACAAGTGAGTACCTAGAGCGCCGGCGGACCTTTTCTGAACGCAGAAAAACTGACAACACCGTCGATGATAAGTCAACATTTATGGCGCAGCCAGGACATCCGGTATTTCTGGATGTTCTAGGTCGAATTATGAGAGATATCTAGAAGGGAAGGGCGGTCATAGAAGACAAGGCGAACCCCAGAAAACTAAGCAAATTCATAAGCCAAGAGAAGCTGTTCGACATTGTAAGTCCACCTCCATTCATTTACTGCATAATATCCAGAAAGTCACCACTCATTTTTCGTCATGCCCAACAGCTCGACTTTACAGGTCCTGGAGTGTTGTAAGTCGGCTTGATACTCCATTTCGGAGACGGGAATTCTGACGGATCAAGACGTTCTGCCTTCTCCTACTACAGTTCGGACGCCGTCTTCCGATACCTGATGGCGCGGTGGGGAGTGCAACCTGGCGATTTAACTCAAGCGCGAGGCCCAGTAAGGGTCGGCGACGTGTTGTACGTGATTTGAGCGCATTTGAAGGCGCAAAAGATTGACCTCTGAACTCTTTCTCTCTGTTTTGCAACAGGATATACCCACTTTATAGCTTTACATCAAGAGATGGCAACTATGGTAAATTCCAAGGGGAACACAAACTTGTTTACCATCAGTGCGTGATCATCCCACTCGTCGTTCAACTCAAACGAGTACTCAATCACCCTGTTCTTTTTCAGAGCTCGAGGCAGTTGGAAAGGTTGGGTTTCGGATTAACAGTATTGCACCTTCATGCTGCAAATATCAACACGCTTTATATATATAATATGCGTTCAGTGTATCCGTGTACCTTGATACCCGTGCCTTTACACGAGTCGGTACACGAGCGGGGATGTACGTGAGGAATTATACACGCATAGTCCACTTCTCATTTCGCGGAGAACACGAAAATGGCAGTTCCGATAGAGATCATCCCTATGCTGGACCAGCTGTCGGCTCAGACGGCCCTTGTGTTGCTTGACCAGTCGCACCTGTTTCCTCCGGTACCGGCGCATCCCCTTCGTCCCTGTCATCCACTTCCATCGCCGAAGTTTCATCTGGAACATTCACCCTTTCGCCTGTAGCATTCCCCCTTTCCTCCGTGTCATTCACGCTTTCCCCCATTACCGTCGCCGTCGTCGCCGCCGTTGCAAGAGGTACCGATCTATCCAGCGTCGGTTGTGCCTGGTTCACAGTGCCGCTCTGCTGACTCGCTGAACCTTCGACGACCGTCTTCTTCGGCTGTGCTCGCCGCCCCGGAGTTTTCTTGGGCACTCCACGTTTCGTATACCCATGAGGCGCATCAGGCATGAAAAGCCGTTGAAGATCGGGTGGTCTAGTGTCTTGCCCACCATCAGCGACAGCGTTGTTGTTGCTGCTCGGTACAGAGGATGGCCCTGCATCGTCCTGATGCAGTACCGCGTCGGGTATATCAACCTCCATTGCACTGCCATCTGCTTCATCCTCCGCTGCAGCAGCCTTCTTCGACTTTCTCGGTTTTCGACCCATGCGGACTTCTTGCCCGTCTATACGAAGAATCCCATCGGCAGAGATTTCTCCAGAAGCAGGGATGACATAACGAGTGCTTAATGGAGTCACACGTGTTGCGACGGCGGGTTTCTTTTTGCTGGATGGCCCAGCGGAGGCTGGCTGCGCCGGTTTGGAGGAAGTGTATGCGACAGGAGATTCTGGTGTCTCTCCGCTGTTTTCTGCTGATGTAGCTCTCGCTGTACCTCTTTTTGACGTCGCAGCGACAGGCGGTTCCGGTGGTGCATCTCGCGCAAACAAGGGAGGTCTTTCCTTAGGTTTTTTATGAGCTGGGTCCATAGAATGTGGAACGAGTTTGACAGGTTCGAGCGATATACGGTAATTCGTATGTCCGATAGCAGGGTGAGAATGTTTGATTGGGTTTTGTGGGTCTACCATAACAATCTTGAGATATTGCACGCTATGCTAGTGGGAAGGTTCTGCTTACCTCGGGTGTCTTTTGTGATGATTTCACTGCCAATTAATCGCTGTGGTGTTCCTTGAAACACATCGTTTCCAATCTTCAAGAATGGCGTCGGTGTATCTAATCCCTATCGTACGGACGCAAGCAACGTCAGATGATTATTCCAACAGCACGGAGATGACAAACTTACTATGAGTTGGTATTCTGTGCTGATTCCGAGTGTCAATGGGTCTGCATTTGGCCCTAGGTCGATCATCACATATATCTAAACATCCACGATGTATCAGTGAAGGCTAGCCATCAAAATGCATTCGCTAGCTCAGCAACAACTTACCTCCTCCTCCTCTTCTTCATACTCATCTTCATCCTCCTTCTCGGCAAGCGCAGCCGCATCCACTTCAGTGTTGTTCCCTGTTGCTCCTTGGAGCCGGCTAGGACCCGCTTGCGGCCACTCCTCGATCTGCTTCCATCCTTGGCCGAATAGCGGTCCTGTTGTATAGGTGTCCTCGACGGCCATTTTCGAGTGTCTGCGATGGTGGATGAAAAGAGATTCCTATGAGGGAGTGTGCAGAAGAGCATACAAGTATAATGACCGCTGCCGTTCCGAATTGAAGTGCATGAGAAACCCCCTGCACAATGTAAACAATCCAACCCGGATCCGAGTCTGACTCAGCTTTTCGCGTGACAATCTCGCTTGTCTGTGCAACATGACCAAGTCCCGCCTTTACCATTATCTAACAACGACATCACGAGTCCGTTGCTTACCTTGCAACCAACACACTCAATACACCACAAACACACAGAATGGCTCGAGGAACAGATACCAAAGCGTCATCCAGTCGAGGACGAGGGTACGTACCGACCACTTTACTGTTTTCTCCCAAATTTATAATGCTCACATCCACACCCTATCAACTTGTTATAGCAAGTTCAAGGTCTCGCGAGGCGGTGGTCGTCACTTTTCGCGAGACATCGCCGTGGTAGACCAAGAAATGGAAAACCTCGGTCTTGGAAACTCTGATGACTCTGACGACTCGGAAGAATCATCCGACGAAGACGGTGCTGCAGGAGGTGCAGGACGATCTGCCGAGCCCGAGATGTCTCGTGCGGAGAGGAAAGCGATGAAGAAGGCTCAAGCTGGGAAGAAGCCCTCGAACCAGCAGAGCAGTACGGCCAAGGCTTTGCCTCCGCAGAGTGAGAGTGAGGAGGAGAGTGGAGAGGAGAGTGAGGAGCCTGATAGGATGTTGCAGAGTGGTCCGTTGGCGAGGACAGGTCCGTCGAGAAAGGAGAAGTGAGTTGGTAGTCGTCGGCCGGACGTGGAGGATGTCAGCTGATAAGGCCCGACTTATAGGGAAGCTGCTGATAAAAAGGCCGCTGCGGAACGATACGCAAAGCTGCACGCTGCCGGTAAGTGCTACCGTCCTTCATCCGCTTACTTGCAAGAAGTCATGCTCACCTGGGAATGTATATCCCGACCCTCACAGGCAAGACTGAACAGGCTCAAAAGGATATGGCACGTCTAGCCGAAATTAGAAAGAAGCGAGAAGGAGAGGCGGAAGCTCGAAAGGCTCGAGACGCAGGTACGTCGTCAATCATTCTTCAAGATTCCTCCTTACATCATCTGACTTGCTCTTGTATGACAGAGGCGACAAGGGAAGCCGAGGAGAAGCGACAGGCTCGACTTAACGGCAAGAGGTAGATAGACAGATAGAGTAGGATTCCGTTGTCAAAAAAGAAGGCCCTTCCGGTCGAGGTTCGAGACACTCGACTATAGTCGTGTATTATACATCTTTAACTGTCCAACGGGTCGCCGTGTGATCTATTAAGGTTTCTACAACCTCGCCTTCACATCACTACCGTCCAAACCGAGTCACAAGTACTCCTTTGCCTCATCGCTCCTAACTCCCTCGTCGCCAAAGACCTCTTCGAACACTTTGTGGATGTTAGGAATCATATCCTCCGTCTGCATACTTCGCCCCTTTTCCTCAAACGTCCGTCGCGAACATGTGCGGTTGAATGTCGAGCCACCGTATGCCGCCAAGAGCGCGATATGCTTGCCCAATTCCGATTCTTTGCTCGGTGGTGGGTGCCCGGCATCTCTGCAACCGTCAGATTCGCAGATTATTCAGCTTAATCTTCCAAGAAGTAAACCAAAACGCAACGTACTCGTATACGCCCTTGACCCATTCGCCAGCCCATGCAAGCAAAACACCAACGCTCCCACTCAGGATATCCCCTTGTCCACCACACCGTTTCAGACCACCCTTGATCTCGTTCTTCAAAATCTCGAGTTTACCGTCCGTCTGATAGTCTTTTGGCAGAAGAGCTGCCGGGATCGGGAAACCATTGGAGACAATGTCGACTGCTCCTTTTTGGAGGATGGTGGTGTTTTCGAGGGCGCGTGAGAGGAGCGGGCAGAGCGTATCGGCGTTGGCGGTGGTGTCGATTTGCTGAACCATCGGGCAAACGTGCGATCAGACTAAGAAGGCGAGCGAATGAGTGTGCATTCTCTGAAAGACTTACCATCTTGTCGCAAAGCCGCTTGAACTCCATGACGTTTGGCGTGAGCACAACTCGTGGGACACCAGGCCAGTTCAGGATCACCGAAGGGTCATTCTATATGGCAGGATAACGATTTTCATCAGTACAGATAATCTGGAAACACGCCTGGCTCCGCTTACAGCAACAAGGAACAACCCATCAGCATCCACAACGACACCGAGATCCGTCTGCTTGGCGAGTTCAAAGGCGGCTCGTGCGCAGTTTTGAGTATGCTCAGTACGGCCTAAACCGGGACCGATGATCAAGACGTGCTTTAAGCCGAAGACAATTAGCTATATCGTTCTTACAGAACAGCGCAGTCTCAAGATACGGGACTCACAAGACGTTCCATGATACCCTTGAGCTCCTTTTTGATCTCCTCGATAGACTTTGAAGGGTCCAAGATCCCATGAACGATGAGATCTAACAGGAAATACGAGCATTAGACATATTCGTCCATCCCTACTCCAGGTCGGTATTTACCTGGCGAGTAGCCTTTGATCACGGATGCGGCATTCGGTTCACAGATGACATGTGCGAGATCGGCACCCTGAAAGAGAATATGTTAAGTCTTGCCTATGTCAAAGACTCGAACAAGACCGCTTACGAAACGCATAGCACCCATGGCTGAGAAGAAGGGCGCGCCAGTGTAACTGAAACACAAGAGGGACCCATCAACCCGGTTTTAGCAGTCCATTTGGGAGACGAACAGCTTACTCGCCAGAACCACCGATGATACCGATTCGTCCTGTATGACCTTACAGATTAGTATGTAGTGCATCCTGTTTTCCGCTCAATGTCACTTACCTGCTTGACCCTTGTGCAACTTGCTGGACAAGGGCGGAATAACCTGCTTGCTGATCACGTTGATGATATGCTTGTGTTGCGCCATGCTGACTATGTTTGATATGCTCTGTAGGTGTGCAGGCTACAGGTTGAGAGACGTTGTATCACATATACTTGGATGAGTAGGGGCAAAGAAGAGCAGCTTCGTCAGGGTGACATGATGCAGGATTCAGCCAGGAATGACGTAATCTCGGAGAGACCTTTCTTCGTCTCCGAGAAAAGCCGGGAATTCAATCTCAATTAGCCCCGCAGTTTGTCACCACGACGGGGGTTCTTCCGGCAGCGGTTTCCGGGTCGTCGAGAATCAGAAGAAAGAACTAGAGCAAGGGAGTATTCCGAGGCGATCATGTCGGTGCGCAGCACCACAGTCCGTAGCAGCAGGGACTTAATTACTCTGTACAGGTTGAGAGACACTGTTGTTGTGCCGCAGCGCCTGTTGTGGCTTGGTGCACAGTGTTCCTCTGCGAAATGTACATAGCCTGTATCGAAGAGGTCGAAGAAGCTGTTGGAAGAGCGATAGCATTTATTTACACTGTCCGCCAACTACATGTCATACTAAAAAAGGACAATTGACGGCTCCGACAGCGCTATCTACCTTTTCCTCGCACCCGAACGCAAGGAATGCCCCGACTTGCGCCTGCCGCCAAGCACATCCGCATCATCGCCACAGCGATCGTCCTGACAGTAACGGGTTACCTGCTACTCTCTCATCCTACTACCTCAAGGTCGACTAGCAACAACCGCGGCCTCAATGTTTCGCCCGTAACATTGGATATATTGGCTCAAGCACGGCTGGAGCAGTTGCAGAGACGCTACGATGAGGAAGAGGTCCATAGAGAGGTTGGTCTGAAGATTGGGAATCCAGGTTGGGGTGACTATGTAGAGGAGCTTCAAGGGGTGTACGAACGATATTTTCGAGCGAGCGGGACTGCTACGGGGAAGGACTTGCACGCCCACAGAGTCAGAAATACCACGCCCGACCAAAGCTCTCTAGTTCAAGAAATCCAAAACATACTGGCCAAGTCACTCAAGCTCTCGGCTCGCGACAATTCTCATGCGCAGCGCAACTCCATCCCACATACTATTCACACGACCTCGAAAAAAAGAGAATTCCCCGAGCAATTCTCTTCCTGGCGCCGGTTGAACGTAGAAGATGGCTGGAAAGTGCAGTATTATGATAATGCTGGGATCTGGCGGTGGATGGTGGACATTTTTGGTCATGGATCGCAAACGGCGACGGTGGGCAGTAATACGGAAGGGGCCCGTATATTGAAGGAGTACGGGCAATTACCTACTGGTGTTCTCAGAGGTGAGCATCAGTAGTGGAAGATGACCAAGAACACTTGCTGACAATATGTCTGTCTCTTAGCGGATTTCTTCAGGTAGGCTCTTTGTACATGTATTGCTTTTTCGCGCTTGCGAGCTGAACACGGTGCAAGAATTTGACAGATATCTCGCTATGTTGATGGTAGGCGGTAAGTATTTGCGTTAAGGAATCCTTTATCTTGCGCCTGTTAAGTCTTCATTGTGAAACCATCTAGGTGTATACACAGACACAGACACCGCATGTGTACGCCCTATACGAGACTGGCCAGGAATCAGGGAAAATCACTGGGAAATAACAACGAAAACGGACCCCATCCTCTCAGTCCTTCCCAACGTCTACGACCTCCTCTCGGTGGCTTCTATACACGACACGCGGCATGACACGGAATCCATATCAACGGGAGGTGTTCGGAATCGGATGGCGGAGCTTGAGGCGTTTGAGCCGCCAAGACTTGTAGTGGCGCTTGAGTACGACCATTGGGTTCCTGGGAGTCAAGATTGGCGGGAGTTGGGCTTTTCAAGAGGCATGCAGTTCGTCCAGGTAGGTTCAGTCACTTGTCATTAGCTGAGGAGAAGGAGTTTGCGCATTGCTAAATATTGTCATATTTCACTCGTCAGTGGACGATGATGGCGCAGCCGGGGCATCCGGTGTTTCTGGATACATTGAACCGAATCATGAGAGATGTAGAGACGCATAGGGTACTTCAACAACGCGATTCGCAGAAGGGCGCGCAAGGGGAAGAAGAGGAGAGCGCCAGATATGATCGACTGTTAGACGTTGTGAGTACAACTTTTCAGTCGGAATAGGACGGATCAGTTATAGATTTGAAATATCCTTTCACAGCTGGACTTTACCGGTCCGGGTGTTTTGTAAGTCTACTGACCACTGGCGCTCAGAGTGTACCTGCGGGTATTTATACTGACATATTCACACCCGCTTGACCAGCTCCGATGCCGTATTCCGGTATCTGCTTGTACGGTGGGGCGTACATCCACGGGATATATCAGGAGCCTCTGGCGGCCAACGGATAGGTGATGTTTTGTAAGTGGTTCGAACAGAGGCTCGAAACCTGCAGAGACCAATCTCGTGAATATTGCCGTCGAATAGGATTTATCCTATGCATAGCTTTAGAGCGGACGCAAGTGAGGGACATCAAGGAGAGCATAAGCTCGTCTGGCATGGGTAAGGGCAAATGGCTGTGATTCTGGGGACGATCATGGCTAACGTTTATGTTTTTGGGCTTGATAGATTTTTCGGCTCATGGAAAGACGAATAGTGGTCGTATTCGTGAATTTTATACTGTTCCACGGTTCCTGCTACCCACTGAGCCGTCTTCTCACGCCCTTTATGTGCGTCGGAAAGTACCTTGCTTTGGACGGCTCGAATTGATCACTTTATCTGCCAAGGCAATATAGCAATCGCACGAGATGCTCCGTACCCCTTCTCCGAGTGCCTGGGGAAGCCGACGACTTGTCGATAAATTCGTCACCAGCGGATCTCCCTAAACTCCCATCTCTTTCTAAGAAGATGTTCACAAGGAGTTGCTGCCGTCGGGGAAAGGGAAGATATAGCTACGCATATAAGCGTCCAGAACGACAGAAGCATTGAGTCATGTAATCTGGCGGGCATCGTGCTCTACTTGCAAGTATCCATTATAGTGGAAATTTTGCAATGTTTTAGTTACAGTCATCGATAATTTGTGCGGCAGATGTTCCTCGTGCTTTTCTCGCTGGCCGTTCGATAAAGCTATCTCAGCTTCTTGTCTTCGAAAAAGACCTATCCCGAGCAAAAGTGACACCATTAGTATCCAGCTGTATCCAGGAGAGCAACCAACCGCGGCCAAGCTTACCTTCAGATGCCTCATCTGCCATGCTCCCGCAGCGAGAAGTACCGCCATCTGTATGAAACTCCACCACATTGCTCTCTTATTCACCCGCTCACTCGCGTCCCTGAAAACAGATTCGATTTCCCGCTGGTACTGCTGTTCTCGACGGATTCCGGCAATTTTCTCGTTCAGGTCACGAAGCTTGGTAGTCAAAGTGGACATATGGGCGGTGTCTTGCCTGAAAGGTGACGCACGAGTTCAGCTTGACGGTGGAATGCGCAGAAGGGCTATCGCACTTACGTAGGGTCATGGCGGACGGCACCGACAGTGATGTCCAGGTAGAATTTGATATGTGTCGTTGTAAAGTATCCGGAATGCGAGCTCGACTGCAAACATATAGTGTGGTCTCCTGAACGAGGTAATTGAGAGCGTCCCATTATGTTCAGGGATCGATAGGTCATCGGACCCCAGCAGAAACTCACCTGGTTCATGCGACGTAAAGGTGAACTTTCCTTCAGGCTTGCCTTTCACGTCAGCGATAGAGTGTCCAGTGCTGACCTCCTATAAAGGCAGAAGGCAGCGAGGGGATGTATCTAAGCGAAAAGTTCTCTTCACTGGTAGAAAAGACAAAAGGTACACTTACCTCTATCGTCACCTGAATACCCATATCATCGTTGATCTTCCAGTCTTTCTCGTCCTCGACCCATTCGAGAGCTTTGTAATGACCTTGACAAGAGTATGTTCATGTCAGCAATTCGTGATGATAAGGAAAAGGCTCCTCGAGCCATCATTAAGCAGACCCGTCACTGAAATGCGACTATGAAGCAGATCAAGCCGGACCACTGACCCTCTACGATCGTTTCTGAAGGAAGCTCTTCCAAGAAACACCGCTTCTCATTGGCATTCAGATAGAAATGCAGTGCCTATCGCCGGCAGAGTCCAACATATTCCAGGTATCATCAGTCAAATGCCGTTGAAGCTGAAGGAACCCTTGAAAGAACATACCTGAACAGGATAAATCAGCACAAGCAGACTCAGCGTCAACGTGGTCAAAAGAGAACGCATCGCTCGGATCACTGGGACGCTAAGGGGGTTGTAGACAGGGGGGCAATTAGTAGATGCAAATTGATCAACGCAACATGACATCTATCGACATCATTGATCTGATGGATCCTCCACGACCGGTGTCTCACATATTGTTGCTCCTCATCGTCGTCGCGTTCAAAACGGCCGCCGTTCCAGACCAGCTCTTCCAATGCCATTCAGCCTTCCAGCTCCCTCCCTTCCATCAACCGACATTTCATCATGAAAGACTCGACGTGCGTCGTGGCGCACTGGGACATGATCATCAGAAATTACAACTTGATCTATTTCAAACGACAACGAACTGCACTACAAGACCGCGACGCGAATGCACATGTCCTAAGATCATGACACGTGTTCAGCTTCCTGCAGCGTTTGATGATCCATCACCACATCCCTGCTTTCCAACGACGGGTCAACAATGAGCTCATGATGGTCCATGGTCTGTTCATCATACACAATCCGATCCTGCTCTTCCGTCCCGTTGTCTTGCAAGCCTGGCGTGTCATTCCCCATTCGCGATGAGGCAGGTTTCCGTCCCGCTCCTGAACGTGGCCGAGGGTTGTATACCGGTTGTTTACTGATATGAACGATTTCCTGTTCGCCGTGTTCGTCCTGGACGATTTCCCGCTCCTCGATGTAAATTACATCGGGATCCGCATCAAGTCGGTAGCGGACTTTACTGGGCTCGTACCGTTTCTTTGTTGATCGATTAGATTTCATTGCTAATAACGGCGGAGCTGAAGTCGAGGCTTCTGCGTTACTCAAGGTTGGACTGCTCTCGTACCGAGAGTCGCCTGCGTTGAGCGATAGCATTCCCGCAGCCGATATCTTTCGATGTAACTTTGATTGCGACGGTGTGCGTGGTTTCGCCAACGGTGGACGTCCTCGTTTCTGTGGTTCCGGAAGAGGTGCACTTTCGTATGGTGCGGGAACCAGAAACGCCTCCTGCTCGGGCATATCAGGTTCAACGAACGTTGGGTTGAAGTGCTATAAACCCGCATAAACACTTAGCAATGAACACTCATGCTGAAAATGGACAACGACTCACGCCGATCAACAACCCTAGATGCCGCTTGACATCTCTGAACGCCTTTTGCGTTTCCGATCGCCTCTCCTCGATTTCCACGACTGCTTCGTCTTCGGTTCTCGCAAAGTTATCCCTGACGAGCAACTGCGCCTCTGCCGCCCTGATCTGAGCTTTTAGTCGATCGTTCGCTGCTTGAGCCTTGGTTCGATCTGCCCTGACGCGAAGAACGACCTCGTGAAGTACTTGGACCTCGCGAAGTAAGCGATCGTTGTACTGCTCAATATCCGAGTGGCTAGACGTGTCGGTTTCGTTGATTTGGTCGGACATTGTGATGTCTTGCGAAGCGTCGTCCGAGTCAAGCTGACCGCTTTTCTCGTGCAGCAGAAGCTTGAGCTGATCCACTTGTTGGCGAAAGTGTGCTTCCATCTCTTGGTGTAGGCTGCTTGTATTGTTCATCCTAGGTGTGAGCTGTGTCGAAGTCTCAAGAGACGGCATGTTGCAGTCGGACCGCTGTCGTTCCAGATGTAGAGTGGGTGCTTGCCGGCGGAGCGCTGGGCTAGAACGACTTTGCGGTGTTGCGTTACTGTCGACACTTTGAACCGAGGCGATCAGAGGAGATGCTAGAGTATTCGGTACAGCCCTAGAAGGCTCCTGCGACTGCCGGCTTTGAGTCGGAACCATAGTGATAGCCCGATCCCCATCACTATCCGCCGTTGGATAATCACCTGCTACGTCCACACCAACACCCATGGCAACCAGCTTCCGAATTCGTTCCTTGAGCACCAAATTCTCCTCAGCTAGCCCTTTGGCGGTCTGTTCGAGGATATTCGCTCTTTCGGCTCGACGTACGCGGGACCGTTCAGCAGCTAGACGATTCGCTTCTTTCCGTTCGGCACTCATCTTCGCCGTTTTCGTTTTGGCAGCAGGTTTGGCTCGTTTGCTAGGGCCGGCTTCGTTCGATATTGGATCATCATTGGCGGGACTATAAAGTGCTGGGTCAAGGGAACCTTCATGTTGGTTACGGACTGTTCCTTTCCTGGCGGGAGGCATGTTGCGAACTAGATTGTTGGAGACGACTTGTAGCTAAGGAAGAATGATGTAGAACAGGAAAGGCATTGTTTATTTACAACGTTATAGAAGGGTTCTTACACCTCATATCGGACGTCCCGCGGTCGTCGGTACAATACGCGCTTGCAGCAGTCCGCGCCTTTGCTTGGAGATTGCGACTGTCACGGTTGAACGGTGGCGATTCCTTTCATGATAATTCTGCTCCGTAAAGCAGGCAACTGGATATGATACACCACGGTCTATCAGAGCTAAGATACATATATAGGATCCCGCGTTCAATTGCACTCGGCCGTTTGCGGCAATGCAATTTGGTGCAATAATGCAGTAACGGGTAACGCGACTAACCTGTAAAAGCACCACACGAACTTGAATACCCGGTGACTGGTCAACAACGTTATTGCATTGAACTCACTGATACCACACTAGTCTGTGTTCCCTTTGGGGAGCTGTTATAATAACCATCGGTCGAGGTATAACTGTTAAGGGGATATAACCTGGTCCGATGAAGCGACCAGACCGTTGATCAGTTCGCGATCACAACTTGAGCGGTTACACTTCACCTACAGCGTTGAAAGCTTGGCGAGGTACTGGAGCAGGTACTGGTAGCCGATAGTGAAAACAAAACACCAGGATGCTGCTCGATGCGATCAACGCAGACGCGGGATTGATATGCCTTGGCATCCTCCCCTTGAGAAAAGGTGTATGCAAGCGCCTGGATCGCTGACTGGTAGCTAGTCGATACTACAGATTGGACATCGTTCTGGTTTTGTTTGATCAAAAGTCGTCGCCAATAGAAGCTGTCATCAAACCCCTTCATCGCTGACAAACAAAGGTGGGGATCCCGCCAGGGTTTTATCCTACGCCAGAAACGGTTGAATGTCAAAGGGGAGAAAGGCGATGATTGCAAAGGGACAACCCTTTGGAATAAAAGCTTGGGAGGCATGAGTTAAAGGACCTGTTGCGCCATTGATAACGCTCCCCCTGGTCGATTACCATGTATACTCCGTACGCAAATGCCAGCGTTATGAAAAGTCCGGCGCTCCGCCTTACTAGCTGCATTGGATGCTTTCAGAAATGGGGGTTATGACCCTTTAATCCTACCCTACTCGCCTTTCCCTTTTGTTTACTGATATTCCGGATTCTTTTCTATCCCTGCCGAACAAACATCACCTTGAAGCACGCAAAGCCGCCAGACTGGACAGCTAATTGTCATGCTCAGGTCGGCGGGAATGGGCATATGGGACGAGTCGATGCATGAATGCAATCAAGTACAGAAGCGAGTCATAACCTGTTGATCACCATCACGTGGCATTATGCCCATCCGACTGGAACGCAACCGAGTTCTTGACGTAGAACAGCATGTACGCTTTCTGATTCAACACTTGAGCCAATGTTGTAGACGTCACTATCAAGCCAGTAAACGATCATCAGCCCTAGTCACAACGATGAATGCTGCGACGGCGGCAAGGGGCAGGAGGGAGCGCATACCTTTATCGTCATCACAGTGAAACCACTCACACCCGCTCTTCACATCCGCCCAATAATGACCGTTGTCGAGTTTCCCCTCGTGCGTTACCACGGTCGATAAAGTGTATCGATACATTTCTCGAGGGAGACTGTTGCTTTGCCTATCACAGTGAGGTCCAAAAAAAGTCGGTTCGATAGTCAACGATCAGCCCCCCAAATCGATTGCCTCGGAGAGGGGATCGCGGAAGGACTGGACCTTACCCGTTAACGGCATCATGCATGTACGGCCGCATATCCAATTCCGTCGGGAAATTCACCATGGTTTCCACTTTTGACAAGTTGGTTGAGTTTTGCTCGAATCGCTACAACCCGCACGCATACACAAGAGGTTAAAAACCAGGTCCTCAAAAAAAAAACAGCACAGAGAGTCGTACCTTTAACTGTATCGCCAACGTGGTCGGCAATTGCTTGAAAGAGAGCTGTTTTATTGCGCTCTACACAACGTTCAACCAATCAGCCCAAATCCTGCGTGGAGAGAACCGCGTTTCGCTCTATCCACAGCAAAGAAGACTTACGATCCCATTAGACGATACTTTGCACTTGCTGCACGTATACGCTTTACCGCTGAGCGTTTCTTTAGCCGTATACCTATTCCAGGCAACCGACCATCAACGATCCGCCTTTCCCCCTCCCTTACCCTACCCTCCGCCCTACGTGAACTCACCGGCGGAAACATTGCCCGAGCGTCAACACCCCTCCTGCCCCCTTGCCATTCTTGACATCCAGCCCCAAACTGATATCCAAGATCGGATCCTCGGTGTTTGTCTGCGCAGAACAGTTGGCGCAAGTCACAGTCGACAGCAATGTCCCTGCAAACGATCGATCTGTTTGGCGCGTGCGTCACGGTCAGTACGGTTGTCCGGCCACGGAAGGGGGAGTAGGGAGAGAGGGTGTACGTACGAGCGATACAAGGGCACTGCATATGTCGACGATCGTCGTTCTCGCTATGACTATGTAGCTGATTCAACGCTGCAAGGAAGAATGCATGTGCATCTGCCATACCAGAAAACCACGCCTGATCAGCCAACACGCTCGACGGACGCGGGAAAACGCAATGAGCTGATTACTGACCCTGCTGCTCATGCCCTGCCAGTTCCGCACTCGCTTTCCACATGGACAACAACAACGCCGTCGGTCCAAACGGTGTTCCTTCGCCATTATATGCCTGTCGTACGACGCATTTCCACATCATCGTTAGCCAGTTACATCAGATGGTAGACAGTTGAATGGGAAAAGGATGCAGGGTGTAAAGAAGAAAGACGGGGAAACGAACCTCGATAAACGCACTATCCATCTCGCAGCCCATACATTCCCCGACCCCTCCAACCCCTGCAGCCACTACATCATCTTTCCCCTGCACCTTTACGTCCTTCCCCACCACCCCGCGTTCAGCCTCGCACGCGCGCCTACTATGCCCCTCATTCAGAAAATACTGTTTCAAAAGCGGGTTGTGGAAGAATGCTTGTAGGATTGCCGAGAGGAAACATGTTTGTGAGAGGTTGAGGAGGGGTCGGATCGCTATGCGATACAAAGGAGGCGGGTTGAGGACTGATTGAGACGGAAAGAGAGCGGGTGGTGCGGAACGTACAATGGCACCTCACAGCTTCGTTCCTCTCCATCGCCGCCCGATCCTCCGGTGTCGCCTTCCACACCTTGAACTTTGCTCTCTTACTCCCACTCCCTACCCGCATCAGCAATGCCAAAGAAGATACGAATCAGTGCCTGTCTGCCTTTTTTTGCCAACTGAATAGGGAGATGATGGAGGAAAGGGGAAAGCGGGACACGTACCATCGACGGAGATGTCTGCTCGTTCTTCCATCATCCGCAACGCGCGATTCCGCCACTGATCAACGGCCTCTGCGTAGACAAAATCATCGCATCCGTGGCAAAAGATCGCTCCGGTAGATCCATCGACCGCTGCCCCGCACAAGAAAAGACAAGTAAGTAAACCCGATAGCAAGCGAAGGGAGGAAGGAGAGGAAGGAAGGAGAGGTGTGAGAAACTGAAAAGTAGGTGGATGGTAGTACTAGGAGAGAAAGAGAGAGATGACATACAGAATGAATGTCCTGAAGCGGCCGCATGATCACCCGGATGATCAACCACGACTTTCCTCATCTTCCCCTTCCCACCACCTACACCAGCAGCAGCACCCGCAGGCGCACGACTGGAAGAACTCGGCGCTCTCGCACTATCTTCATTCCCATCTGTGCGCAGTCGTTTGATGCTGATTGTTTTCCTGCATGAGACTGTTTCGCATCCTAGGCATACGGAGATGTGGGACGCTGCTGATGTACGTTTGCAAAGGTGGCATTTCGGTAAGCGTCTAGGTGTTCCTTTTTGTGTTGTCTGTATGGAAAGCAAGTTTTTCAGAGGTAGTAGAGAGTGTGGAAAGTGGGAGGAAAGCATACCTGTATAGTCGACGGGTCCATCTCTTCCTTGATACACCAATTCATAATCTTCCTATACCTTCCCTGTAAATCCTTGATAGCGTCCGTCGAACACGACTGGAGGTGCTCGCAGACACCGTCTGCAGCGTTGGTATCCGATATGGAGGGGGACATGGTATGGGGGTTCCTGCTGGTATCTTTTCGAGTTGACTATTGATTGGCTGAATAAGGTTGGTGGTTGGTTGGCTGGATACGCTTGTTTCACAAGAATCGAGAGTAGAAGAAGGTGAATGATGTATCAGAGTTCCCTCTTGTGTCGGAAGCAAACAATCTGAGATTGCAAACTCGATTCGGGCCCCGGACAGCTTGCTTACATAATCATCCATTCCCGAGCTTGCGCTTGAGCTGACGAATAAGAAAGCGCGCGTACGTTGCTCGATCCAGCGATTCAAAGCAAGGGACAACAAGTATCAACCCGCTTTATCTTTCACAATCTGACTTGATTCTTCTTCCCAATCCACCACCTCATCCCGTATCAATCCCCACCATCCCCGAAAAACAATGTCTGAAGCTCCCGCCCACCCGCTCTTGTTCTGCATGGGTAACCCCTTGCTCGACATGCAAGTCAGCAACGGAGAGGCCTTGTTGCAAAAGTACAACTTGAAGGCCAACGATGCAATCTTGGCAGAGCAATCTCAAATGGGCATGTAAGTTGCACTTGATCTTCGCATGTGTGCGTGGTCGATGGCTCACTGACGGCTCACCTTTCTTCACCTTGCTCGCGCACGCAGCTACGACGACGTCACAAAAGACTACAAAGTAACCTACGTCGCAGGCGGAGCCGCACAAAACGCCGCACGAGCAGCCGCCTACGTCCTCCCGCCCAAACACGTCGTCTACGTCGGTGCCGTTGGAAAGGATGCCCTAGCGGAGCAGTTGGAAAAGGCGAATGACAAGGAAGGTGTGATGAGTGCTTATCAGGTTGTCGAGGATGACAAGACGGGTGCTTGTGCCGTTGTTTTGACGGGTCACGATCGGTGCGTCTCGACCGTGGTCTTCTGCTTTCTTGAGCCGGTTGCTAATAATGCAAGCCCTCGTTGCAGATCCCTCGTCACTACCCTCCGAGCAGCCGAGAAGTTCTCTCCCTCTCACTTGGCGGACCCTACCATCAAATCATACATCGACAACGCCAAATTCTTCTACATTGGTGGTTTCTTCCTCACACACGGTATCGAATCCGCCCTACACGTCGCCAAATCCGCAGCGGGCAGGGGTAAAGTCGTCGCATTGAACTTGAGCGCACCGTTCATCCCGCAGTTTTTCAAGCAGCAACTGGATCAGTTGTTGATGTATGTGGATATCTTGATTGGGAACGAGTCCGAGGCTGCGTCGTATGCCGAAGCTCAGGGTATGGCCGTAAGTCTCCGCTCCTCTCTCCTCAATCACGCCTTTACACACGCCACTAACCGCAACATCATTTGCTCGTGCAGGACTCATCCGTCGCCCAAATCGCAACCGCGATCGCCAACCTGCCCAAATCAAACGCCTCCCGCCCCCGACTCGTCATTATCACCCAAGGCTCCGAATCAACCCTCGTCGCCTCGTCCTCCCCCTCCTCTTCCCCCTCATCCTCCGCCTCATCCGGCGCAGCAAAGTGCAACCTCTCCGCCTCGGACCCGAACCCCAAGACTTACCCCGTGCCCAAGCTCGATGATTCGCAGATTGTGGATACCAACGGTGCGGGTGATGCGTTTGCCGGTGGGTTCTTGGGTGCGCATGTGTTGGGCAAGAGCTTGGACGAGTGTATAGAGGTTGGACATCGGTTGGGTCAGCGATGTGTGGGGCAGGTCGGACCGACTTTCGGCGACCGAGTTGACATCTTGAAGGATCTTTAAATGTAACGAAGAGACCTTGGACCCGGAGAGGAAAAGGAAAAAGAAGAAAGAAAGCCACCAAAATGCCGGACCAGCACCAGCACAACTCGTTCAACCATTTGTAGGGACTGAACCCAAACCCCCGTCCGCGTATCACGCCCGCGCGAAAGCAAGGCGAGGTGATGCGCACATATATATAAAACCGTGAAATCGACATGTAGCTCAACCTTGACATGTAGCTATAAAATATGACAAGTGCCCTAGTACTTTCGCGCCTCTAGTAATGGTCGCCTGCTTCCTGTTCGGGGACTTGCGGCGATGAAACAGTACACTACGCAGCGCAGGACATCATGCGATCCAGTCCAGTCCAGTCCAGTCCCGTCTTCCTCTTCTCATCTTTACTAGTAGTGCTTTGCCCTCCCGGTTCCAGCCATCACGACCACAACGACCTCATCCGACTAGCAAGCAAATAACAAAACGTCCGATCCCGCCAAACAACGTGTCCATCCTCTGTAATCTCAACTTTGACCGCACCGATATCCCCATCTACACCAACACTAGCTTCTACCGAAATGTGCGGAGGCATGTCATCCGGCTGGTCTAGGACTGCTAGGCTTGTGATGTGTGTTGAGCCGATGCTGCGGGCGGGAAGGGAGGGCGATGACCAGAGTGTTGCGTAGGCGGTTTGCATTGGCTGGAGGATGTCCATTCCGAGTGATCCGGTCGAGGTGGTGAAGACGGAGGGAAGAATATCGGCGCTGCTAATTTTGAAAACGATGCAGCTGAATTCCTGATGTTCCTTGATGAATTCCGAAACCTAGGTTATAGTCCAGCCTAAACGTCAGCGCCGATTAGGACAACATCATGGTAACCCTCAGCACCTACAAATTCAACGCACAACTTCGCCTGCTCCAGATTCACGCCCTTGACCACCAACTCCGGGCGAGCCTCTTGATCAAAGTACCAGTCGCTTACAGCGGAAGTAAGTGCCGTCAATCCTTCCTTCAACACCACTTCGAGCACTTTCTCATCCCCATCTCCATTGAATTCCGCAGCAGAACAGATGACGAGGTCGATGTATCGGAGCCAAGGGTAGTTCCGCACTCGGAGGACGGAGGTGGCGGTGGCGGAGGCGGATACTGGTTGGTCCAGTTGCGTTTCCCGGGTTGGCGAGCTCCATCTTCCCTCTTCTTCCTCATCGGCAACAGCAGCGGCATGGAGAGCAGTCTTATCGACAAGGAAAACGAGCCTCGTAAACCCTTCCCTCGCCTTGATGCACTCTTTGTCATTGTTGTCATTGTTGACGTCGGACAGGGAAGAGGCGGGACTACCGTCGTCTCCCTGCCGCGCATCCTGCGAAGGCGGCTCAATAGCATCAAGCAAAGCAACCACATCACGCGTCCCGTACTTGTACCCTCTGCAGAGATAGATCTCGAGTTCCTCCGGTGTTGCAGCGTTCCCAGAGGAGCCAGAAACAGACGAAGCAGGGGAAGCGGATGTCGCATCGATCTTGTACGTGATTCCTGCTTTTAGCGTTTGTGCAAGCTTGGTGGGAATCCATCTTGAGCGGCTGGACCAAGGGACGAAGAAATGTCGATGGAGAGGCGGGCCTGATAGGAATCTGTTAGTTATCGGCAAGCAGGGTTAGTGGACGCTTCTCGGGACAGAGGGAGAAAGAGAAGTTGCGAACTCACTGGATATGATTGGCGCCTTTTGCGACTTGCAGCTTGTCATCCCACCTCAACCCCTTCCATTGCTTGGCACCACGGTACCCCACATCCCAGGCACCAAGCTCTACCACTCTCTTCCTCATCTCGGATGAAGCACCCCAGTTCCAGTACACGGTTCGCCAGAGATACGGTAAGCTAATAGTGTGGATGGCTTGGCAGGTGACGTTGAACTTTGCGAGGCTTGCGAATGCACGTTCAGAGGCGAGGCAAGCGGCGACTAGGCGTGCGACCATGTCTGGCATGCGAGGGATGTGCGGTCGAGCCTGTGTGAAGAGTCAGCGTTGGGGAGAAAAGGGAGATGTACAACCAACCTTGCCGAGGCGGAGACGCTTACTGGTTCAAACTGACTAGGAATACCGTACGTCGGCCAATCATTCTGTACTTGACGTGGAACTGTGAAATTCAGTCGATGTCGTCGTGGATACTGATGAAAAGTCGGTCGAGACCAAACCTTGGCGTACGGCTGCGCCGCTGGCGCTGTTGAAGCATTCTCATACCGCTGTCCTGCAGCACCGCCATTATCCGAGAAACGAGGATTAAACGCATAAGAGCCTCGGAAATGGGTGTTGTTCGCGTGCTGGACTGCCAGCGGCGGTGGTGCAGGGAAGCCAACGATAGCTGCAGATTGAGGAACTTGGAACTGAGTTGCCGGGTTGATGTAATACATTGGATACTGGTTCTGCAAAGGTCGTGCTTGACCGTTTATCATCGTATGCTGTACATTGGGGAACTGGGAAACGGAGAACCGAGTAGGTGGTGGTTGAAAGTGCGCATGGTGGTGGTGGTGGTGTGAGGGAAGAGGAGTCATATTGTTTGGGAAGTGTTGGAAAAGCTGTGAGGCGTCGGTGCTGTTGTGTCGTGGAGTTTCGGAGAGCATCTTGGCTGTCTGTTAGAGTATAAGGTGGTCTTTGTCGAGGAATGGCAAGGAATAGAGAAAATAAAAGGAAGCATCTCCTAACGGAGCAAAGTTGCCAAAACGCTTCTTTCTTCTCGGTGTGATGCGAACGCTAACATGAAACGCAGACTATAGCAGTCAGTCGTAAACTATGTCTGTATCTAGAACGCTTCATAAGGGAATACTCACGAGTGATGGTCATCGACTACCAGATTGTCAGAGGCAAAGCATAACGTAGCCGGTCTTTGAAACCCCAGCACACACAAATCCCGATAATGGTCCTGCATATCGACCCCTAACCGAGTTGAGCGGCTACGCTGCTATAGCCGTCCTCCTAGGTACCATACGCTCAGCTCGATAATCAGGCGCCCACGCAGAGAGAGCGCAGTATACAGGTGACAGGTGAAGCAACATGCCGTATACCCATACCATATTGACTTTCCGCTATTCGTATTTCCATTTGATATCATGTACAACCCCCCTTCGCATGCTCTTACATACCGCCCTGACCGCTTCACTTGACTCGACTGAACAGCGGTATCAACTAGGCAAACTGTGCCATCCGACGTGAACCCGATTAGCAAAGGTACCAAAATGTAGGCGAGCGAGCGAGACGGTAACTTACAGTCGACAAGTACGATTCCGCTACTATACGTGCTCGAGCGTTCAGGGAGAGTTTCATCTCGCTGATCTCCTTGTCTACATCCTGCATAAACCTGGGAAGCGATGCAAGAGCAAAGGAAACGAGAATCAGTCATGCGTTTTCAATGCGCAAGCGGCGGCGCAAGGCCAGGTTGGATCGATGGACTCACTCGATGATAAAGTCTACCAGTTTGTGTTTGAGCATCGTCTCCCCGTGGAAATTCGTGATCAAGAACGAGATATCGTACCCCTATCACGCAATGACACAACCACAATCAGTCAGCTCCATTGCCAACCCTTGACCACATCCGACCAAAGCAAGAAACTACTCACCTCTACAGGTTTCCTCCTCAAAATAACAAAATTCTCCGCCCGCATCGTCATGAACCGCGTAAATTTCTTACACAAGATCCTCTCAATCTCGTCCGCCTGCTTGATACAGATGGATATTCGAATACTATTGATCGAGGGTTCGACGAGGACGCGTTCGGATTCGTTACGCGAGATGATGAGCGGGTTTAAGAGTACTTCGACTGATGTCCTGTTGTGCAGTTCAATCCAGCAAGGACGGTTCAGCTGAGCAGGCACTGGGCGAGGAGGACAAGTGGGTACGTACTGAGCTTCTACTTCGGGTACATTGTGCCGTTCTACTACCTCTGACGAAAAGTTTTCGAGCGTCAAGGCGGCTGTTAGCGTGCTCCTCACGGCATTCAAGTACGGTCGGAGGGTGTTGGACTGGTTGGAGTGCGAGAAAGGGTTGGATCAGGTGGTTCCTTTTGCTAGAGGGTCATGTTGGAGAGCTGGGAGCTTACCATGGTGTAGGCGATTGCGTAGGTGGCTTGCAACGGTAGGTATGCAGATGCACAATTGTCCTTTTACGATATAGCAGTTAGTAGAGGACGGATGGAGGACGAGACGGTACATAGATGACGAGTACCACCGCTCAGCCTGAACGTGGTGCGCCCGGAGATAGCCAGCGAGAGACTGACAACCAGAGTCGGGCAGCTCAGCTTGTGTTGTTTTTGTTGCCGAGACAAATGTCGAGAATAAAGGTTCTGCCATTCGTTCGCTGTTTTGAAGCAGGCAACAACAAAGGAGCATCCACCGTTTACCCACCTTGCACCGTATTCTTCCCTCCTCGTTCGGACGATAGCTTCCCTGGGTCACATATAATCGCGCCACATACTCCGGGTAACCTACTCCCACGCAACTTACTTGCACTCATACAGCCCGCATCCGCATTCGCACGCCATGACTTCCAGCAGCGTCTCCTCTATCACCGAACAACCAGCCGCAATGAACGGAAAAGGCAGGGAAGCGGACGAGCTAGTGGATGACTCTGCTCCTCTGTCCAAGAAAGCTAGACTGGGAGCCGGTGGCAAAGAATTGCCAGAGCTGTACAAGTACGTCTTGCAGCGAGCAGGCGTTGGGTGTCGGAAGAGCTGATCCATGGATGGGTCATATGTTGTCATTTGATAGATCTACAGGAAACGAGATGAAGGACCGGCTAGCGTTTATGCATATGCTGGAAAACCTCAAGGTAGGCTTTCTCTTGTCGTCTTCGTTCCAGCAGTAGCTTACAGTTTTGAATCTTATTCAGACTCAAAAACGCTCAGGATGGATAAGGGAAGGCGTCCAACAACCGGAATCGTAGGTCGTACTTGCTACCTCGTACAGACGAACAATAGCAGCTGACATACTTCTCGTTACCTAGTATCGCGGACCATATGTACCGAATGGCAATGCTGTGCATGTTGATACCTATTCAAAATACCGAAAAGCCGCTGGATATCGGACGATGCGTTCAGGTACGGTACTCACTCTCCAGCGTCTACCCATTTCGAAACAAACGAAACAAAGCGCTGATGACTGTATTTATGGCGCGGTAGATGGCGTTGGTGCATGATTTGGCTGAGGCACAGTACGTACCAACTTGCCTCCTTTCCCAGTGTGATTAAAAGCAGCACTGACGCCACTGATATTTGGATGAACAGCGTCGGCGATATCACGCCCGTGGAAGGCGTGTCCCCAGAAATGAAACACAAGGTACGATCGAACGATCCCAACGATTCTCGAAAGAGCATGTCCCTATAACGAATGCTCACTCCGTCTCCATTTGGCTCTTTGATGCGCAGCTCGAGCAAGAAGCGATGAATTCGTTCTTGAGTGAGATGCTAGGCGGGGACGGATGTCGTGAAGCCAGAGAGCGGATACTGTCGTTGTGGGATGTAAGTCCTCTGTCTCTAATACGTCTGGTCCCCCGCTTTTGGTTGACTGATCGTCGTCCGTATGCGAGTATTCAGGAATACGAGGCGCGGGAAACACCAGAAGCGAAACTTGTCAAGGATTTGGATAGGATCGAGCTTATTCTTCAAGCTATAGAATACGAACGATGTAAGTCCGAGCGAAAAGGAACGCCGTCAAAAGCATCTGACCCAACGCCTTTGTCATTTAGCGCAAGACGTCCGTTCCCTCGCTCCGTTCTTCACAGGATCAATACGTAAGTCACCGCCGCAGCGACCCTCACACGCTACACCCAACAGCTAACTTCGTTCCTCCTCCTTCGGCTGTAATCAGCACACCTACACCACCCGGCAGTCCGTGAATGGGCAGAAGCACTCCTCGAGGAGCGGAAAGCGTTATGGGAGGCCCGTGGGTTGGGCGCGGAGGAGCAGGAAGGGATCAAGGGTCTGAAAGTGGGGAGCAAGGTCGATGCTGCTGCTCCTGCCGCCGCAAGTCAAGCGCCGACGAACGGACACGCTGTTTGATCTTTCCTGTGGCTGCGAGCGTGATGATGAGTGACGAGTGGAGTATAGAGATGCTGCGCACTTGAACGTGTGCGGCGGAGCAAGTCATTGACGGCGGAACGGGAAGGAGGTTAGGAGGTTCAGCTGGATGCAAGGGCGGATGGCATTGTAACATCAGCATTCTTTGTTCTTCTTCGGTAGCATATTCACACTGTATCATATTCATTGCATAATACGTCAAGCCAGTGGTTGTCGTTGAATTTTGAAAGCCTGACACTGCAGCTCGTCTCCGTGCACGTACGGCAGTGCCACCGCGGCGGGAAGGACGCCAGACAACCCAAAGAATGCATGGTTCAAGCACTATCTGTGACATGTGCCGATAATATCGGTACAACAGCACACACCAAACAAACAAACGCTCCACCCGCTGTTACCCCTTCTCCACCTTGAACGTGACCCGGTGAACCCGCTTCTACCAAAACTCCTTCCTCACCTCCCTCGCATCCCTAGCCACGCGTTTCCTCCACGTCCATCCATCCCTCGTCGTCTGCGCCTGCTGTACGAGTTGCGCGCGATGCGTTTTCGGGGCCGGGGCGAGGCGGGCGAGGTGGTGCGTCGCGGTCGCGGGGATTTGGAAGCTATTAGGAGCAAGGGAAGGGAAGGGAAAGGGAAAGAGGACAGGCCGGGCAAGTCAGTCGGAGGTGGGCTGGATTGGGGTATGGGAATGGAGAGGGAGAGGGAGACATACCGTTCCGCAAGCGCCCTTCTCGTCCATTTCCTCGGATCCTCATTCCTCAATTTCTGAATCTCGGCAACAACATCCGCCGTCAAACTCCTAACCACCTGGAGCTCCTTGTCTCCTACGACGGCCTGCCCAGGACGGAGCAACAACGGCGCACCAGCCTGCTCACTCGCTCTCACTTGCGCGCCCTGGACCCATCTTAGTAGATCCGGGACGACGCCATTCGAGTAACTAGGCGCGGACGGTGGAGGCGCGTAGTGGAATGTCAGGCCTCGTTGTACGCCGGACGAGTCGGCGAGGAGGGTGTGCGGAGGTGTGGTTGGTTCACGACGAGCTGGTTGGGGGCGGGATGTGCCGGCGGTTGGTTTGACGACGAGTGGTGTGAGTGGGGAGGGGTAGTGTGGGCGTCTGGCGGGTCGGGCGTGGTGTACTACTGAGCGGGTTAGGCCGGGGTGGTGGTTGATGAGCGTCGTGCGAGTTTGTAGTGTGAAAGACATGGTTGGTGGTGGTGGTTTAAGTAAAAGGAAGAAAGCGCCTTGTCAACAGGATAAAGTACAAGTTTACCAACTTGTTGGCATCTTTGCTCGGTCGATCGTTGAATCGTTCAGCATAATCCCAAATTCGCGGAGGTTGAAATGAACATGTCCGAAGCCCGCCCTGGACTGAACTCGACATGTATTCAACTGATTGATGACTTCAACCACGCTGCAAAGTATATTATAGCAATTACACTCGTCCACACACCATGTCATCCGCAACATATCAAAGGCTCCCTACCTCACCCGACTTGTCCGCCGAAGCAAACTACCATCACCCGCTAGATTCCACCCGCCAAAGCACAAGTCATTATCCGCATCAGAATCAGCAGCAGCAGCAGCAGCAGCAGCAAAACGTCCGAGCGATCTTTGACCCGCCTCCCCCGCCTGTATGGCAGAGGCTCGCGTTGATACTCGCTCTAGTCGGAATGTTTTGGTTTGCGTTGAGGGTCGGGACGTCGAGTCAGCCGGTGGCTATGGTGGTGGTGGGAAGTGATTGGTGAATCATGAACAGTGGTAGGAAGGAAGTTTGAGCGGCGGATGAGGCAAGGGACGGGTGTTGCGTGGACTTAAAGGGAGCCATTTCGACGGCGCTCGAGAGAACAATCAGAAGTTGTGGTGGAAAGAAAACGGGGAATCCGCTTGTCGCCATTTGGATTGTAATCGCCGCACGACAGACTCAGGGACGGGTCGAGTTACGATACACACGCTACCATGCGAAAAAAACGCACACTCGCCCTTCATCTCGGTCTACGGTATCTATTCGCTCAGCCACGACCCACCACCTACTACCCTACCGGGTACGCACTTTTCGCGCAAAACCTCGCTGGAACGCATATCCGTTGACCACGACTCGCTCTTTTCCGTTGTTTCTTAGTCGTGCGTTCCGTACCGTACCGTACCGCCCACTAGAGCAAGATGACCACTCAAACACAAACACCTCTGCAGGAGACACAGTCGACCACCACCGCCGCTGGCGACTGCCAGAAAAGGGCTCTACAATGCTCGTCTGCTCCCCGTTTCCGACCTACAAGTCGTCCTGCGTGGAACAACATGTAAAGTGTACCTCGACGCGGCTGGCGAACAAACATGCACGGGGGACCCCACGTAGTCCCGGAGCGTACTGAGATGGCAACGTATAGTGTCTGAGTGGTACGTGGATGCCCGGTACACGTTGTTTTGTTGCCGTCCGTAGCAGCGATGTTCTGAGACTCGGGGCGGTGGTGGTGGTGGTGGTGGTGTTGAGATGATTGTTCGGAATTGAGTCGGTGGATTTATGGTCGTCGGGGCTGCATGTGGAGAGTTTTCCTGCGTCGTTTTTGGTTGTTGAAGGTGGATGAAGGGTTGTAGTATGTAAATGAAGCACGATAGAATGAGAACATGAAGATGAAGCAGGAGGATTTATTCTAGGCGCCCCTTATAATGATGACTCATTTTTGCACGTGAGAGCCGCCAGAGAGCGAACGCCAACAACACTCCATCATCATGGTCGTCTTCATTTCTGTTCAATTCAATGCATCATATCCCTCCCTCGTCAACTACTCCATTCATCCCTACAACCACCTCGCCTCTACTTTAGCCAAGATGGAAACCGCTGAACAACTGCAAGACCTCCTCGCCAAGGGGCAGTACGCTGCAGCACTCGACCTCGTCGTCCACCAGTCCTCGATCGAGAATAAACCCGAACTGATAAGCTACATCAACCAACTCCAGTTCAGCCAACTATCACCTGCTTCCTACACCCGGAACAATCTCAGATCGATCTTGGACCCTATTAGTGATGATGCGTGGGTTGCAGAGGCATGTGCGGCGGCGGTCGTTGCGCAGGATATCGATGTAGCGGAGGAGGCAGTGAGGATCGGGCTGCAAAGGACGCACGGTGTAAAGACGTGGTTGCAGGAGCGTTTGAATGGCGAGACGAAGGGCTCAGCGGAACAGCAGGCCGGGCAAGAGGAATGGGCTCGGATAAGTCGGCAGCTGCAGGATGCGGCGGATGCTCAACGCCGGTTAGTCGACCTTCGTTCTACTTTTCTCGAGGCGCGGCGGAAACTCGTCGTGTACCGACAGCTATATGGCTCGACCATCACATCCACGACGTCCCAGCATGCCACCGATCCCGATGTGATTGAAATCGACGACCCATGGGCCGATTCGGAGACCGCGTCGACAATGAACATGGATACATCGTCGTCGGATGAACCAACCTCTTCCCCTCCAATTCCGCTCGTGACGTTTCTCTCCTCGTCTATCCCGTACATCGGTATCACCCTCGCTGCATGCGGTCATACCGCGCCGCTTTTGCAACTGTACAAACAGTGCCCGGATCAGCTTTATCCGTACCGGTATGCGATACTGGATGCCCTTCCTTCCTACGTCTCGCCGCAGCAGGTGGGCGGTATCTTACCCGTGATCGACGGTACGACGAAACGAGAGAAATCAGCGGGACCGACTACAGCTACGCCATCGGATTGCCCGTCACTTGATCACCTTGATACGCTACTACTACAACAACTCGGTCGATCACGAAACCCTGTTGACTACCCTTCGCAGCCAGCACCACTCGATGCAGCTCACGTCTCACAATGGTACCAACAACGCATCGAGCAGATTCAAGCAGAGCTGTTGATCGACCTGGCGCTCGAATGGTGTCAAGTCGCCGTAGCGAACGGTGCCGACGAGCTACAAGACACGGGACGAGACCTCGGATTCCTGGAACGCCTGGTGTATGATGCGGGACAAGGTGCACAGCAGACGTATACCCTTGACGCGTGGAAGCAGCTCGACGACTATCAGAGGGTCCAGGCGTACCTCTCTGCATCCACAGCGGCGTCTCTTGCCTCGGATATCCGGAGGCTCGTTTTCCCCTACTTGGAGTCGGTAAAAGCGGCGGATACCCGCAATGCGGATAATAAACGACGGATCCTGCAGCGGTATACGTTGGAAGCGCCGTTGGAAAAGTCGCTCGCGATATTCGAAGCGTCGAAAGCTACGTTGCCGGTGCAAGAACGTATCATTGACAACGATGTCGATGTAGCGAGACTCGCGCTTGCGAGGCTGTACGGTGATGATTCCTTCGACAAGTGGGAAATCAAGAGCAGGATCTTCGAGTGTTTACCCGTGTGGGATGTAGCGGGGGACGAACTGGATGAACAATCAAGTCAAGAAGTCACAGCCACGACACTGGAATCACTCGCTTCCTTTATCCAACCGTCAACCACCCGAGCCGCACCGGGACCGACCGACCTACTCCTCTTTTTCGAACCATTACCCTTTGTCGCCCTCTCCCGCGCCCTGGACATTCTCGACGTGCACCTCGAGTCCGGCGAGATCCTCGCGAAATGGGGCGTGCCGGCTCCCCTGCGCACGTTTTTGCAGACGGCGTTTGATCGCGAGGAACAACGACGGTGGGCTGTTCGTGCGGCCCGGCAGGCGGGGGCAGGGTTCGAGGATGAAGATGAGTGGGTGTCGTTGATGGATGATATGATAAAGTTGAGTGGGGGTGGGGATGGGTTGTTGAAGGGTGCGTTTGGGTTGTTGGGCAAAGAAGAGGTGTTGAAGATTTTCTTTAGTGGAGTGTTGAGCTCGGGTCGTGAGTATGCTTTCCGGGTCATTTGTACCGTGTGTTGTCTCTAAACGTTGCATCGGTTTCTAGATTTTGATCTGGCAAAACGCCTGCTGAACGGCTCGGAACTCGATACGCCGCTGGGTCCGGGCACAGTAGAAGGCCTGGTTCTCGATGCAAGCAGAGAATTCTACGACAATAGTACTTCGGGAAATATGCATACGGACGGTATGAAAATGGCATATGACTGGTAAGTCCCGTAGGGATCAAGCTTGGAGCAGACGTTAACCCTTCTTTTTATAGTCTCGCTGTAGCGCCGCCAACGCAAGCCATCAGACGGGAGAGGGAATTCATCGAAGCCACCAGTCGGATCACATCCTTTGGCGTAAAGTCGCAACGCGGCGACGCCATCTCTCCGCTCGAAATACGGCTCACCAAGAACCGGTTGGATCTCGTGGCACTGGTTTTGTCAACAAGCGAAGATGCGTATCGACACGTTGAAGTCATACTAGATCTAGCCAACAAGCTGGGATACCGCGGTGACAATGTGGCCGAAGTACAGGTCTTGGGCATGTTGGCGGAAGCAGCGATGCAGGTGCCCGACTTTGAACCCGCTGCCGATATTTGTGACCGGATGATCAGGCTGGTGGATGAAACTGGTAAACGGCAACGTCAAAACGCAAAGAACGGAACCTCTGCCAGCGGTGAATCCGTAAAAGACGTCTGCTGGAAAACATGTTACCAACTCGGCAAACAATCTGAATTCACCAATCTCGCCAAGCGAATGAAGTTTTTAGCAAAAGCTCTCGAGTATTGTCCCGCGGAAATGATTACGGAAATGCTGGCAGTATGGCGCAAGCTCGAGGATGGTCATATACGGCTGGAAGAGGCCGCGAAACATCGCAGAGATGCACGTATACCGGAACCTGAAGGAAGCACACGTGGACATCGAAGAACAGGTTCAGCCGCTTCGACATCGTCCGCTGATGGTTTGCGGGGTAGGATGGCCGCGGAACAACAACTCCTAGGATCACGTACGGCGGCTCGGGCTGCGAAGACATTCAACAAGGTCGCCCATGATTTTACCGCTCGAGGGTTTGCTCTGCCTTCCCTTGCCACACCGCATTTCTCGCGACCAGCGAGCGCGCAGAGTAGGTCGAGGCCGGATCAGTCGCCAGCACGATCCGAGACTGGGAGTGTCAATAATTTAGCGTTGCGGGATCAGTTGGCCGGCCTTGGAGACGGTGCAGAGATCAAGCAGCAGGCGCGAAAGGCCCTGGTAAAGGGTGTGGGGTGGTTACTCGGGGCAAATGAAAACGAAATGAAGGACATGAACCGATAGTAGGTGTAAATGCTGCGAACCACATCGGGTCATCAGATATTCTAATCATGAGGGATGATTGTTATTTGACCGTCCGTCTTTTCCCGATAAGAGTCCAGCTTTCTGAGCATGAACAGATTGCAACGCACCAAGTGGTGTCGTACATCGATCGTGGAGTGTGATCATGTGCAGAGCTGAGAACATGTCACTCCCATCAGAGTTCTCGATGGGTTCCGTCGGACGGCACGCAGACAAACAATGATGGATCAGGAACTCGATTCGGTAGTCTCAAAGACGATACAAAGCAAAAGTCGTACAACGGGATTTACAGGATGATCAGAGTTTGATTACGCCATGTACTTTAGTAGATTTCGATCATTTTCATCTCTTTCAAGATACTGTGCAATCAAGTATAAGAGGTGTCAGCCTCTCCGAGCAGGCTAAGGGAGGCGCCATTCCACGTACCTCTCGTTCAATCAGACTTTCCACTTGGGTCTTGATCGCTTTAACCTCTGGTTGGAACATATTCTTCACAGCATCGACAACCGCATTGATGAGATCCGGGAGCTTGAGCACCTTTTTCCCTTTCATAATCCGCACAATCTGGGCATCTAGCGTCAAGTTTCGGTCTTCGAAGACTTTTTCATTCGTTTGTCGGCTTTCTTCGGCCTGGGGATTGGTTACGATGAGTATAGGTGACGGCTTAGCTGAGGTTGAGGATTCTCACCGTCATATCCTGCTGAAGCTGGTTGATCTTGAACCTGATCCTGTCCTCCCTTGTGAACCCACCATTCCAGATGAATTTGTCACTGGGATCGACCTCTTTGCCTGGCGGACGTTTCACCAGCATTCGGGTAGCTTTTAGGGCATACAGAGATTGCAACGTTCGGATAAGCTCTTGTCGCTCTGCAGGGGACTGGTCAGTCAAAGTGTCCGAGACACAAAGGGGCTAGATCTCACCGATTCCCGTTCTCTCGAAAATCTCCTCAAAGGTCAGAGACTTTGTATCGTTGAACTGTAGCAGCACCATTGCTTGGAACAAACTGACATCAATCTCCTTGTTCCCGGCAGGGAACCTGGCTGTCATTGTGACCGAGCTATGTTGATGACGCCATGACAAGACTCGTCCGGAGAATGTGTGTCCGTACCAAGAGGCAAAATCATCGAGTTGTTGTTGCATCTGAGGATACGCAACGTCAGTGTGTCATGCACGATGTCCACGAAGTTGCGCCTAGCTGACGTTTCGCGGTACCGATAGACTCTCCCAGCCCGTTTTAAGTTGCTTGTAGCTGCATATAATACGTTCAGCAGCCTATACCGACCAACGACTGCTAAACATCGACTTACGGAGGCCACTGTCCCTGACTGAGAACGTTGACGGTGAGCGAACTGGGTTCCTTTCCAGCGGTCATCCGAGCGTCGGTCCACTTCTTGTTCATTCTGAGTAATCGAACGGTCGCTATAAGCCCCTAGGCATCGCACTTCATCCGACTCCACACTCACTCTTCAGATTGTGCCAAATCCTTCATCATGGCGTCTCCCGTCGTGAACTCCTCTCCGAACTCTGAAAGACCGCGATCCACCATCAGACATCCACATAATGCTCAAGCATGTGAATACACTCACCATTCTGAAGCTTCTTGACCATCTTGATTTCATCCTCGTTACTCGCCGATCGACCTGACAAAAGCCGTTTCGCAAGTTGGCTGATGTAAAACTCTCTAAAGATATCCTTGTCCTTGGTAAATTTGACAAGATCGACAATCTCGTCCATTAACCGATCCCATTCCGCTTCGGGACGTGTGCCTTGGCCCTTTTCCATCAACCGATGTAAATGTTTGGCTATAGTTCACCACGAGGGATCAGTGAAATCCGCAGACTTCTGTATACTGATTCAACGCAACTCACCGATCAATTCAGCCGGGACAGCCTGCCGTGTCTCCATCCCCGCCTTCAACCCATCCCTCACTTCACTCTCCAACGCCAGCCTTCGCCGCGCTTCCTTGTGTTCCCCCTCTCCAGTCTTGAATGCCGTCGGATTAGCTGGATCCGCCGGATCATACAACGATGCAATGGATGAATCGCAGAATCGTTTGAAGGTTATGAGCGAGGGGACCATGGTGGCGTCGTTTTCTGGCTTGGAAATGAGGTTGGTAGCGTGCGTCTGACGCGACAAAAAGTGGTCAGAACTTGCTCCGCTCTTGATCCTAGATCCCTAAGATGCCCACCTTGACATGCGCAGACAAGACTTTTCGAAACTCTGTAAACTTTTTAACGCTCGTCAACAATGTATACAGTCGTTTCAGCGCCTGTACATCCGACCCCTCCATTGCTTCGGTCAAGGCTAATAACAAAACCACACCATCAGTTCCCTACAGTCACACCAACATCCACAAAATAAAACACGGGAAAATACTGCTTACCTTGACCTGCAACCTGAACAACAAGCGTCTCCACCACATCCCTTTCAAGAACCGACTTGCACTGTCGCCAAGCTTCCTTTGCCTTACCCTCTATCGCAGAGCCATCAGGATTTATCACGTCCGGCTGGAACAGGTACTCTGCACGTCCTTGGATCTCTTCCATCTTTTCCGATACGTAGCGGACGAACGCGGTCGCAGATTTGTCCGACGATGTTGCCGTCGAAGATGAGGATGCAGGGATGTCAGAAGGAGGCGCTACTTGAATATGAGTGGTCCGATCGTTTGCTGAACGCGTGATGAATTCCGCAGTTTCGCGGACGTAGAGATCGATGTACGGCTGCGCTGCACCGAGACGGAGTGTGAATGTAATAAAGGCGCGGGTGATGGTGTTCCCTATCTGTGCGAGTTCGGGGACTGGTCCTGGATGTTCTCTACACGGGGCGTGCGGGCATAAAGAAGCAGAATGAGACAATTGGACGCGGGGAAAGTATGGATGAACAGAGGGTTTTAATGGGAGAACGGGGAACGTACGTATCCGCGTGGACTAGTTGGTCTTTCAACCATTCACGAACAGCAGCGCAGCAACGTTCCTGGATCGACTGTTCTTCCAATACTGTTTTTCGGAAAATATCCATCGCTCGGCGTCTGTATAGCGATTGCCACGGAGAAAGAAAAAAAAGGAAAAAAAGGTCACAGATTGGTGGTCAGCAAAAGGAGTGAGCCTCGAGAGTGCTAAGAGTGCCTCGAGCGGACGGATGACGGAGAACGGTATACGTACGCAAGAGGAAAGGCCCGTCTCGGATCCCGCATCACGGCCATCCGATCAGCCAGCATAATCACCGCTCCCAACCGATTCTACACAAGTGCACACAGAAGCCGGTGAGTGAATTACGATCATACGGGTTCGTGGTGACGGACGGGCGATAGGTTGAGGAAAAGAGAGAACGTACGGTCGCCGTTTCCCATTCTTTCCACTGCTCCAACACATTCCGCAAAAAGTCCATCCCATGGCTTACTCCGATTGACCCGCCTGTGGTGTTGATGGGCAAGCGAGCATCCGCCCGCACCCTCCTCTGCAACAAATCCGCATGCGCTTGGACCCCTTCAACAGCGGCATTGGTAATCCTCTCTACAAGAACAAGATCGCTTCCATCGGCGGCTCGCTGGGCGGTTCGGAGTAATCGCGTGCAAAGGTTGTACAGTGAGTGAAGGGAGTCACCGTTTGGAAGTGACTCGTTTCGCAGAATTTGGGGTATGGCTGTGATTATTCGGTCGACGGTTTGTAAAGGGTTGTGCAAGGCGTTTGGTGTGGAAGCTACGGCGGAAGAAAATGTGTTGTATGAATAAGCACTCATCTTTTGGATCTCAGAGCCGGGTATGGTGTGCTCACCAGGAAAGGAAAGCCTGATCCGTTTCACGCCCTCTGCACCGGCACGATGACCTCCAGCATGCTGCTGTGTCATCGTTGCCGGCGTGGACATTGAACTGAACGCTCTTCCGCGTGAAGGAAGAATAAGGTGGCTCGTCCTGTCATCATCGCAGAGAGGGTCAGTAGGCGTTCGCGAATGGATGTCAGAAAATTCTTACATTATGGTGTATCAATTGCGGGAGGAGGAGATGGAGACTGCAGATGGAAAAGAGGATTGAAGGATTATCTCATCGGAGGACAGGATCGTTCCATTCGTCACTCGGCCATCGGGGGTCGTTCGGCTGAGGACATAAATAAGATAAATAAGACGGAAATAGGAAATATCGGCACAAAATGGTTCCAGATCTCCTTGGAGGCAACTCTTCAGCTGACAGCCGAATGAACTTCATACTTCAATCTTCATACTTTATACCGATATATACGCATCGCAAACCCATCTATCGAGATACTACCACTCTTCCGAGTCGGTCCATTCGTCGTTGCCCTTCATCCTTCAGTCCATCTTGGACATGTCACCTCATAAACCCCATGCACCTGATTCGACGTCAGCCGTCAGTCGTTCGTCACCCGCCTGGCAAAATGGAACGACACAGGAGGATCATCACCTGGACGTTGTCCTCTGATCGAGGCCATCATTCTCCATAAAGTTTCACACGAGTAGATCGTTTCGCAAATCGGAAGAAAGCATAGATCTAAGGAATCCGGGATTGGCGGAAAGGCAGCGAAACCAAAGTGAAAGGCCACTTCAAGGCGAGGACCATTCTTCAAGAGCTTGGTGCAAGATCAAACGGAAACTCGGTCAAGTAAAACAGTAAGTACACTGGAACTCCTGCTTAAACAGCAGAACCATTACTAAGCCTCTCCTTCGAGGTGTAGCACTTTTCCTGGAGCATACAACAATCGACCTGCCGCCTTTACCGATTCGCTGCCTTCACGGGATGTAGCCGATGTTATCGTGTCGAGCAGCTGAGTTTATACAACATAGCCTTGCAGTTTGATTCGGCTATGCCTTCGGTGCTGTGCGCGTTACGAAGGTTTCCATTGGGAAATAAAAGATGCCAAAGGTGGGTTTCCTTTCTTTCCTATCTCGTCGTTTTAGCGTCTAGCGACTGAGTGTACATCGGTCCTCGTTGTGTATAGCTACAGCTCGTTCCTACCGCAATACACGAGCCGCGATAAAGCATTGTGCGGTCAGCCGAAGCCAGAGCATGACGCCGAGCTTGATTAGCACCGTATGCAGCCGCATACATAACTGGACATGACGCTAGGTCTCGAAACGAGGAGTAGATCCTGCGCGCACAAGGCCAGTCCGGGGAGTCGTAAAACGATATTCGATTAGGATTTGATGACTCATGCGTAGTAGGCGACGCGCCGTGAAGCGGACCATGTGCTTGTCGAAATAGGATCTCAACTTGGTCGCGTCAGCCGTGGCGCCTGTAGAAAGGCAAGTGCCTAGGAGTGTCTCCATCCTAGCTAGTAATTCCCTGATTCGACATCTTCTGTAGTAATCATCTAATTCGGTGTCCCCGATGGTAAATCCCTAATCCGATAATCCGCAGAGAAAGGCCATCCGAGGGGTTTGTCGCTGTTGACTCCCTATTTCGATGTTCAGAAACTCGTCTACTCCTAAGTCGTGGCTGTTCTATATAATCCCCCTCTGCCCGTTGCCTTTTGCCGTTTTGCTTCAGTACTTCATTTACCATCTTCACAGCTATCATAGTCCAAAATGATGATGAAACAGAAGCTTTCGGGAAACAGCATGCCACTACTCTGGCCATTGCTGTTTCTTATCAGTCACTTGCTTTCGCCCGTTGCCGCTTCCTTATTCCGCTGGCCCAACGCACGAATTGTGCTGGAAATCTACTACGACAACAATTCCGCCTCTGCATCCATCGCAACGCCTACTAGACCTATCAACACGTACATCGCTTCTACCGTTGACTTGTAAGTCTGTTTCTGTGTCAATCAAGGCAACATGTGGAATCTTACCAAAGTACGATCCACTTTGACAGTCGCACGCTCACTGCCGTGAGCGCGCCGCCCACTCCAGCGTCGTCCGTGGCTCCTTCAGCTCTTGCTACAACTAGTTTTACGTCTCCCGCTCCCACCGCAGTCATGTAAGTTTTTTCTCTGTATCAACAAGCTCGAATGTAGCTCACTAAGGTACGATTGACTTCAGCCGTCCCACAGTGACGGCGGCCTCTGTACACGGACCTACCGCCACCCCCTCATTCCAGAAACCGGCATCGTCATCCGCCTCAGCGGCGCCCAGTGTCGTACGAGAATCGCTCAGTCCTCATCTTGCTCCAGACCACGACAACATCGCACAAGCGCCTATCACCCATCAGCAGGATCGCCGCCTGAACTCCTCCGAGAGTTTCATGGCTGAACACTGCAACGAGGATCTATGGATCCCCTTTCAATTCCCCGAGACCTCTCCCGAAAACAGCTTTGAGGAGCTCTTCAAGGTCGACCAAGATTGCACGGGCTCCGGCAGTGAGCTGCCCGTTCACGAGTCCAAGCCCTTTGTCGCCAATTTGACCGACGTCGACCAAAAGAGGCTTCGCATCATAACCAGCTCCCGGGCGCGTCACTTCGGGAGCGTTGTGATTCCTCTATTCCGTGGATACACCATTGACTTGGGCTTGACCCGGCTGCCCGAGTATTGGAGCCCTCTTTTCGACCCGCCTCTCATTAACGGTAAGTTCGTTCGGTCGCACACACGCTTCACTTCCCCAACTGATCCGCCCTCTTGTTGTTTGAAGATCTCGGCAACGAATGGAAAGCTGCTGTTGCGTCAAAGCACCGAGAAGCTGCCAAGTTTGACGCCGAGACTCAAGAGTCCAAAGCTGCCCGCCTTGTCCACGAATCGGAAACGGCCACACTCCGCCGACGAAACACAGAACTTTCCGATCTGATCGCCGACGGTATCGAAAAGAAGGAGCAACTTGACCGCAATTTGAAAGATGCCCAAAACAAGAACTCGTTAGCGGATTTCAAGTTGAATAACGCCAGCAAGAAGTATGTACGGGCAGCCATGTATGAGTTCAAGACACGATATGCCCGTAGCACAACCGATCCGACTTCCGTAAGTTGTCTTCCCCCTCGCTCATATCTAGCCGCTAAACCACCTCGCGACTTACCAGACGGCCGTGGCTCTGGTCATATCGCCTCTCTATCCACCACTCCCGCCGACGCCCTTCGCTCTCCTTGAACCAACAACATGGAGCCCCAAAGTCGCTTGGAAGATCGCACGAGGCAAAGCGTGGTCTCTTTACCAGACGTTCTGCCTCCGGATTGCCATCCTCGCATTGTTCTGTGCTTTGTACATGTGCGAGCACGAGCATGAGGTGAGATCGCCTTTGCGTTCGATTTTTCCACCATATGGGCGACTGATTGTGTTCGTACCTCTTTCTAGTTACCTCCTCCTCCCCCTCTCGGTCGGAACATCTTTCCTGGCTCGTTCGTATCCTCCGGTGACGACACTCAAGAAAGCACTGGTCATATCAACGAGTCAAGCTTCAATCACTCCTTGCCTAGTATAAAACCTCATCGAAAACAAATGCAAGATCGCGGCACGCAAACCGACGTTCCGGACTCTGGTCGATCAGTAACACCTGCGGCCTCCCGAAACACCCGAAGCAGCGTACGAGTCCCCTCCAGGTCTGACTCGGCATCGACGACGATAAGGGCGCCTCCGCGAACTCACGCAGAGCTCGTCGTTCCCGGAAAAAGTAACAAGGCACTGTCGCCACTCCCTCTCGCCAAGTATAGTTTCACTCCACCATCTGAATGGGAGCTTGCACATCGTCGTGTGAAGGGACCGTCGCCATCGCTTGCCCGCTTTTCTGATTCACCACCTACTCCAGCGCCAGACAAGGCGAAGGAGACAGTCGTCAATGCAAGCCAGCAGACCGAATTCCAGCTATCATTCTTGTCGGTCGCCGGATCATACACCGCAAGGGAAGAAACGCAGGATGATCCCAAGGCCCCTATGGTCCCGGTCGCTTCAGCAGCCGTTTTCTCACTCCTGACTGATTTCCAGTCCGCCGCCACCACGCTGAGGGCCAACGTCGCTCCTACACCTGCTTTTGATTACACCGTCGAGAAGATGGTCGAACCGATTCACCACACATTGGCCCTGACGAGCGTTGACGAGGAATCGTTCAAACCTGTTCCGAGCATCTCATATGGAACAACGGTCGAGCCTATCAACTCCAACCCGTTCCCGTATTACTCCGTCGCAACAGGGTATGAGACGAACGCGATGCCTCTTTCCATGCAGCAAACACCAACATTTGAAGTTCAACCGATCGCCAGCACTTACACTTTCTTCACCCAACCAATAACCGCGCAGCCTCTGGCTCCGAGCAACATGATCCCACTCGCACCATTTTTCTACCAGCCGCTCACGTCGACCGTTTACGAGGACATTGCACCGATACCATTCCCAGACGTAGCCGAGTTCCCGTTCCGAGGAGCTTATCTGCCTTGGACAGCTCCGAAGCAATCCGCTGCCGATGACGCTATGGACATCGAGGACGACGCCATGGACATCGAAGACGACGTTTTCGCTTCGCCTATTCCGCAAGCCGCCAATGACTCGATGGTGGTGGATCCGGTCAGCCTTGACAATTCGTTCCACTTCGAGCCGATGGACGCCATGGAAGAGCCGTATGGGGTACTTGCTCGACTTGAACAAGCAACCATAACATCGTCCACGGAGTCGGTATTACTTTCCTTATTAGATGCGATAGTAGACGGATCGGAGGACATGATGGTAGATGAAGTTGACGGAGTTGATGCGGGAGTCGTGGATAACTTGCTCGACGACGGCAAGATGAGCTCTTCAGATGAAGACGAAGACGAGGATATCTAAAATCGAGTGGGATTAAGTGATTGTTTGGTATTTCTTTGTATCTTGAATACATTTGGGTTCTGTCTTGTGTATCTCGTACTATATCGTTGTAAACTATTTTGTGTTAGGGACCTGTCGTTATCATATATTTTTGATCCACACTTACTATTGACGAGCGTTTCAGACTTCACACCATCCATCCTCTTTGATCCTCCTCGCCTGCTCTGACTTTCGACTCATCACCTGAGTTACTCTGCGTCGTGACACCTTTCAAACGGCTCGTCTCGCCGCGCCTCGAATCAAGTATGAGCCAGACGCCGAACACCATGGCGAGTACCCACAAGTAAGGCGATGTCGGCGAGCCCTCGTGATATTTGGGCATGGAATTGCAGAGTACGACTCGATGAAAGGCGGTTGGTGTGAAGGGTTACCAGGTAGATGGATGAGGCAGCAGTAGATAGCAGCGGTCGGTTTTGTGCGGTTGTAGGACGGAAACGCAGAAGAGAGGAGCAGCGTTTAGAGTGGAAAAATGGAGCAGCACTGTGCATCATCAGAAATGGTCAGCCTTTTAGTCAAGGGCAACAAGGAGACGACGAAGAAACTGACCTTTCTCCGGAATCCAGCCAGGGGAAACACGACCCAACCATCAGGTCAACGCCCGAGCCACATCAACCTACATATCGCCTCCTCCCGTCCATTCGTTCAAAAGTAGCGCCAGCGATCATCCTTGAAAGGCTTCTTCGGTTGTCGAAGCAGTATTGCCATGTTGCATCAACTGAGCAAAATAGACGCGGTCTGGGATGACGAGGGATGCGAAAAGAAGAGGACAATGGAGGACAGAAAGAGTTCGCCGAAGAGTATACAGATCCTGACATGTCGCATTGTATAACAACAAGCTTCGTCTTCATCGTGTGCCTGCCTGCATGGCATGAGGAGGGTGTCGACTGACTTGAATTGCACCAACATATTCAGCCCTGTCAAATGATTCTCCGACAGGCTAGACGACTCTCCTATCTGTATCATCCCGTGTCACCGCGGGTGAGGGGTATCCGTTGTTTGCAGTGGTTTGAGTAGCTAGTGGATGTGTAGTCGTGCCCTTCCAATCTCGAGAGAACGCGATTTGGCTTTCACTCGCGACGACTCTGCCTTCTGCCTCCAGCGCTGCAATTCACAGCCCTTTCAAATCTACCCTCTTGCCAGTCCGAATCCTCGATACGGCAAAGCTAATCCTCCTGCTTAATGTTGCTTCAAAGAAAGAAATCGTAGAGTCACACCGAAACCCGCTCTTCAAGTTTGTTCCAGTTCGGCTTGCATGCTCTGTCATGATCGGCTTGATAGAGAACGCAGGAAGGATGCACTGAGGACATAGCGTATACGGAGACATAGTGACTAGTTGGACTCGCATCGCGAATGTTCCCTTGACATGATGACAGCATCGTTCCAATTCGTTTCTTCACTCGGCCATCGGGGATTCGGAGACACGAAACGCGCCAGAAATAGTGAATCGAAATGTCAGCACAAAATGAGTGCAAGATCTAATGTACGTACAACGTATGCCAGACCTGCCAGCCTGATTTCTATCCAGCATCTATGCTTTCCCAGATAAACTAGGCAAGTAATGCTACCACACATCTTCGTATCCCTTATTCCAACATCAACGTCTCCGCAGCACCCGTACCCCTCGCCAGCCTCCGATAAAGCGGAAACCGCAAGTCCTCCATCCCCTGCCACGCCGCACAACTCGGGAACTCGCCCTCCTTGAGAAACTTACGACTCTCGTACAACCGCTTCCCCGCCGGGCTCGATTCCAAGAGGGCAGGAAGTTGCGCAGCGTCTGCGAACGCGAGTCCGTAGTCGATTAGGGTGGAGCCGATTTTGTATTTCTGGTAGGATGGGTGGACGGCGAGGATGCTTAGGTACCTATTGACGGGATTGACAAAACATGACGACGGACGGTTGTATGTGTGAGCTGTGGTACCCATGGTCAAGGTGGAAGGTCGTGGTGCAGTGATCGACGTACCAGTATAGCTCAACACCCATCAACTCATCCCGATGCCTCTGCAACGTCCCCCTCCATTCATTCCTAAACTCCAAGTTGTAACCCAGATACGCATCCCGCTCTTCCTTGTCCATCTTCTCCTCAACCAATGGCTTCCAACGATACCCAGGTTTACCCCACACAGCAAGACCCAACGGCCGTTCCTCGCCATCGGCAAACGACCCAAGCGCAAGCACGTAAACCACATTCGGGTTCTTGATCTCCAACGCATGCTGCCGAGCGCCGACGGCTGCTTGTTCTTCCAGTGGTGGTCGAGGGGGCGGGTACATGTTGTCCCATATCGGTGACGAGCCCCCGCTCCCGCCGAAAGCGGACGTCAGGAGATGGAAGAGGGCGGTGAATGTTGATGCGGGTGTGGTGGGCGAGTCGAGTATTTCAAGACGGATAGAGGTCGGTTGTGATTGCGGTTGCGGTTGAGACGTCTTGGAAGTTTCGGGAGCTGCCTCGGCCTCAGGAGCGGGAGCAGCAGTCGTGGTGAAAGTCGACATGATGTTTGATGTGTGGGGATTCAGTAGAGGGTGATTCCGGTGTTGCTGCTACCATACACATACCAACGGTTATATACTATACACTATGGGTCATTGCCTGTGTCTTCTGTCTGTTTGTCGAGTCAACGACCAAACAACTGTCAACTTGCATCATCGTCCGTCCGCCCATCCGGTCCGCATGGTCCCATAGGAATGCCAAGCGACACGGCCATCTCCGAAGTGAGGTCGATAGAGCGCTCTCCTTTCTTCTTGTCTCTTCCCAATCAGAGGTAGCTTCAAGTCTTTCTCTTGACAATAATGACGAGACTATGGTGGAAAAAAGAAAGGAAAAGAGTTGCAAATGCAAGACAAGAACTGGAGGCTGTGCATGTATATGGGACAGGGGAAGTGGGGTTTCAATCTTTTTAGGAACGCTGGCAGAGTATAACTATGCCTGTTTCTAAAGCCATGTACAATCCCTTTTACAACATTTCCCCTCCTGCACTACGCCTCTCCGACCTTGACTTCACTAAACAGCTCCTCAAGCGTACCCAGACTCTCCCGCGCGGCATGCCGTATGAAATGTCCTTGTAAAGACGCCATACTCACACGCTGCCGCCTCCTCATCTTTTCCTCTACCACATCCCTCACACGAGCACCCAGTATCCTGATCTCGTCCTCTGGCAAGTTTGTTTCCTCGGTGGCGGTATCCTGCGCTGGGGTACCTTGCACATCCTCATGCGCATCCCCGTCCCGAGCGGTAACAGCAGCCGCAGCCGTCTGCTTTGCGGCAGGCGTACGTCCGCCATAAAACTTGATAAACAGTCGCTCCGCCTGTTCGGGCATTGCATCGTCGATCAGCTCTCGAACGTCTACACGGCCGGGGCGAATGAGGGCCGGGTCGAGCGCATTGTAGTGGTTTGTGGTCATGAAGATGATTCGTTCCTCTGATGACGCGACGCCGTCGAGAGCGTTAAGCAGGCCGGAGAATGTGACGGCGGATTTGTATCTGCGAAAGAGCGCGAGTGAGCAGCGTGAGCGAGGGGAAAAAGGGGGCATCAGCACGTACCCGTCCTCGCTTGTTTGTACACGCTTGTTGAACGCTGCATCAATATCCTCGAGCAAAATGAAACTCCGCTCGGGTGCGATCCCCAACAGATAATTAAGCTTGTCGTCCGTCAACCCGCGTTCCGAAAGGTTCAACAAGCAGATGTTATACGACAAGGCGCCTGCCAGTGCTTGAATGTACGACGTTTTCCCACTTCCTGGCGGTCCGTGGAATAGGTATCCACGCCTATACGGTATCCCTCTCTCGGCGTACCATTTTCCACGTCCGAGGAACCTACGGAGGTCGGAGACTACACGTTCCCCTACCCCATCGGCCAGGACAACGCTCCCCAGATCCCGCTTTCGCCGTGGTTTGCCCAGCGGGCGCCATTCGGTGCCCCACGCGGTGTAGACGACGGTTTTTCCTTCTGTTCCGCGGTCGGCGAGGGCGCGTGCGTCGGAAAGGAGGGAGGGGAAGAGGTGGCGATCGCGTGACAGGGTAGTGAGGGTGATGGTTTCCCATGGAGTACCCGAGTGTAGATCCATGAGCTTGCTATCCCGTTCTCGTTTGACCTAGAGAGCGTCAACCAAAGCGGTCAGGCGTATTCCAGTCGAGAGACGATATGTGAGAATTTGGCCCTACCTGCATCCACGCGCCCTTGTATTTAAAGTAATGCGTTCCCGGTCCAGGAACGAGATTGAACAACGCCTCACTACTCCCATTCTCATGCTGCTTGTACGTCGTTTCCACCGCCAGCTCATGACTCCGCATCCCGACCATCTTCCCGCGCGCCACCTGTTCCGCCGCCGCACCCGCACCCGCAGAACCCTTGCCCCCGGTACCCAGCATGCGAGAGGAAAAGGAAACCTTTTCAGCGGGAGGTGCGTTGGCGGCCATCCATTCCAGGAACCAAGGGTACGAGCGGTCTTTTGATGGAATTTCGAGGGTGACGAGAAGGCGGCGGTGGGCGAGGGTGGCGGCGAGGGTGGTTGATCTGCGGAGGACGGTGAGTGCTACACCTATGCCCTGTAGGGGATCGAAGAATCAGTTCTGGCAGTCTCTTGTTTCAGGCCGTGTTTGCGTTCTCTCGTGTGGGTCTTCAAAAGGCAAGCTCGGCCCTACGAGATCTGACACGAAGTCTACGGCGCCTTGCGGCAGTCTGGAGGAGCCGACCGTCGATGCTTGTACGACCATAGCTTCTCGCGCATTTCTGTCAGACATACCATAAGACCAGCACCTGCGGAAAAGTACGGACTGGACGGAGCAGATGTGAGCACGACCTTGTATGCTGATTGAAAGAAACAGACTATACGCACTTGTTTTCCATTGCCCCAGAGAGCAGAGCTGTGATACCACTGCCCGAACCGGTCCCAGACGGAGCGCTCTCGATCGGACCACCAACCGCAGGAATTGGCTCTGCATTTTCGAGGACCGAGGTGGTGATGGTTGTAGGAGCAGGATCCTGCTTCAACTTTGCGGCGAACATTATACTTGAAATGACCGGTCGTCGCACGAACAGAAGAAAGTAAATCATATCAATAAATGAAAAATCAGCCCAGCAACATGGGTGTCTCACCGTCACGAGCGGATACAAATCGAGGAATCATTGAATGAATGACGCTGCCAAAGATGTGGAAACGACTGTGAACGATTTGCTAAAGTTCTTCCTACAGTGCTCCTTCCCGACTCCAACCATCGCCACCACCACCACTCGATGGACCCTCATGCTGCCTTTCTAACCTCTATGCAGGGCTTACGCGACAACCTGCATTCTCGCGTAGAGGAGCTCGGAAGAGAGGTGGATCGGCTTAGATCTCGCGCGGAGGACTTGGAAAGAGGAATCTCGACTGAAGACGAGGATGGGGATGGCACCGCAGAGGAGAGCGCGGGACGCCAAGAGAGGAATACGGCTGGTGAGTATCTGATTACGAAAAAGGCGAGTAAAGTAAATGTTCCGTACTGAGTCTACGACATCAAAGGTACTACTTCGCAACCAAGTCGACGCTGGCTGTTACCTCTTGCGAACGCGACCACGACAAGTAGCACCTCTCGGCTGGCCATGCGGACAACTCATGACGAACCTTGCACGAAAACGGGATCTGGACTCGTCGAGATGTACGGGACGGCTGAGGAGCGACGAGCGGCGAGACTCGCAACGGCAACCAGACCGGTGGCCGAACATATAACCGCCTTGGCACAAACAGAAAGAGATCACACGGCCTCACACGCTTCCAGCTCAGCTTCAACTATCCGAGCAAACCCATCCCGACCGCATGGACCCTCCAACACTCTCCTCCGACCTCGCGCCAACACAAACGACTCGGATCAAACGATCATGTCTCTTCCCTGGTCAACAACTCAGGCTCAAACAACTGCAGCACGTCGTGCCCATGATGCAGCCTCTCCAGCTTCACGTGCTAGCGCAGCAGCTTCACGTGCCGCTGTGTTTGCCGAGCCGTTCGAGTTTGATAGTATGACGAGCAGAGGTAGGGTTGTCGTTGATCGGGAGAGGACCGCCGCAGGAGATCGGGAAACAAGAACAGGTGAATCACGGACCCCTACGCCTACTACACCTTCCGCAACGAGGACGGCCACGGCGCTCTCCGTCGTTCGTGAAGCACTTCGGGAACGACGTGCTGCTGCAGCCCCCACCTCTACGACCACGACCACGGACAGACCCTGGCGCACTTTCGCAAATAATCCATCCGGCGGCGGAACAACCTTGACTGAAACAATCGCATCCCGTCGCAGAAACTCGCCAGGAGGAGGAATAGATATTCCAACACTAAACGAACGTACGCCATTGTTCCTCCCTATCGACGGCCGCAGACGTGGTTCCAATGTGGTTCCGCTAGATCGGGATGAGTTTCCGACGCTTACCGAGGCTAATACGGAACGCGTACGAGAGATGGCGGAGGAGGTCGAGGTGTTTACGGCGGTTACGATGGGAGATCAGATGCGGCTTCCTGCTCCTGCTCAGCGCGTCTTCCCAACGCTAAACCATTCTTCGGAAACGCCACGGGTGATGCCGTTGACGACAACGACGATGAATACCACTCCCGCTTCAGATACTCCTAGAACACCGAATAGTCCGACTCCGGTTACCACGATGAACCTGATGGATGCATCGTTTACACCTCGCGCCATCGCGGAACTTCGTGCGTTGCAGAATACGGTAACGAGACTCAATGACAGATTAGAGATCGCGCGAGGAAATATGGCAATGCTCGCTCTAGCACGGAGCTCGTTGCGATCTCGTGATGAGCGGGAAGGTATGACGGGCGGGAGGATAAGTTTAGGCGAGGCGCAAGGATTAGGAGGCGAGGGATCCCGCTCGTTGAATACGGCGTCGCCATTCACCGGTTCGAATGCAGTACATCGTGGTGCTGTCCCTGGTGCCGATATCTCTCGGGATGCATCACCTCATCAACAATTAGCTCGTCGCCCGAGTTTTCCTTACACCCGCAGTGTACACCACCCTCACATGCGCCCACGCCTTTCCCCTCAACCAATCGCGTTTGTGCTCAATATCGACAATGTAAACAGTTTCGACGTGAATTTCGACGGAACGATCGTCTTTCGCCCGAATTCCGCACGAGAACCGGGTCGGGAGTTGGTAGCGAGATGTTTGTCAATGTTACCGGGCGGTAGGGACGGAACCCAATCTCGCTGGATGCGACTGACGGGGAATAGCAGTAGTCGGCCTCGAAGAGCGAGCCCAAGTGCAGGGTACTGGGTTCGCTGGGTCTCCGAAGTAGAGTCCGTAGCTACGGGGATTCGCCACCGGGCTGTTGATATGACCCTACTACCTCGCATTATTGGATTCGACTTTGCCACCACTCCACCAGACGACGATGCGTTTGTTCGTGCGGATGAGATTGAGTTTATGACTCCTCTAACGAGGTTGCGCTCGCATTTGGGACCATGGATGCACTCCCGCGTCAGGATCGAACCGTTTGAAAGTGACCTTCAGCCTGCGTCGTGGGGTACGTCGGCGCACGTCAGGCAGAGTGCTAGGGGCCTTGGCAGCTTGACAACTGGCCATTTCATGAGATATCAGATTCGTGAAAGGCGTGCGGAACTACATCCTGGAAACTCGATGACAGCAGCGACAGCTCGATTGGGCGACACTTCAGCTTCTACATCCCGAATCGGTCTAGAGCGCGTTCTTGACTCCTACGAATCCCTCGGAATGACAATAACATCCGATAGCGTGCCTGCCATACGTTCCACGCAGCAGTCATCATCGGCCACCCCCGACACGAATCGAATTGGGGCGACGAGCGATCCGGAGTCTGCGTGGCTGATGTCATTTGAGCCGGCGATTGGACAGATACGTGCTTCCTGGCGAGCCCATTTCAGAAGGACACGAGACGATGCTCCACTAGTTGGCTCTGCCGTTTTCCCTGATACACGAGCCCCTGGGTCACGTCATGCTTCGCAGGGAACAGCAAGACACGAACCGGGAGCCAATACGACGGGGTTAATCACGAATTCTTCTACATCTCGATCTGATTCGCACGAAATGTGGTCGCGCGAGTACCTGGACGAGAACGGCATACCTCATCCCGCTCTACCAGTCAACGAGCTTGTCCAATCGGTACGTCAAGAGGAGTGGCAGAATGAATTGGCGAGGCGACTGAGTGAGTCTGGGTCTAGAGAAAGATCTCGGACGCCTTCGCAGGGTACGCCTCCGCATATCAACTACGTGTAGTGGTAGTTGTTCTCCGATGTTGATCGCTAGCAGTCGAAGATTGTGACACTGCTTGACGATAGTTATATCAAAAGTCACGGCCAGCGGCCAAATCATACATTTGAAGCGCAAAGTACAACCCATGGCCTACACAGCCCATTCCCGTCTCTCCTCTCTTCAACATAGCATTTGGATGATTGACCAGGCACATCTCGTCCGATCCTTTCATTCCCTCCCCGCCTCTTCTCCAGTGTCCTTTTTCTTTTCATGTACATGCGCTACTCATCGTCGAACCCCAGGCGCCGTATCCTGCACCGCCAACTGCTTCATCATACCCGCCAAGCTGTGCCCTGGTCGGACCTTGACTTCCGGTCGTGCTCGAGGCGAGTCTTTGCCTGAAGTGGCGGACGGCTTTGACACTGCACCGGGGATGGTTCGCTTTGATTGACTGGTGGTGGGTTTCGTAGTGGTTGTTACGGGAGGAGTAACCGCCGGCGGTTTGGAAGCGGTTGAGCTGGGCTGACCGGTAGTCTCCGCCGATGGTGTGTCCAATGTAGATGTCGATGTACTACTCTTCGGTTTCAGTCCAAGATCTCTAAAGATACCTCCAGGACGTGGCGGACGAGCGATTCCGGACGATTTCGTATCGGCTCGACTAGATCCTTTGACCATGTCCCGCTGCTTGTTGAATCCTACGCCAAATTCTGGCTTGACACCGAGTTCCGGAATTTCGATGGCGTCGATGGCAGCATCTAGCTCTTCATCATCAGAGTCCTCGATGACGTCGAACCGGTCGTTGAGTTCGCTTGAGTCTTTCGCTTTATATACTCTTCTGTTGTCATCGTCGTCATCATCATCATCATCCTCCTCCTCGTCGTCGTCCTCTGAATCCCAGTTCCTCGCTGTCTTTTCCTCCAGTTTCTTGATCTTCCTCTGATAATTCTTCTTTTGGGCTTTGGACATGCCCTGTGTCGGATCGTTTGCTTTACCGGACGGGATGGCGTATGTAGACGGAGTAGCAGATGATGCACCGGGAACGAACCCCTTTACACGTTCGGCTTCGAGCTTGCCGCGTGACTTGTAAGCGACTCGATCTTCGAGTGGGACATAGCCGTCACGGATTCGGAGCTCCTTTCTTTGACTGTCAGTAAAGGTTTGCATAAGTGGGATTGACGTGCCAATCAAAGCCCAGAGTATTGCGAGACGCACCTTCCATCTTTCCTGACACTCTTCGGCACTAAGCGCGCTCCTACCGACGGATCCTTGACAATGCCGCTGGTGGTTTGTGCAGGCTCCCAGGGATACGAATCCATGCTGGAACGGTAGAGTGTGGAGATGTTCGTCGTCTTGATTCAGCCTGAAGAAGGTAAGCGGGATAAGGATAGTTGAACAGTTTCCCTTGTGACTTCTTGTCTGGACTTTTGAAGCTTCTTCTGATCGAGGTGAAGCTGATTCTCTGAGGCGGGAGCACCATATGGGATTCTCAGTCTCAATCAGTCTCTACTAGTCTCAGTCTCCAGGCAGTATCATGAGTATCAGCAGTAACTCAGCCAAGTCGGTGACTGCTAACATCATGCGATCATTATGGGTAGTATCATCTATTTTGCGACTGGTTTGCCTTGCCGGTGGTGTAAAGTAGCCACTACAATTGGAACAACCATGAAGAGTACAGGAAAGAACCCTACAAGTCGTGAAAACGACAAACAAGGCGAATATCGACTGTATCAAGAAAGCGAGCTTGCGCGTCATTTACGGGGTATTTTTTCTAGCATACATTTGGTTTCACAACTGTTCGATTTTGGAATATGGTTACAACAACAGGAAAAGTCTAGGGAGTAAGAACCGCGTACGGAGCTTTCGAATTATGTCGCATTGGGCCAGTCGTGGAGTAAGTAGTTGACCTAGATAATGAGCTTGACTTCCCCGACGATGCTGAAAGCGGCAGAGAAGCCAAATCCAGGAGGTGGAAGTCGAGGGAAGTGTCCGTGTGGCGGGCCATGAGGAGGTGGTCCGTGAGGAGGTCCGTGAGGGGGTCCATGAGGAGGTGGTCCGTGAGGAGGTCCGTGAGGGGGTCTATGAGGAGGTCCATGAGGAGGTTCGTGGGGTCCTTCAGGGTGGCCGTGAGGCGGAGGCGGCGGGAATTTGCCAAAGTCAAAGAACCCTCGCTTCTTCATTTCACGTCGCTCAGATCGACCTTCGCGGTGCATAAAAGCAGGTCCTCGAGGTCCCATTGGACTACAAGAGAAGAAAAAGTACTACGTCAGTGGAAAAAGACGTGATGCAACAAATCAAAGAAAGACGCACCCAGGTCCACTCATCATTCCCGCCAAATCAAACTCCCGCTCGACGTCGAATCGAGAGTCTTCATGGAGAGGTCGGTCGCCGTCATGCTTCGGAGGAGCATCGGTATCGTTCCCCTTCGGCTTGACAAAGCCTTCAATGAAGGCTCCGGTCGGTGTCTTGACTTCTCGGTCAATGATAACAGTCTTTTCTCGTTCATCGGCAATAACGACTTGTCCGACCTTGACGCCAATCTTGAATTTACCCTATCTCGCACGTCGATAGTGTCAGCAAATCGTCTTCAGAAGAGTAGAAAGAGCATGACGGACCTTGTATTCCTCGGCAAGCTCGACTTTAACTTTACCGGTGTCGCTGTGGACGAAAGAGATCAAAGCAGCGTGCTCCAAGTGATTCAAGTAGGTGAGGTCGATACCGCCAGTGCTTGATACAGCTCGTACTCTGACCATCGCTGGAAGGGGTGGGTGGTGATGACCATGCTTGTGTTCATCATGGCCGGGTGCATGAGGTGGGAAATGCGGTCGACGATCGCCGCCTGGGTGATGCGGAGGAGGAGGGAAAGGCGCTCGGTGATCGTCATGGTGATGAGGGGGAGGAGGCGGCCCAGGAGGACGATGGTCGCTGTATTGCTTTTCGATGTCGAAAGAATCATCGTCAATCAATTCAAAGTCATCCAAGCTGACCTCGAGTTCCTGCTCCTCGGAAGCCTGGAACCAGCGCTTGATAAGCCCATTAGCACGCTTCGCATCGTGCTTGTGGTGCTTTCCATGCTTTCCGTGCTTGTCGTGCTTTCCATGCTTGTCACCCTTCTTGTGGTGTTTGCCATGGTGATCGGGTCCATGGTGGCCACCAGGAGGGCAGTGAGGAGCGTCCAAGAAGACTTTGGCAGATATGTTGCCACTACGGAAGAAGACACTCGTCGTCAGTAAGCTGTAAAATACAAGAATGGATATGATGACATACGTAGAGGTCCTTAAATCGAGTTCGTGGCTGACGTTGAATGTGCCAGAGATGTCGCCGGTACCGCTGTTGACTCGAAGTACACGGACGTTGAGGGTATCCGACTTGAACTCGCTGACGAGGGTATCGATCTCTAAGAAACTGAACTTGGCGTGCTCTAACCCTTGAGCAACATTGAGAGACGCTTCAGCACCTCGAATGCTGATGGGAGGTACTTCTTTGAACGAAGACGGAATGTTGAGAACGGCATTGTAGATGCGCTCGACATTGTCCGCCGATTCGGGGTTGGTGAATCGGAAAGTGAGGCGGTCAGGAGCAGCCGAAGCTTCGACAGACGATTCAAGTCGGACATCGTCAACGTCGTCAGCGGTCTCAATCGCGATGAAAGGTTGGTCTCCTTCGATACCGTCATCTCGCTTGACAAAAAGAGAACCTTTGACGCCTTGACCCCAAGAGACATCCAGCAGCTGGAATGGCTCAAGGTAGATAGGACGAGAAGTCTTGCTGATTGAAGGGCCTTCAAAGTCGAGCGCAGTAGCGGTAAAGGTAATGTCTATGGCGACGGGCTATAGGAGGCGAGTCGGTTAGTCATACTGTAGAGCAAGAGCAAAGAAAGCCCGCCTACTTCTTCCATTGGGTGAAACCCTTCAGAATAGTCGTCTCCCCCTCGGTGCCATTTTCGCATTCCATGGCCGTGCGAACCGGAGATCCGGGAATGAACGAAGCGCATACTGGTGAAAACGATCCAGATACAAGCCAATCCACTAATGAGCTTGGAGAGCAGAGGAAGGCTTCGATATTTGTTGATGAAACGGGCAGACGAGCTTTGTTTCGGTGTGGTCTGAACAGATGATTCCTCGATATCGCCCTTTTCTGCAACAAGTGGAAGAGTACTTGCGAATCTACCGTCCCTTTCAAACTCTTTACCACCGAGGCCGAGCATAGTAACGGAAGCGTTGATGTTGTTGATTATGCCTTTATGCTGTTTGGCCGACAGCTAATGTATTGACTTTCCACAGAAGAAGAGGGAGAGCTATGCGGGGAGGCAAATGGTTATATGCCCAAAGTTTCCGTAGTTGATCAGCTCGTTGATCCCTTTAATTCGCTCCTTAGCGAAATGTAGAGCTGCTGCTGAACAAATTGCGCAAAAGGCACAGTGCGCAGCGTGGGCTGCGATGATATATGTCTCTTGAATACTTCTTTGACCGAGCGCAGTCGCTATGTACACAAGGTGATATGTAGACAAGACAAGTATCCGCAGTTCATAAGAAGTCCAGCTGCGAAAGCGGCGGGGACTGCGGGCGGCGCAGCGAAGAAGGTAGATTACGTGACGCTATAGCGGGGATGTCATCTTCGGCGCGAAAATGCTAGCGGAAACAAAGCACATGTGCCTTATTTTTATCTTATCGTCGGTATTCGTAGGTGTATCACGCTTTGTTGTGCACCAGCTTGTGCTCCGTATCAGCACTCCGTATCAGCACAAGCCGCAGGTCGAGAAGCTTCGAGATCTGCGCAGTAGCGCTGACCGCTGCTGGTACAACCCGAAAGCTCACCCTTGGACCGAAAGCGACCATCTAAGTGACGAGTACGAACCAGCCGTTGCAGGCGTCAAAGCAAATTGTCAGGTACGCGTACCAGCCATGATCACTCTTGTCATTACCTGTACGATTCCACAAAAGCTGCAGAAAGAATCGCAACGGCTGTAGGCGGCGAGTTGCTAAGTCATTCAGTCCGCAGATCAGGGTGGTGATACTCAACAAACGCAGTGGAGCTCGCAGCAGCGATCCGTCGTAGTGCGGTATGGTGAACACTGCTGAGACAAACCCGCTAGCAAACAACAGGTCAGCCTTTATGTCCGACGTGATACTGCGACGCTGCAGAAATGCTACGAATGTCCACGAAGCCGCCAAGGAAATCAAGCTGCGATGCAGACTACGGACCTGAGTAGATTATGAGCTGTAAACACAGGATCCAGGAGATGCCCATTGTTTCGCCGGATGTCGGCTCTGGCTTCAAACTGTACTTCATTCGGAATTGCACATAGTGCGATTGAGCTTCGGTCCACGATGGTGATGCTTCCTGTGGTATGGCGTATCCGATCAAACAGGGATACATCACGTCTGCACTAGTCATTACACTGGGGGATTCTGCCCTATTTTGTTCATCTATGCTCCGTCAGGTTTGAGACTGTGCAATGCCGCACAACAGACAAAAGGTTAGACAAAGCCAGATGAAACAATGCTACGTGTTGGACTTACGATGATCGACCGGCACGCAAAATCTCGTCCGTGTTCAATAGGTTGGTAGCAATAACGGAACTGGGGATAGTACGATAACGTCAATCAAACGTCATTTCTCGCATATGTGATTCGCACTTACCACGAGTGAATCATCTGACGCTTGACACGGTAGTTATCCCACACACCCTCAACAGTTGGATCGAACGGTTCGCCCGTTTTCAGGTGCAAACCGACAACATGACCTTCCGCTGCTTCCTCCTGGAGAATCAACAGAGTGCGCGATTAGTTGGAGCGATCTACCGACGGAATGCAGATGCGACTTGCCTGCAAAGCAACAATAGCATCCTGTACGTCGAATCCACCATTTGCAGCCAAGGTCTTGGGGATGATCAACATTGCCTCGGCAAATGCCTTCACACCCAACTTCTGCCTTCCCTTGGCATCTCCCGGGTTGCTACTCGTCAAGTGTTCCGCACATGCTACTTCGAAAGCTCCGGCTCCAGGAATGAGTGATTCGTCCTCGATGGCGTTCTTGACTGATCGGAGACCGTCACGGAGAGCATCGGTGATTCGTTGAATGGTGTGTGCGTTGGGACCCTTGACTAGCAGAGTGACACTCTTGGGCTCCTTGACATGTTCGACAAAGGTGTATTTTTCTTCTCCTAGGGTGTGCTCGTACACCAAGCCCGCGTAACCTAGAACATCTGGGCTCAAGTCTTCTACCGAGTTTTGAGCAGTACCGCCGCATGCATATTGCAGACTATGGGAAGACCGTTGAGCACAGGAAGTATGTAGCTCCCCTTTAGCGAAGACCTACCGCTCCATGTTCCTCCGCTTTGCCCGTCGTAGAGCCAAGATACCATTCTTAGCCAAGACGTCCAAGCTCATCGGGTCGATACCCTTCTGGTTGATAATGACAAAGCTGTGTTCCTTCTCCTTCGAGTCCGCTGATTGTCCATCCTTGCCCAGTTCCCGGTCACAGACTGCGTTCTTGAACTCGATAATCTTGCGCAATCGGTCGTCGATGAATTTCCTCTCTGATTCGATCAACTTTTCTCGCTGTTCGGCGGAAGAGTAGAAGAACCCTGAGTTGACCTCACTGTAAGAGGTGGACATGTCAGTTTGGGGGAATAGGTACAGGTCGCAGAACTGCTTACGTCTTTTCGTATTCAAGAGAAACGTTCAATGTCAAGATAAATGCGTTCTCTACCCTCTTTGGCATATCCGGATGCCTCGCTCCGTGGTCCAAAACCAGACCTCTCACAAGGGTCGTATCCGTATCAGTCTTGTGCTGCATCTTCATGATTTCCACCATGTGCAAATCGATGGGTTCGAATTGACCGGATTCGTCGGTTGTGCGGACGGCGAGAACAGCGTCGGTGATATCTGCTGCTAATTGGGTAGCGAGAACTGCGTGAAGTTTTGTTGCAAGTGAGGTATGGGCGACAGCAATGAGCATCGCTCGATCAAGTTCGGGTGTCATCTTGTAAGTCTCCAAGAACTGTACAGATGAGATGTTTAGATTTACTCCTGCGCCTGACTTGCGGCTTGGAACTCACCTTCAATGCCTCCTTCTTGGCAATATCGAAACCTTCTCCGATCACACGAGGATGCACTCCTTCCGAGATGTACCGATCAGCCTGCTTGAGCAGCTCTCCGACCAAAAGCACTACCGAAGTTGTTCCGTCACCACATTGTTCGTCTTGGGCTACGGCCGTTCTTGCGATCATAGCAGCCGTCGGATTCTTCAGACAGTTGATTAGCACGAGTCCGGGTGAATAGGGGAACATCACCAATGCTTACCTGGATCTGCATTTCCGACAAGAGCACTTTTCCATCCTGACACACGAGAAACAGTTTAGTATCAACTTCGCTCTCGTGGTCTCGAGGGCCGCCGCTGTAAACGAACTCACCTTGGTCATCTTTATCTGACCACTTCCATCTACCAACATCTTGATAGTACCTCGAGGTCCCAAGTTACTTTTTACGACATTGGCGAGACCGATTGCACCCATAGTGTTGACCTGGAGAGCCTGTGTCCTGCGGATACTCTCCGCCCGAGGGTTGATAAGTTCGATGGAAGACATGACGAAGGGTTGTACGGTGTGAGTTCAGCTCTACCGTTGTGGAGAATGAAAGCAAAAGAACAGATAGTTGTAGATGATGGAATGAAATGAGTGCATGAATACGAACGAGCTGGCTCAACCAACGCGTTTGCTCGAAATTACCAACAACGCGCAATAACCAGAGTTGGGACTTTGCGAGGCGATAATCTAAGCGCTTCTGAATGCTGACGAAGCCGCCGACGCCGATGAGGGTTGATGAGGTGTTGAACGCCCAACAACGACTCCAACAACCGATCATGATGGTCTCGACGAATGAGTACCTAACAACAGCAGCCACAACATCTTTACATCGTAACGCGAAGACCAAGCCGTCCGCCAACAACTGGAAAAATTGTGACATAATGTACAACGACTCGACGTGAGTGAGGCCCTGGCTGGGAATACAAATGTTGAAGACTTTCGAGATATGCCTACGGCCGCCCTAATCAAGGTGCATATCATCGGACATGGGCTCTGTTTTCGGCTTGGCGATCCCTCTGCGAGGACGTTACGGGTTCAGTTCAGGTTGTAAAGGGGCTCATAGTTCGGCAACACTCACTTTTCATAACCCCAACTCTTGTTGAAATACTCGTTCGGATGGCTAACACTGACTCCCTCTCCAAGCCCCTCTCCCTTCTTTACATCCTTTGGATGCGTAATCTCAAACACCCTCGTACATGCAAGATGGTAGTGCTGCTTCTTGACCTGATCTATAACTTCTCGCATGTCCGGCGATCCAGTGCTGATAGAGTAGTGCTGAGAGAGGAATGTTTGCAACGTTTCTGGTGCAAAATGACGGTAAGGGCACCCGTGTGAGTCTTGAGGACCGGGCTGATTACTCGTGAGGATTTGTTGACAGCTAAGAGTAGACGGCAGGGTCAGCTGAGATGCGGATCGCAAGGGATTTTGAAAGGCACGAACCTCTTTGCTGGGTAATTCATGCGCTTTCCCTCTTGCCCATAACTATGCCTGATATTATACTTGTACTCTTTCTGAAACTTGTCGTCCGTGAGTTGACTAAAGCCTCTCCGCCAGTATACCAAAGCTTCCTCCAAAGGCAAGCCAAGCGCCTATTATATTATGGGAATAAGACTTGATCTCCGGCAGACAAACGAAGCACCATACCTTCAAGAACAACCCAAACTGTAACCTTGCAAAATGTTTTAAGTGATGATCCCGCTTCAACCTATTCCATAGGTTATATTGGCACGCCGGGAAATGCTTGACGGCCAGGGCATCGATCATATCTGCTGTCACTCGAGTGCTGTTTGGATCATCATCGGCGTCACCGAAGAAGTTGCTCTCAATAGAAACGTTGGAGAGGAAGGATTGCGCGAGATGGGCGAGGATTGGCATAAGACGGTCGTCTTCATCCATTCGTGGGAGGGATTTTGCCGTCAACTGCGGCCGCGAGACACAATCTGTCAAATGAGTTCAAGGGGTGATGCAGCGGATACACATACCTCCAAAGCCCGTTCGAGATTGCTTCGGAACGCTTGCAGAACCAAGCTGATTTGGTAACTCTGCGGAACATATGCATTCCCGCCTTTGACAAACACCTTTCGAGGTCCGACAAGGTCAGGTACAGTATACCACGGCACCTGTTTCAGAAAAGAGTCAGCCCGCCCTAGCTGTGAGACTACGCTACAGCGAGTAAAGACGGCATACCTTTACCCAAGACTCGCTCGCGAATTGTCCATCTCTTTGCGCACTCCAAGGCATACATGCTTTCAACTGCTTTTCGTACACCCTTTTCTCCGTGTCATCCACTACTGTCCAGTCGAAATTCAAGCTCTTCAAGAATTGAGACCGCTCATGCTGATCGTCCAAGTCGAATCTCTGCTTGAACAGCTCTAGCTCCGTGCGGATGAATTTGTCGCGCAGATCTGGACTGAAAGAATGAAACAAGTCAGAATCATTGCGGACGTGGAATAGAAGACTAAACTCACCTTCTGCAGAACGCTAAGCGTAATATCCAATGCCCGACTTCGTCACCTCGCCTTTCTTCGTCAACGTCAACGTTTCTTGCTGTATTGCTGGACAGAGGCAAGTGTGTCTTGATTTGGGTCGATATCAGCTCTCGAAATTGTGCGGCTGGTAACGAGCGTTCTTGTAGCGAGTGTATAGCAGATAACACTATTGCAGGGCGGATAGATTAGGGGTTGTGTAACTACCAGATTCCTCAGCGACGTACCCTTTAGTCGAGCGATAGCGAATGTCTCGAATTCCTCGAGAGTGATGTCCAGTGCTGGCGGTGTTGTATAGCTGTTACAACACCAATCTCACCTAATCAGCTTCGAGATCTTGATGACCGCTCATGCCGACCTTTAACTTACAAATTTAGTCTGTAGGGATATTTTAGATTTCTGTGACCGCCATCGCTGGACCGTCTTCGACTACTGCCTGGGCGTGATGTTTCCGCGTAAGGTGCCGGCGGCGGCGCTGTTCGAGAGGTGGCTTTGAACATATTGAGGGGTGGAATGAAGATTCTATGCCTCGGTGTCGCTGTTGAGTAGGCTCGCTACAAGGACATGTGGTTGAATATATCGGTCCTATCGGCTGTCTAGAAGAAGAAGACAGCGTCTTCACCTCAGACCTAGACGGTTTGCGATCGACGGGACGCGCACTAAATGACCTGCACATAGGGCAACGCGTTTTCATCAGCGCGTTCACTTGAACTTTTGTTCAAGGGATATCAGAGATCAAGGACTATCAGAGATCAAGGACTATCAGAGATCAAGGACTATCAGGGACCTTCTGAAGACTAAAGGGAGTAGAGGGTTCGGCCGAAAGTCCCAGAGGTTGAGGTTTAGATTTTACAAGCGCACGGAACGAATACTTAACGACAGACAGGGAGGAGGACATTGACAGCTGGCCCAACCCGTACCAGCCTTCTCGGAATAATGCCCTATGCTTATCTCATGCATATAATTACAGACGTGCGTACACTGGTATACACGTATCGCGGAACGGTATTTAGCTAGAAAACTATGTTGCGGGTAGCCTGTCCTCCGTCGGTCCAGGTCCACCCATCGCTTCGTCAGCTGCTACTTCGGCATTTGCCAACTCGGTATTAACCTTGGAAAGCATCGCCAGATCTCAGTATGTCACGAGAACGAAAAGTCTAAAGCGACTGCACTCACCATGTCAGCGGCTTCAATTGCTGTTCCAGCTGCTTCCTCTTCGTCCCCTTCATCATCGCTCTCATCGAAATCCGACAAGTGCGGCGCATTCCCCTCATCCGGATACTCATCATAATTCTCTTCCCTCCAGTGTTCCTCATGATCCACGAATTCGGTTTCGACCTCGTCCCGTGCATCTCGGACACGCCGTACACGTTTCGTTATCCTCTCAGATCCTTCGCCAGGGATGGTAGCGGCCTCGCTGAGGCCTGATTTTCGTGGTCGTTTCCTGTTGCTTGGGGTTGGTGGTCGGCTACACACATAATGTCAGTGAAGCTCTGAGTGGCTGAAAAGGCGAGCTTACCTCTCCGTAACACTGGTATCATCGGAATCACGATCAGTCGCTTCTGAACCCGTCTCATCCTCATCAGCTAGCAAATCCTCCATTTCCTTGTCCATATCTTCCAGCTCGTTCGAATCGAGCATGAAATCCCCTTCAACTGGTACCACACTTCCAGTGTTTGGTGTACTGGGATCCGTATCAACCACAGGCGACCGTGGCGGGCTTCCCGGTGGGGTCTTTGACTCTGCGAATCCCGTTTTCTCAGACTTCGAAGGTGACGACGTAGATTTCGGACGAATCTGGTAGGGCTCTTCCGGTTGTCGGAGCCACATGTCAACAGAGTGCTTTAGCCAATCGCGCCAGACGACTTTGATGCCCGGCTTTCGAATCGCTTCAGCAACTTTCTGTGTGTCCATCTGACAAAAGGGTAAAAGGTAAGTTTTGGCCGCTTTCTCGCATGCCTAGTGCTTACTTGTCCGGTCACTAAATGTGTAACGCTAGAGCTCAACCTTTGGGTGCATCTGGCACCAAACATGTTTGCCAAGATCCAGTATTCATTCCTGTCAGAACCATGAAGTCAGCTCACTTTACTCAGGGAAAATTCCGCTTTGAACGTACTCTTGCGGCGGCTGCTGTAGGGGAATAATCCCCGAAAAGCAGATCACGCAGCCACGAAGCACTTTTCTCTGCATATGGGGTATTATATGCTAGATAGCAAAGTTGTTCAGCCCTAAATTGTGTTTCTCACGTATTAACGATGTGTGTACTCACTCTGACATCAAACAAGACATTCGGATCTGGTTCCGAGGAAGGGGCTGTACGGAGCCCACTCTTTGATTGGGATAACGCGTCAAAGAATCTACCGTGAATTTCACGAAGAACCTAATACAAGATCGCATTAGTGCTGACCTCTGCATTGTTCGGATCGATGAAAGCGACATGCCATATCAACACGCCGAAGTTCCTTGTCATCATTCTTCAACAAAGCTTGCTTGGGGTGTTGAGTGGAACTTTCGCCGCTGCTACCATTGGCAGTTGCCGAAACACTGACACTAGTCTCAGTGTCCGGCGACATGGTCTCCTTGGTTTTACTAGCTGGTGTGTCAGTCGTTGGGACAGAGCTCTCCGCTTGCTTTTCCAGCTCTTCCTGTTTCTTCTTCAACGGCCTCGCCTCCATTTGATCTTCCAACGCTTTCGCTCTCTTTAGCGCGATCTGATCTTGCAGAGCGGCATCATCTTCTTCTTCTGTGATATCGGGCGGCATGGTGCCTCGTATAGAAGGGACGTCGGTCGCTCTCGGCTTGACAAACGTTGAATTGATGTCCCCCATGCCAACGAAGAAATCGACTGTAAACAACGTGTCTTAGTGGGGCGGCATTGTATTCGTCGAACGTTTGCGAAAACGTACAAGGCACGACCTTGACCAAGTTCGGACCATGGCTCCATACCTCCCATCTGTCGTCAATGACAACTACCATACTCTGATCAGTCGGGAATAGCCTCTTCAAATTCTTTACAGCCGCACCTGAGGAAACGTTTGTCAGCGTCGGTAAATTTGACAAAAAGGCTATAAGAGGACGTACTGCCACTTTCATCCCTGCTCAAGATTCTCTCGCTGAAATACTTTCCCTGAGGATCGATCCCTTTGCATACGGCATTGGCATACGCACGTGATCCGGCGGTATAAACATGCATCTCGTATAGTTTAGACATCTTCTCCAAGAATGCTGGTAGACCGGGTCTGACAAGGGGGAATGAATTAGCATATCGTCAGATTCCATATACCGCTTGCTTCTCACCTAGGTTTGATGTAATACCAGCACATATCCTCATGTCGGATGACCTGTCTGTATTTCCCCTTCAGATGCGGTGGCAACTCGTTTGGAAGCTGAAACCTAAAGACATCTCGAATCGCATCCGCGTTTGGGTTGTCTGGTTTCTTCTCCTCTTTCCCAGATTGCTCCGCATCACTCTGCCCATCCACCTGTACGTCTTTCTCCGACTTATCCGCGGCTTCCTTCGTACCTTTATGGCTCTCTTGCGGACCTCGCGCTTCCAAAACGCCCATCTCCGGGTGTCGGCTCACACCGGCTCGTAATTCGCAAACATTTGACCCCTTTCCAAAACACTCGTCCAGCCATTCTCCAATAGTCGGATCAACTGCGGCATGGATGATCGTCTGATCCAGATCGACAACAAGGATTAGTCGTTTTTCAGTGAGCAGCTTGACGCGTGCTTCCAGCGCGATCTTGTGAGCTTGCTGTTTATTGAAAGGAAGATGAGCATGTAGTCGTCGTAAAGGATGGCACAGGCGACGCAACACATACATCGTATGACACTTTGACTCTGGAATCGTCATGTGAGATCTCGATGCCCTGGTTTGCTCCTTCTGATGGTCGAGCGGCTCGGGAAGGTGCGCCGCCATAGGACGATACATCAATTGCTTGCGAGGTGGAAATGTAATCCTGCCTGTGAGGGGAGGCAAGGAGGCAATGTCAAGTTCTTAGCGAGAATGGGAGGGATATCAAGGCTTACGTTGAAAGGTCTGCACCACAGAGTGCACACATCCCGCTGAACTGAACCGGATGTGAACAAGGCTGCTGGATATGGATTGCTCGTTGTCTATACAAAACATCATCTCACAAGCTTGAGCAACAAGACACCTTTGCGCATCTCCTGTTTTTCACCTGAACTTACCCTGGACCGTAGACCGTCATGCCCTCTCTTATGCTCTCATCCCACTGTACTACTTCTCCTTTAACCGAACTCTGCCACATAGCAATCAACGTATCATCCCCCTGTTTCTTCTTCTTCCCACTCGCAGTACCACCGGAATCCCCGGCTTCGCGGAGTAATCTTCCGTCGACATAGTAGGAATACGAGAGGATGTTTTGGCCTCGCTCTACTGTTGTTCCGGGCTTGACGAGGAATTTGGAGATGGTGATGGGGTATGGCAAGTTGGACGGGAGGGAGAGGACGGTGGGAAGCTGGTCCAGTTCGTCCATGTTGGAAAAAAGGAGCAAGGTCCAGTTGGTATTGTTGAGGGTTGGTCTTGCGGTATATTTCAAAGTGAGGTTTTTGTAGCGAGTAGAGAGTATACTATTCAGGCCACCTGCTACAATGTTATGCCTGAGCCGGGTCTCCCTGTCCTCCCTTGACCCGTTGACTTCGATCACGCTATTCAAGCAACAACCGGCGGGTAATAAATAATAAGCTGACGTCATTTTGGTCTTTCTTCATTCTCTTTCTCTGTGTTCGTCCAGTGTCTATCTGTGATTTCTCAGTGGTATGTATGCTAGTCGGTCCTTGAATGCACGTAAAATCTCTAGTGACTTGCCCAGGAGTATAAACACCAAACACCATGACGCCGGCAAAAGACTTCGCTGCGCTTCAACACAAACAAAGAGATGCAATCACCAACATGATATCCTACACCACCCGCTCAACCCCATGCAGTCGCACGTAGGTAACCCCGATCTGGTACAACTTCGCTCGCCTTCCTTATCACCACCGTTACTCCAACCAACATGTATACCTCCACCGCAGAACTACGCGCGTCTCTGCCAATCCATCTTTACTTTTTGATCAACAGGTAGATGTTTTCATTTATCACCAGGTTGGACATGTGTCTATAGCTACCTCGGATAGCCATAAGCAGACCGCCGAAAGAGAGGTATGCGGTTCTGTGTAAGATGAAGGAAGTTGAGAAGACAGGGGGAAGCACAAAGATACCATCAGAATAGGGTTATCGGGTGATGACAATGAATAGAGACTTACGTCTGGTTGTCTCCCTTTCTCGAGTCGTCGAATTTATAGATCTTTCAGGATTGAACAAAAGAGTCAGCGACTAGACAAATATCAAAGATATTTACGCTTGTGAGAGGAAAACGAGTGACGGGGTCTTGCCAGGAAGACGTTCCAGCATGATTTCTAGCACATTCACTGGCTTCAATTAGCGATGACGGAACTTGCATGAGCACTGTTGTGCTATACTGCCGGACTCAGGTGTCACCTTAAAAGGGCCATGCAGCCTTTCTAGCTGAGCCCGGGCGAGTCGAGCTTGGTAGGGATCCGCGAGGCATGCGTCCGGGGCGTTGTTTCCCTTTGACGACAGGCTGCTCGCTGTAACCGGTCATGAAAGGATTCCAGCTTCATATCATGAGCGTTTCCATGTTCCACGACGCATTCCCTTTTCGCAACCTTCGCAACCAGAAGCCACTTGCGTCACGGCTAACAGCATCCGCGTTCGGCAGGAACTTCACAGGCGATACCTGTTCTTTTCTCAACTCCAGATGCCTTCCCCTCCGCCTTCCAGACTATACAGAAACCAACTCACCTTGCCATACATGACATAATCATACTCCTGCGCCAACCCCTGCTCACCTCCTCTCCACATCTCCCGCTTCCCCTCCTTGGCACCACCATCCGTCATTAAAGACGTAGGATCCAACTGTAACGACCGTGCAAGACAGATGACGATTCTATCCGCTTTTGCAAAGTTGATGAGTTCCGAGGCGTAGTCGAGGGTGACTTCCATGGTTTTTGATTGGCAGAAGGATGTTAGACGTGATACTGCGGGAAAGAGGTGGGGGGGTGGGGAGATCAGGTCAAAGTGTCGGTTAGTATGCACGAGAGTGCGTGACATATGTGTTGGGCGTACCTTTGTCAAACTTTTTACCCTCCTTGTCGATATCCTGTAGGCAGGAGCGGGGTTACAACTCAACCTTTATATATCTGGATTCCGATTGCGCGACTTACTGTGACGACAAACTGCTCCTGCAGTACGATATTCACCGAGTCAGACATGATGTAGGTTTCTGGATGATTACAGCGAGCTCTTGTGTTGGACGGCAACGTCGGATCTGCTTTATGCTAGATGAATGATGCACCTACCCATAGAAACAAGAAGCAACGACCTCTTCAAACCTGTACGGTGGTCGATCACTTTTTCTTCGGCCGCCGGCAGAGGCTGCTGCCGCGGGCGATGAGGTCACGCTCGATCGCCTCGGTTTCGGTATGAAGACATCAGGACACCATCATAGTACCATCATGGGATTCGAGGTGGGTGGTTTATCGAATCCCGTTGATCTTGGCCCAGCGTCCACGTTATAATTGCGCCTTTGAAGCAAGGACCGACACTGTCACCTATAAATGACGGCCGAATCACCGTACGAGCTCGCACAGCTGCTCAGAGCCATTGCAGAGCCACGGTCCGCTCACGGCGTCGACAAGCATGTGCTTACCGAACTCCTTGGGCTGGAGCAAGATCCAAACGACAAGGAGGCAATGAAAGCTTTAGCCAAAAGAGCTGTTGAAATGGAATTCTTGCAGCCGGTCAGGGATCTGGAGGATGAGAATATTGGACATTGGCAAATGTGAGGTTTTGCACGTTACATTCCGGCGCAGAACGGTCCCCTGATTCCCTCATGGTACAAATAGGCTCAATCCCGTGGAAGTACCCTTGCCTAAACCAGAGCTTGAAACTCTTCCTCCGACGCATACAGTCATACCTCTTCTCCGCGGACTCGATGGTACTTTTTCCGGATGGAAAGAAATCTATGCGCCACCTCCTGCACCTCCTCCTACGGCATCAGCATCAACCGAGCGAGCACCTGGAAGTATGATGACCTTTGTTCGAGGAAAAGGAAACTATGTGCCCTTTCGACCTGGAGGATTGGATGATGATGCGTTCCTGGGTAGCGGGGATGCGGTTGGTGAGATTGATGGTGGTGCCGGTGAGGAGAGTGAGGAGAGTCGGCTGAGGAGAGAACAGGAAGAGGAGGAGGCGATGGGTAAGACGTGGAAGACGATTGCTCCTGGGTTTAAAAGAGGCTTGAAGCTTGATGGAGGTAAGTGCCTCCATCTTCCGAAAGATCGATCTTCAACTTACCCTCGAGTGACGCTGTTGGATATAATGAATAGCCGATGAGTTCTTGAGGTCGGTTCTCGGCGAATCGTCTTTCACCGCACCGGTCAAACGGAAGAAGAGACCTAAACAACAGATCGGAGTATCGAATACCGATATGCAGGACGGAGGAGGGGAGGATATCGATGCGAGCATGGCTGTGAGTAACGCAGACTGGCGAAGTGTAAACCTTCTTGGGGTATGATGACTGAAATTTGGACGGCTGAATTCGTCAGATTGAAGCCAGGCAAAAGCCAGGAACGGCTGATCGAAGCGAAATAGACGACCTTCTCCCGATTTCCGTGAGCTCCACATTTTTCCACATTGCTGGGCTTCAGAATACTGAATGCTGCCTTTCGTTCCTGATGCTCGGTTAGCGATTACCTGCTCCACCGACTGCAAGACGGAGAAGGGGCCCACCAAAGCGGGAGTGGGCACATGTGGTTGATGTTAATCAGGAGATGGTTAATGTGCGTTCCATGAGAGCATAACTCACTCGGTACGCATCGCTGATTTTGATTTTGTTCTGTAGTTCCACGAGGTGGTGCCAGAAATGGCCCACAAGGTAAGCAGCAGGCTTTTTCCTATCTCCAATCTGAAATCTGATCATTCCCCTGCGCATTTAGTACCCCTTCGAACTGGATACGTTCCAGAAAGAAGCGGTCTACCACCTGGAAATGGGTGATTCGGTTTTCGTGGCTGCACATACAAGTGCGGGAAAGACAGTTGTGGCGGAATATGCAATCAGTTTGGCGATGAAACATATGACTAGGTATGCACTCTGCTGGTCTTTACTCGTTCATAGCATACAATGAAGAAATGCTGACTCTCTGGCCCGGCCGCTTGATGTACAGAGCAATCTACACTTCGCCGATCAAAGCTCTCTCGAATCAAAAGTTCCGAGATTTCAAGAACACGTATGGAGCGGAAAATATCGGCATCTTGACCGGTGATGTTCAAATTAATCCCGAGGCACCTTGCTTGATTGTGAGTCTCGGATTTATTTGCTGTTTAGCCATTGTTGGGCCCGCTGATGCATAGCGTATGGTGTTGTTTAGATGACCACTGAGATTTTGAGGAGTATGCTTTACCGTGGAGCGGACTTGATCAGGGATGTCGAATTTGTGATCTTTGATGAAGTGCATTATGTTAATGATGCAGAGGTAAGCTTTTGCCGCTCCCATGTGTTTCGTACAAGCTTGCTGATGCGTATCATGATTGATACATTCTCAGCGTGGTGTGGTTTGGGAGGAAGTGATCATTATGCTGCCAGAGCACATTAATATCATTTTGCTGTCAGCTACAGTACCGAACACGCACGAGTTTGCCTCTTGGGTTGGGTAGGTCGCGTTCATCTCACATGAACACCAAGCTTATGGACAGCTGACTTTTCAACACAGACGAACAAAGAAGAAGGACATTTACGTCATTTCAACGCCGAAACGACCTGTTCCGCTTGAGCATTACCTTTGGGCTGGTAAAGAGCTGCATAAGATTGTCGATTCGAGCAGTCATTTCTTGTCTGAAGGGTAGGTACCTGAGACCGTGTCTTTCAGTTTGCTATGCTGATTCTGGTCCTGAAACAGGTACAAAGCCGCTGGGGATTCGCTCAAAAGGAAGCAAGAAAAGGAAAGAGAAGCTGCCGGGCTTCCACCGTTGCAACGTACGGGTGGCCGGGGTATGCCTGCGCGAGGAGGAGCAAAAGGTCTTCCCAATGGTCGAGGTACACCTGCTCCTCGTGGGGGCGGTGGACGAGGAGGCGCTCAAGGCGGTCGGGGTGGATCCACTGGAGTCACACATTACGGCGCTCCCAGATCCTACGGTGGCGCAGGGTCGATGGACAAAAACTTGTGGTCGCAGTTGGTCAATCACCTCAAAAAGATCGATCTGTTGCCCGTTGTCGTCTTCACGTTCAGCAAGAAGCGCTGCGAAGCCAATGCTGCGAGTTTGTCGGCAGTGGACCTGAACGTAGCAAGTGAAAAGAGCGAGGTACATATCACCGTAGAGAAGGCTCTCACTAGGCTAAAGGGTAAGTGTAGAAGTATTGTGATCTGTGGAAATGCTGACTTATATAATACCTCCTCTACAGGATCGGATAAGAAACTCCCCCAGATCTCTCGAATGCGAGAACTTTTGATGCGGGGAATCGGCGTTCATCACGGAGGCCTGCTGCCCATTGTGAAGGAGGTAGTAGAAATTCTTTTTTCTCGAGGCTTGGTCAAGGTTTTGTTCGCAACAGAAACCTTTGCCATGGGGGTCAACATGCCCGCCAAGAGTGTCGTCTTCTCACATATCAGAAAACATGACGGGAACAATTTCCGAACGCTGGAGCCAGGGGAGTATACCCAGATGGCTGGTCGAGCCGGTCGACGAGGGCTGGACACAACGGGAACGGTGGTCATAATCGGAGGTGATGAGCTACCAGAGGTATGCATTGGAGAGCAAATGCTCCGTCTTCGGCTTGACTGATCACAATCTACTTCCCTTTCTAGCAATCAACTCTGACAGAAATGATGCTTGGAACACCCAACAAGCTCATCTCGCAATTCCGTTTGACGTACAATATGATTCTCAACCTTCTTCGGGTCGAGGCTTTGCGAGTAGAGGAGATGATCAAGCGAAGTTTCTCCGAGAATGCATCGCAATCGCTTGCGCCAGAGCAGCAACGTCAAGTCGAGGCGGTAAGTCTCCGATATCCCTTCCTCAAGAGAACTCCACTGATCTCCCAATCCACGGTATCTGTAGACTGAGCGCCGCCTTGCCAAAATACCACAAGTCCATTGTGACGTCTGTTCTCCCGATATCGAAGCGTTCTACGATATATCTGCCGAGGTCGCTCGCATGAACACTCGACTCATTCAAGCTGCAGCCAGTCACTATCAAGGCAACAAGAGTATGAGCGCTGGTCGTACTGTTTTACTTTATGACAAGGTAAGACTTGGCCTGTAGATGTGACCGTACAAAGCAGCGTTCTTGCTGATGAGTGACGTTGCCCTCAGCACTTCCGCGGAAATATGGGAATCATCCTTCGGCCGTCGCCTGGACTGATCAACCCTGACTCGGCCGAACCACCGCTCGACGAAGGTTTGCGGACCTACTGGGTGTTTGCTCTGGTTTCCGAGAGCACCAAGAACAAAGATGACGGTATGCCGCCAGCTTCCGTTCAAGTCCGAATTATGTCTTGACCTGTGCTATCAAACCTAGATTTCGAAGCCAAGACTGCACCGCCGCGTTGGAACGTATCTCTTGACGAGAATCCAATAGTTGGACCTACATGGGAAATCGTTACTGTTACCTCGTCCAGTATCAACCTGGTTCTGAATAGGGTCGAAAAGGTAGGCCATCGAAATTACTTATGCTCGAAACAACCAGTTGACATAGACCCTGGCACTAGGTCGATGTTAATGCCGTTCTGGACAAGAGCGACAAGGACGCAATTGGCAGCACGCTCGCTGGACTGCAAGAGCTGTATGAATCGCTTCGCAAGACCGAAACCTTGCCTGAAGTGGAATGGACAAGAATGCGACAGCTCGAGTTCCAAGAAGCCCTGAAATCGAGGAACAGTCTGGCAAGCCGACTCTCAAATATGAGTTGCAAGCTATGCGCCGATTTCGATGATCATGTGAGTTTTGTGCCGTTGTTTCATCACGCAGACCACGAGAACTCACATTTGTGGATTTACAGTATGAAATTCTCCACGAACGGAAATTGATCGAAGGAGATCTGCAGCAACTCAAATTGGCTTTGTCGGACCAAAATCTGGAGCTCTTGCCCGACTACGAACAACGAGTCGATGTACTCAAGTCGCTGCAGTTTATCGATGACAACGCAACAGTATTGCTTAAAGGTCGAGTCGCATGCGAGGTACGTTCCGAGGCTTCAATGCCCAATAGTCCCAATAGTCCCAGAATAACTGATGTCCAACCTGGCGTTAGATCAATTCTTCGAATGAACTTGTTCTTACCGAGTTGATCCTGGAGAATATCTTGACGGATTACACGGCAGAGGAAGTCGTCGCACTGCTCTCGGTGTTTATCTTTGTAGAAAAGACAGAATCGGCTCCAGAGATCCCCGAAAAGATTCAACAGGTGCGTTTCAGGCCTTCACATCTTGCAACAGCATACCCGCCTGACGATTTGGCTTTTTGTGTGTTGTAGGGTTTGGATGTCATCTACGGTATTGCTGAGAGGATCGAGAGTGTCCAAGACGCCCATTCTGTCCGGCACGACGAGTTTGTTACGCAGTGGAAACATGGACTCGTGGAAGTCGTGTATGAATGGGCAAAGGGCATGGTAGGCATTTCTATCATAATCATTTCATCTGTTACCCACCCCTTACGTTCTCTTTATTCCCAAAATGTTGCCTCTGTTGTTCGCTGTAGCCCTTCGACCAGATCACCGACCTGACGGACGTTCCGGAAGGCACGATCGTCCGCTGTATCACCCGTCTGGACGAGACATGTCGGGAAGTAAGGGATGCGGCACGGGTGATTGGCGATCGTGATTTGTTTACAAAAATGGAGGAGGCACAGGCGCTGATTAAGCGAGATAGTAAGTTGACGTCTCTGATAATCGCCGCAGGAGGAACTGCATGCTTACCTCGTTCTTCCATCTTTCAGTCGTTTTCGCAGCCAGTCTATATTTCTAGGTCTGTAGAGATGTCGGCCAAAAGAATGTTCAGGTCATCTAGAAAATAGATACGGAAGGGACTAGATACCATACATGAGCATGTTGATACGACCTGATGCGGATGGTCCGATGATATCGCTAGCAGACAAGTGATGTCATGACGGTACTAGAAACCCAATCATACATGTATCAAGCATGTAATCCACATTCACCCACGCGTGAGTAAGCACTAGACAGTCAAATGAAAAAAAGTCAGCAACAGCGCAAAGAGCGGGGGAAGCCGGAAGGTGAACACTGCCTGAGCATGACGTACTGAATAGTTTCGTGCCGTCCCTCCCTGCGCATCGCATCAGCTCCTTTTCCCCACCCGGGTGGAAACGGAGGTACGGAGTGATATTGTATACTTTACCGTTGAACGCGGACCATGCGTCGGTCGTGGTATTATGCTGTGCGGAGGATGAACGGTAAGTCTGGAAACCTACAAACTCCGACAATATGACGGTTCAAAGCCATGCGTTCGCCAAAGGCCATGATGAGAAAAAAAGAAAGGAAACGCACTTTTTTCAACTCGTCAACCGTCACCCTGATAGGCATCATATGCCCCGCTCGCAGCATCGGATCACCACTACTCTTCACCCTCGCCCAATCAAGCGGACTACATCCGGGCGCCAGAGCGACTTTTTGACGTTTCTTGATTGCCGGGTTGGGTTTCTTGGTTGTTGTTGGTGGTGTTTGGAGGGATGTTGCCGCCGTTAACGCGGGAGTGGCGGTGGAGGATAAGTCTAATTGGCGACGTGGCGGCGGAGAGAGAGTACGGGAGGAGGAACTGGACGTTGGCGAAGGTGGGACGATATCAAACTCCATCTGCGGTAGGGGCGTCGGTGTAGCGATCGTAGGCTGCTGGTGTGGCACTTTACTCCTCTGGGCAGAGTCAAGCATCGGGAATGCTGGAGGCGCATCAATATCTTCTCCCTCCCTTGGCCTAGCACCCTCAGAACCTCCTGCCTGCGTATCCCCTTGGCCGTCCTTTTGAGTGTTAGCGGTGGCGGTTTCCTCTGATGATGGTTTGTCCGACCAAAATGGGAATCGGGGGATTGCCTTACATGTATACAGAAAGAACAGGTCAGGCAAATGGACACGGCGAAGACGAGTGGAGGCGACTCACGAATGTCATTTTTGTTTCACAGAGGACGTAGCGGGGGGGGGGGATTGCAAGAGATGTTACACTGTCAGTCGGTGGATGACAAGATTGTATTGATGATCCTGCTGCATACTATGTTGTCTTGAATAGATAAAAGTTGAAGAAAGTTGGATGATGGCGACGACGTCTTTGCCGATTGCACACGAATGATTGGTTTGTTTACTTTGTGAAGCGGTGCGGGGTACCACCTTCATGTAGTCCTGTACGCTTCTTCCTCCTTGTAGCTGCTACATTCATCAGCCCTTGTCCTGCCTGGTGCTCTCCGCTCGCTCAACATGCCGTCCACTGGAAACTCCCAGGCGTTTCAATCCAGTCTGGCACAAATAACCGAACACATAAATCACCGCTTCACCGCGTTGAACAACGACCATCCAACTCCGACGCGCTCAGAAATCGACTCGGCGCTTCAAGCGTTACCCTTGGAGATCCCTTCAGTCGGTCTTGGGATAGAGGGAACGGTGAATCATCTGTTGGAAGATGTCACGCAGGGATTGCTCAAGGGTCATGCTGGTTCGAGGTTTTTCGGGCTGGTGACGGGTGGTGTGACACCTGCATCTCAGTTGGCAGACATATTAGGCACTTCTTGTAAGTGAATTTATGTCGAGCTTGACGCGGCTGGCTGGCTGAGGGTATTTAATTCGACTGTTGAGGTAGATGATGAAAGTCTACAAATAAACTTCCCGGTACCTTATCACGGTCTTCATTCTACACACCAGTTGAGCTAACATACTCGCCTGGCAAACGTGACAGGATGCATCCATGGCCGTCGCGTTGGAGCAAAGAGCCCTTGACATGGTGCTCGATCTTCTCCATATTCCAGTGGAAACGTTTCAAGGACGATCCGTGACAACCGGCGCGACGGCAAGTAATATCATGGGGCTCGGTACGTCCCCTCCCTTCCACCCTATCTATTCCGCAATAAAACGGCCGGTGACGAGAAACTTTCTAATTCGTGTACTCATACAGCGTGCGCCCGTGATGCGCTCTTGCTCAATTCAAAACATTTACCAAAAGGGTATACGATCGCGGAACACGGCTTCCCACCTCCTATACACTCTCCTACAAGCCCTACGAGCTTCCTCCCGCCCATCAAGGTCATCACTGTAAAACCCCACGGGTCGATCATGAAAGCAGCGGCAGTAACAGGTATAGGACGGATGAATGTACTTGATCTTCCTGCTTCTGCTCTTCCCTCTACTGAGGTAACAGTGGGGCCTGTTGAGGACGATCCATGGGGTTTGAAATTCGATCTGGAGGCATTGGAGAACCAGTTGAAGGACGCGAAGCAGTGCGGACAGGGAGTGATTGTGGTTGTTACCCTCGGGGAAGTCAATACGGTGAGTTTCGTCATCCACACACGCTCTGCGGGAATTGCGTGACTGCGTAGGTGGAAATAACGGAGTATCGCTGATTTTGGCTAGTTCTTTGTTCCTTCTCGTACAATTATTCACTCTGCTTGTCTGGCTGGAAATGAAGGGTGGTTTCACGCCTGATATACCCGTTGTCGCGGATCTATGCAAGACTTTTGGCGCGTGGCTACATATCGATGCTGGTACGCGCTTCTCCTCTGGCTTCTTTCATACTCTTAATGTACATGATTAATGAAGCGGGGATGCACTGCGGTGCGTAGCGTTTGGAGGATTTGCTGCCTTGTTGCCGCAGTATTCTTATTTATCGGAAGAGATGAAGTTGGCGGATAGTCTGACGCTTGATGGTACGCCCCATTTCCACGCACCTCTATCCCCAATCTTTGCATGTAATAGCAAATTAACATTATTCTTACCTTTTCGTCGGTGATAGCGCACAAATGGCTCAACGTGAGTAGTCTTCGACCCAAGGATGTCAAGCATAAGGCGTCACTTACACCCGATATTATTACTGACTAGGTGCCGTACGACACAGCAATGTTCTACACCCGCACCCTCGCGGACCTAAAACGCACATTCGGCCCGTCCCCACGCCTTGGTACTCCCGCATATCTACAAGTCCACGCTTCCTCCTCTGCAACAACACAAGACGACGACATGCTCAATGACGACGTGCTAAAACTACGAGCGTGGCATGCGGGTCTACCGAGCTCTTTAGATTGCGGGATCGAGAATTCGAGGAGGTTCCGCGCGTTGCCGCTTTATGCTGGATTGATGGAACAGGGTCGGGACGGGTATACTGGTGCGTTTGGGCCCTTTCTCTTCCTTTCTTGCACCTCATATGTCGAAGGAGATACTAGTTGGACTGCTCCGGATTGCTGACTTGGGTCGGTCTTGTGGTCGCGGGATAGATATTGTGAAACGGAACTGCGAGTTTGCACAGAGGATTGCCCGCTGGATGACCGATTCTGAAGCAGGAGGACAGTGGTACACACTCATCAACGCCCTACCTGCTGCTTCTAATCCAAGCACGACACCCACGACCACAACAGTCCCGCTGAATATCGTCCTCTTCCGCGGCTCCGAGACGTCTCCGTTCCCATCAACCGACAAGTCTTCGGCGACGCGTCTACTCCACGCGATCAACGAACAGCGGTTGATTTTTGTGACGGCTACTAGTTGGGGCGGGGTCGGGGCGTTGAGGATCGCTGTTTCGAATTGGCGGACTGGGGACGAGGGGGAGGGGGACTGGGAGGCGGTTGTGAAGGCGTTGACGAATGCTATGAAGCCGGAGGGCGTTTAGGACGCCGCCTATTGGCGTTGGTAGGTGTCGTGTGGACCGAGGTGCTTGATGCAGATGATATATCGCTACGCAGTCATTGCTTACGTACCATGACAGAGCGCGCTTTCGGATCTACAACGTCGAGGGCGATGGTCATGCCGCTACCTCGAATTTTCATGAACTACAACGACGACGAAGATCATTAACCTGATGCAAAGCTATCAACTGTACAGGTTCCATCAAGCGACTCTACAAGTATGTCAATCATGTTTCGGCCATTCCGGTTGTGGTCCTGGGCTGCGAACATGCGATCAATGTTGCACGAATTTGGGTAAGGGATGGTTTTGATGACAGTTTCCTATCATGGGCCGGTTTTGCGCTCACTCGGATCCACGTTTGCTCTATGCTCGAAATCTTCGATCCGGGGAGTGCGAGTAGGAAGCTGTCCTTCCGAGTGATTGATTGATTAGTGATAGGCGAAAGACAGAGGCAATCCTGCCTGATGATTCGATGTCTGATGATGGAAGACAGTCAATCGGGTCGCATCAATCCCGTTTTTCTTTGGTTCTCCGTTTGATGATTGATGATGCGTGCTTTTGCGTATACCAGCGTCCAAAGTTTTTGTAGCCAGTCGATTCACAACCCCATCAGTCTTCTGCAGTTTGGTAAAAGGCCGCAAAAGGAAAGGTGGTGGCGATTTAGCATCCGTTATTCGCTGTCACTATCGCCATTCCTCGGCCATCAAATCATCAAACGTATCAAACACGAGGGGCAGCAAATCTTTCCCTTCCTTTGGTAAAGGACGTTTTATGATGGAACACTCACTTAAAAGACCCATCACATCCGCATCGAGGAACATTTGTTGGCAACGGTGTTTTCGGCTGATATGAACTCATCTTATATATCATCCATCGTCTGCAATTGATTGTATCCATACCCTTTTGCGTTCTCCGCTCGTACCAAGCGACGTGATCGCTCGTTCGCCATCATACCATGTGCCACATCTCACCCACAGCAACCCTCTTCAGTGCCGTCCTCGCGACCTGCGGGACACTGTGTATGGCTTACCATGCATGGCAGTATAACCGATTCAAGTGCTTGTGGTTCAAGAAGGAGGAGACTTTCCGGTGGATCGTCATGGTGAGTTTCTTACGCTTGTTGCTTCGTGTTGACTTGAGTCGTTGGAAAGGTGCTGATACGTCTTTCCTTCGCGGTGCGGCGTAGTGGTGTTTATTAGGATCGAGTCTCGTCGTGAGTCTGTTGGAAGATAAACATGTTCAAGTCGCTCACAGTAGTAACCCACTTTCACCTCACCTCGTGCAGCTAACAGCAGGCCAGATCACCGCGACTTACGTGAAATACAACGAATACTACGTGTACATCCCTAAAGTCGGGATCAAGGTCAAGCCGTACCCACTATGGAGCGCACATCATCGGGAATTGTTTAAGGGTAGTTATTGGTTGATGGCTGTGGGGATTGTACTGTTATTGGCGGTGCATTTGGAGGAGGTTTTGGTGAGTCTACAGGATGGTGGTCGAGATGCGGGAGAAGGACGGGACGTAGCAGCGGCCGGGATCAAGCAGCTCGCTTCGCCGCGTTCAACACCTATTCGCTAACCACTACTTCTTTCGCTCTCTCTCTCTCTTCCTGTCCGCTCTACCGCCACGATGCAACAAACGACAAACGACCTAAAAAACAGTTCTGGGCATACCTAATGCAAACCATAAAATCACAACGCACACAGCCCTGGTTTCGCTCAATCTACTTCAAACTCTGGGTCGCGGGCGTTGTTACTTGTACCGGGATTATACTGGGATGTACGGGTATCGAGACAGAGGTGATGACGCGAGTACGTAGAGGGCGCTCTTTTTTGGAGAAAAGTGTAGCGCAGGTGGATGCGAGTGGCTGATCATGTGTGTGTGCTGGTGGATGTGGTAGATGGAAGTGAATATTTTCTTCTCGGGGAGCTTGTTGTCTGTCTTGTACGTCTTTCGTTCCTTGCGTCTGTTCCCCGAAACGGCTGCGTACGGAAGTGGCTGACCTTTTTGTGGACCGGCAGTGCAACGATTGGTTCGGTCGCGATCTGGTGAGTCCTGACCATTGCCGGTTCAAAGAAAGATAGGTGCAAGGCTGATAACAGGTGCTGGTGATGTAGCTGGATGTTTCCCGGATTCATCAGAGAGTCATGCAGACAGGGTACCTACCTACCCATCTCTCCTGCTCGTCCATCCAGTCAGTCTCGGGGACACTGACCTCAGACTTATGCTCCCTCCGCTACCCGCCCGTAGGTGCAAACCCAGAAGTCTCCGGAAAACTACACTACTTTAAATCGATGCACTACCTCCGTGCCGTCTTCCGTGGACTATATACCGTTGCTTTGTTAATCTTGGCGACGGATGGGTTGACGTCGAGCCAAAAGATTAATCATCAGGAGTGAGTGCCGCCTGTTGCGTGTGGGGTTGAATGAGTTGTTTCGTGAGGCTGAGTCGAGGTGGTTGATAAACGATTGTGGTGTAGGTTCTGGACGGATATCTTGTTCTGTATGGCGGTGTAAGTCCACGTCTGGAGTCCAAGTCAGCAGAGCTGGCGACCAATCTGTTTGTTTGCACGTGATGATAGATTCTGCATCTACGCAGCAACAATGTTCTCCCTCGTCGTAAGCCTCGGCTTTCCGCGATATCCTAAATTACGGTCGTGCACGCCTAACGCCGCCGTACCTTGCCTGTGCCTGTGCCTGTACCGCAGATCCTTCTCCCACGATCGATGCAGGATGAAGCAGGGTACCACAAGCCCGCAAACATCTTTGTACGACAGGCATACCAGGTCACCTCGGCTGCCGCTCCAGGAGGTCTGGACACCAGCAACATCGCCAACATCCCAGGATCATCCACTGCCCAATCGTACCGCGCTGCTTCGAGTGGCGCTGCACCGCCTTTGGCATCTAGTCCTTGGGTTATCCTTGGGGAACGGTTGAACCTGGAGAAAGACGAAGTGAGGGAATTGATTGCGAATAATCAGGCGAGGCAGGATGAGGAGGAGGAAGCTGCGATGGAACAGCATGGTATGGCTCCGTTCAGTGATGAGCAAGGGCGTGGGAGGGCCTTTTGAAGAGGGTTCCTGGGGAAGGTGTCGAGGGACAAGTACCGTGTTCCCGAATTCTTGGGAGAATGCTATTAGTTTGGACATGTAATATCACAGGCGATGAATAGAAATGGAGTGTGGTGAATGTGCCATGCAGTCGTTCGGAAGCTTCCTCCGACGCGATCGACGCCTGCCCGGCTTTGACCGTCCCTCCGATGTCGTCGATATAATCCAAAGTTGTCGCAATATTCATCACTACTGCCTACCCTATGCTCCCATCATCCGCATATGCTCCGCGCCCTAAGACCATTCCGCAGGATGACTTCCACCGCCGCCCCCTTGTACCGGAAACAGCAGCTCAACATCGCCTGCGTCCAGTATGATCCGCAGCTAAAGGACGTCCAAGGGAATATCGGGAGAGTGAAGTCGTTCTTGCGTGGGTACGTTTCCCAATCACTGCAGTGCTGGGGGTTGAAGGGAGTAGTCGCTGACTTCATCCATGGTTTGCGGGTTCCTAGGATGAAGCGGAAGGAAGTTGATCTCCTCGTATGCCCCGAGATGGCTCTTACAGGGTACATGTTTACTTCAGGGGAAGATATCAAGCCGTTCCTTGAGCACCCGCGCATAGGACCGACAGCGCTCTTCTGCCGTGAATTGGCAACGACGTACGGATGCTGGGTCATCGCGGGGTATCCCGAGCTCGCCGAAGACGAAACGGAAACAGAAGCAGAAACAAGAGCACAACAAAGCGAAGCGACAGGAACAAAGAAGGAAGGTGACGTCGGGGTTGATGCGAAGCCAGGGTATAATTCCGCTGTGATTGTCTCTCCGTCGGGGGAAGTAGTAGGAAACTACCGAAAGAGTTTTCTCTATGACACGGACAAGACGTGGGCGCGAGAAGGTAGGCACGCTTGACTCTTGCTCCGCCGATGGCTTTACATGACGTTTTAGGCTAATTACCTGACCTTGTACAGGTGATGGCTTCAAGGTATTCGATCTTCCACCACCGTTAGGAAGGACAGCCATAGGAATATGCATGGGTACGTCCATCTCGTTCGCCAGCTTCGGAAAAATGATATCGCTCACACACAAGCGGGCAATAGATATGAACCCGAAAGATTTTCTGGCGCCGTTTGATGCGTACGAGCTTGCGAATTACGTCAAGTCGGTTCATGCGGATACCTTGGTCGTTCCGTAAGTAGTCTTCCTCTAACACCTATCTACAACTTCGCGTACTCATTGTCTACGCATCCGTTCCCTTTTTCATTGGCTTTTCACTACTCGCTCCAAAGTATGAACTGGCTAGACCCACCGCAAGAACCACCAGACGACCCACTATCCGTCGAGGCCGCTCAAGACAGAGCACCTTCTCCCGATAACGACGACCTAGGACCAGAAATGTCAACACTGAATTACTGGGCGCATCGGTTAATGCCCCTGCATGACCCGGCGCCAACGTACCCCGCCCACGCCGATTCGAGTAGTACTTCCAAAGGGAAAGAGGTGGTGTTTGTTGCTTGTAATCGCGTAGGAACGGAGCAAGGTACGTCCGGCTCCCTGTTTCTGACCTCTTTTTCGCAAGCATCTCTCTTGCTCAAAACACCACGCTTTTTACAGGAACAACGTTTGTAGGCTCGTCGACGGTGCTGACGATATCCTCGGATCCGAGTAGGATAGAGCTCATCGAGGCGTTTGGGCGGAAAGAGCAGGGTGTGATGTTTGCTACTGTACATTGAGAGGGGGTGTAGTACTGCAAGTTGTAGCGTTGATTGCAGTGTTTGCATTGCTAGATTATCAGATTTATGTACACGTGCATCTATCCGGGATAAAGATAACTGGTTTCGCGCTTGTCTCAGGCGTACGACCGTAACAGCGGATCCTTCCACAACCGCTCCATCACATCACCCGTTAGATGCAGCGAAACACTCGCCCCGTCCCTCGCCCAATCGCCCTTACCCGCCTCCGACCTCGCTACTCCATCGAGGGGCGCACTCTCGGAAACTTGTAGAAGTCCATCACAAGACGGCATCGCAGCGTCCACATACCGCGGCGCCTGCCTACCAGTAAAGTCTACGTCGTAAAGCCCAAGGTGCGTCCAGCTGGTCACCAACGTATGCCGCCGACCAAGAAAAGTCGCCCAGATATTCTGTGCATTCGGTTCGTGTGCGAGGTCATGCAATATCCCGGCACAAGCCTGAGCACCGTCAAATAGCCCCAAAGTGGTTCGGATACGACGAGCGAGTGCTGGGAGGTCGTTCGCATGCGCTGCTGCTGCACTGGCTTCTACTGCAGCTAAACGGATAGGCGAGCCGAGAAACGATGAGGGAAGGCCAAGACGTGCGCGAAAACTAAAGGTGATGTCGAGGAACGCTGTTTCGTCCACATGTAATTGCCGAGCGCGTAGAATACATGCCCATACGTGAGCAAGGAGGGCGTCTAGCTTGCTCAATCGCTGCTGCGGTTGTTGATCGCTCAGGACTTTGAAAGAGGCTTGCGCGTGTATTTGCTGAATTTCGTTTGGGGAAAAGTAGATGATGCTGTGTTTTACGGGAACGGACAGGTCCCATTCTTTCCATGGGATAGGCGGGCCAGGAGTATGCGGTGGTTCCGGAAAAGCGGCTTGCAGATCAGGCGGGCGTACAGTTGACGGTAAGAAGTATGACGGACAATCTGGACCGCCAGAGCGGAACCAGTCGTACCGATGTAGAGGGAGATTGCGGGCCTTCCGTATAATCTCCAAGTCGGGCTCACAGGCGTTAATGTCCCCCGCGGCTTTCCCGTCCAACAACGAGGGATCGAAAACTGGTTGTGTTTTTGGTAGCAGAGTCGTTCCAGCCGCCATGGCACGATTCGTTGCTGCCCAATCGTGCATGAACGTCAAGAGTGTCGTTGCGTCTCCCAGAACATGGGAGATCTTCATCGCCACCGCATAGCCTCTGTCTGCGAATAACGTCACCTGCACCGCCACACCTGGTAGCCCCTCGAATCGGGTGTCGCCCTGCCATGAGACTGCTTCTCTTGGCAACAGATCCTTCGAAGGTAGCTGTTTGTCTATCTGCCATATGCCGTTACCATCCTGCGCTCGAGCGGCAGGAGAGGGCACGATATCGGAAACCTTTGCCGAATGTCGTGCAACACAGAAAGCGAATCCTGGATCACCTTCTTGTTCCCCTGCGCCGTACCGCAAGACGACACGACCGTGACGGTGTGTATGCCCAGAAGAGTTGGTCGGGTCGTACGCGCTCCAACCGAGTTGGCCGGCCCATTGCGGGTACGAGACGATCGTTTGTTTGAAGGAAGCGACGAGGTGCGATGGATCTGCTGCTTGTTTTGCTGCTTGCGACACGGGAGGGTCGTATATCCACGCCTTGGGAGATACGCGGTGAGTAAGGGTCTTAGCAGACTACGGCACGAGGTCTCTTTCTAGCGAATTTCGGTGGAAAACACTTACGGCGCTGGTAATGGAGAATCGCACAACCGTACAATCCAGGATCGATAACGGCACGGTTTTGATTTCGCCGGTAGAGGGAGGGATGATACGCTCCTGGGAGAGTACCTCTGTATGTAGGAGACTCTTGAGCAACAGCCAGTGGATAAGAAGGTAGAGCCACGATGACTGACCGAGCTCATGCTTTGGTGAAAGAGAAGTGGACATGCTCTTTTCACCCGCCCGAGGACAGTGGGTGAGCCTGCTGTCTGTGGGGAATTGACAAACCCTGTCCTGGAAGAAGATATTCTCGGATTCTTGAGGCTCGACCTTTTGCGCGCTTGGGCTCGTCCGAACGACTTTGTTCCAGTCAATCTTTGCTATCCGCTCGTTGTTCGTCCTGACCCGCACCGGCGGAGCACATTCTAAATATTATTGTACAATAGTAGTATGTTTATTTTGTTCGCTTCGGTCTTCGGGCTCGGCGGACAAGGCCGAACGGGAGTCGCATGGTAGGCGGTCGTCGACCACATTATCAACTGTTTAGCTTTGACTCATCTCGACACCATTGTATTATATATATAGCTGGGCGGAGTGCAATCTGGGTGACGAGGAGCAGGCTTCGACGGCTCAAACTCCCGTAGTACAATTCGCCCAGTACAGTCAATCATGACCACTTCCACCACCACCGCTCCACCGGATTCGATCCGTCTCCAAATAATCGACAAGAACACTCCGCAGTCGACATTCAATGACCTCTTCCACCTCCTCATGGCGGCATTCGGCGATGGTGGTCCAATCTGGGATCATATGTGTCCGCCACCGCGACTGCCGCTCGAGAAACAAGCAGCCATCGGCGGGCTGCAACAGGCGCTTGATGCGGGCAAGTCAAACGTCTTGTTTGTCCTCGCGGTTGGATCGTTCCCGGATGGAGAAGAACGGACGCTGGGTATGGCGGTTTGGGGGAAGCCTGGGTACAGGTATACCCCGTTATCGGAAGAGACGATGACTCAGGCGGAGAGAGATGCGTTTGAGGGTTACGATCTGGAGTTTAGGAACGAGTGGAAGGGCACATCGCAGCGACATCGGGATGAACTGATGGGTGACGAGCCGTACTGGTGAGTAACATTACGGCTTCGACTTTCCCTGTACGACCTCCTCATCCCTCTTATCATGACTAGGTACATGAGTGGCCTCGCCATCCACCCTTCCTACCAGAAATACAAGATCGGCAGCACCCTCCTCGACCACGGCCTAGCCTTTGCGGATGCCGCCAACCTTCCCGTCCTATTGGAATCGTCGCTGGCCGGGAAACGGCTGTACGAGAGTCGAAAGTTTGTCAAGGAGATCGAGTATCCGAATTGTGCAACGTGGCAAGGGATGGCGGATATGCGGTTCCCGTTGTACAGGAGGCCAGCGCAGGGGACGAACGAATGATGGGACGTTTTGTCTTGATAGGGGCGTGCGAGGATGCGAGTATATTGTTGTATCGTGTTAAGAATCATGTACTATTACCGTGAAGAAGCCACAGGATAAGGGCAGGGGAAGAGGAAATAGTTGGGCCACGGGAAGAGTGACATGAGCGATATCGGCCAGGCTCCAGGCTTGTTCGCGACTTCGCCAAGCTCACTTTTCACTTTGAACGCCGAATGGTCAATATAAGGGGAAATTTGGCACGCCGTCTTCCCTCATTCCGGCCCTGCTCCGTGTATTGCGTATTCGGATACAGCCTCCTACGTCCGACAGCTTGCGCGCGGTCTAAGAGAGACGAGAGGAGGTTGGTCTAGAGCTGACAAGGGCTTACACTTCCGTAGTTACTTCGGTTAATCACAGAATAGTTCCGCTGAGATATATCTACACCCAAAAGGTCACGCCAGTTGTCCCGTCAGCTCTCCCTCGGCAGATAGAGCTTCCTCGAACCTGTCGCTCACCTTTAATGACCAGGGCTTGCTATAGTAGCCGCAATCCCACAACTCATCCCACCAGCAAGTCTCCGATTCCACCTTGGAAACGACGCGAATGAATCGACGGACCAGCATGCAGCGTTTACAGTAAAGGCGGATTCTGTTTGAAACGGGGTTCGAGGGAGAGACGTGAAACGGGAAAGATGAAACGCGGACTGCAGAGGCCTTTACTCGGGGGTGTTCCTCGATGAATCCTACTGGTTAAAGCTATTGGCTGCGGAAGGAAAGGACCTAGAACGTTTACACCTTCAGGTCACCGATTCTCTGAGTTCGGGGGCCCATCTCGAGTACTCGACTGCTTCATCGATTCTGTCGTTCCGCAAGCAGCAACTCGTATGACACGGCCTAATCACTCCATCGACCTACCGATGACTCGATACATGCCGTTTGACCAATTCATTGCGCCTGCCCGTCCCTTGGGCCTTTCTTTTCGTGCTGCGCATTACAAATATCCGTCAACGGTCCTTCACCGTAGCTTTTTCGCCACCCTTTAACCGGCATCCGTCTACATGGAAACGAAAATGCCGTCCATATGGAATAATCCAAAGCGTAAAAGGAGTCGTAAAAATGTCTTCGCCCATACTGGATTGGATAGGGGAACTGGCCTCACTCGTCCTCGGCTCGAAGGAGAGATGGACTGGTAGACAAAGGGCACCTTTTTTGATTGATGAGATAGCGCCCCTTTTCGAGGATCTCTTCAAGAGTAGGCAGTAGAAGTGCAGTAGAGGGCAAACAGGGCAAACACCGGGCACCTGCTTTGAATCTATGTCTACCAAAACTCTCGACGTCCAAGTAACAGCGTCAACTCCAATCTCAGCATCGAACCAGAACGTGTGATCTCGCACGACAGCGTCGTTCTTTCATCTATCTCGTTCCTCACATCGACTTTACCGTCTTCAGTCCAGTGCACCAGTCACGGTCGCATAACCTCAGTATCACCCTTCAAACCACGCATCGAACTGTCATCTCCCGCGTCTCGACTTGCCGGACAAGTCGAATCAAATTCCTTCGTGATCAGCCACCCTGCACCTCGTTGTCTATACCGCGCTGAACCGCTCGACGATAGATTTCTGCAGATATGGTGGCGTACAACATCACCATTGATGATACCTCGCCTATAATCCAGTATTCGCCTGGATGGTTGTTCAGTCACCCAAAAGGTATGTGCAAAATGGTGTTTTTCCCGCCTCTTTCTCGCTGATTGACTCTCTCGCTGTTTTGCAGAGCTGGACACCAAGACGCCCCTGTACTATGGCGGCACATTTGCAAGCAGCATCGACGACGGGCAAAACGCCACACTAAAGTTCAACGGAACCGGAATTTGGGCATTTGGTGCCAAGCGGGAGAATCATGGATCGTATTACGCGACATTGGACGGAAAGGCCACTCTCCTTTCTGGCTTTGGTGCTTCACCAGGCCTCTTCCAGACCGTCTTGTTCAGTCAGACCGGTCTGGATCCGAATACTGAACATTCGCTTACGCTGGCGAATGCGTACAGTCTGGATCCTGATGGCCAGAAGTACAAGTTTTATTTGGACGTCGACTACTTCATCGTTCAGACAGAGGAGACCGCGGGGGTTGTTGCTGCCGCAGGACATGAGTGAGTCTGCGCCTCGCCCCATCCGATTTGTTTACTGTACAAAATGTCTGATCATGCGCACTTTACAGGCTCAAGATCCAGACAGTGACAGTGGATGATCGTGACGGCAGGTTCACTTACAAGGGTCCCTGGGACGGCAATTTCCAGTCTGACAACTACTATTCCAAGACGGGGCAGTAAGTTGCTCGTGGCCCGTGAGGTGTATTCTCGAAATGCTAACGGTATTGCGTGGTGATGAACAGCGTTTCGTATGATACTGGCGACACCGTTTCCTTTTCGTGAGTACTTGACTATCATAGACGGTCCTTTGCTCGCTCGGTGAAGGCAAAATCTGACATGCGATGCACCTGCGCTTTGTCATTGTCACAGGTTCACCGGCACATCCATCGCTGTGTTCGGCGCAGTTAATTACAACCACGGCAACTATACGGTGAATATTGATGGGATCGTCACACCGTATGTATATGCCAGTATAAAGCACGTCCAAGTCGTTTCGTTTACTGAATTGGCCTTACGCTATAGATATAGCGGGTACTACAATAGTACATTGGCTGGAGAAACCGTTTTGTTTCAACTTTCGCACCTTGATAATGTGACACACAACGTGATCATTACCAACGCAGGCATAGACAAGACCAATGTGTTCGGTTTGGACTACGTGCAGTATAATTACACCGTTCAACCTGATATTACTACCACTGGAAGCGCAACGAGCAGCAGTACGGGCACGAGCGTTAGCTCCACCACAGGACTTATCGTTGCAACAATGACGAACGCGAAAGGCGAGCAGCCTGCAGCTGAAGCGACTACAATGTTGGATCCAGTTATTCCGGGCCCTGCATCGTCCGTGAATGCGGCTCCAGGTGCCAGCCTCGGATCCGCCAAAACGTTGGCAAACCACCATGGGTGAGTAATCTTCGCTTTGATGCCGATCGTACGTAGCTAATTCGGCGTATCCAGAATAAGCAATGGTATCATCGCCGGCATCGCTATTGGCAGTGTCGCAACTATCGCCTGCCTCGCTCTCTTGATTTGGCTTCTCTGCCGAAAGCGTGAGAAAACGACATCGCTATATCACTGGAGCGACAATCGTGGTCTTACGCTTGGAAGTGCCATGGGAGACAGCTTCAAGCCGGTTGCATTGACGGATACACCTATCAGCCTGTATCATGACGCTCCATACGCTGGCCACAACGGCGTATGGCCGTCTTCCCAGGTTTCTCCGCAGATGATGCAGCAAACTCAGTTCATGCCAGGAGACATTTTTGCTCAAATGCCTGGCCCACCAGCTTCGAACTCGACTTCGTACTACGCGTACGCACAATCTGTCAATCCGCCGTCCGACGCAGGTGGTACTGGAGAATACGCTGCACGGAACGGGCAACACATGGATGCGCGTGCGTACAGCGGAACGGACAGTTCTACACCAGCCCATAATACCGCTCCCTCGTCCGGTGCTATTCCGTCTATCTTGGGTGACCCGGCAGAAATCCGTGTGGCGAGTCAAGCTTATTCGATGCGACCCGAACTTCAAAGTGTAACGAGTATGCGTCAATCGCCACGTGCGGCAAACGTCACTCGGAACATTTCCGTCAACTCGACGACACCATCGTCCATCGCCACGACTGGTTCGTTTGGGAGGAGAAAGCAACGTGGAGTTCCGCTGCCTTTGACGTCTGCCCCGCCTGTTTCTGCACTGTCAGAAGAGCGACTCAGACAGATGCGGATGATTGTCGAAGGACGGCCTCAAGACTTTGGGCCCGTGTCCATCTCGGATGATAATCGCAGCTTGGCTGTCACTGAGCTACCTCCGGATTATGTACAAGTAAGCAAGTTTCCGCCTTTCTGTCAGTTGCGATACTGATTGTTGGGGTTTGACAGGCGACTGAGCCTTTGCCTGGACAAGTCATGGAAGCTCTGCCGAGAAGACCCGGCCAGTTCTGAGTCTTTAACAGTGTATAAATCCGTGTGGTGTACTGTCTCTCGTTATAGGAATTCTTTGTTGAACATATCACTGCATTCTACAGACATGTGCTCCTTTGTGTCCAATACTTTGCTTCATCCAGCTGACGGTCGCGTATGTTCCTTTGAGTCGTGCAGGAGATGTAGGAGAAGGTATAAAGGAAACCTGCCAATCGCGCACTCCAAATTGACGTTGATCCACTCCAGCCAATACACTTCAAGAGCTCGCTGAGACGCTGTGCGGTGCACTACAAGTTGACTCTGCTTGTCGCTCATCACAGAAACTAGTCATCAAATCGGACCGTGCCTCTGGGTTGATGGCAATACCGTCGACAACGCTCCGCTATGTCTTACCCGTTCGACTTTTCCGCTGTGCAGCGGGCGCTGTTCATGACTGCGAGCATGACCATAGGTTAGATATTCTGCTTCCACCTGGACAAGGCGTCAATGCACTGATACATGCGTCGTTGCTTTAGTGATGTCCCAGTTGGACCTGAGCGAGGAAACTATGGTATTCTACCGGCTAATCAAAAGTGTAACGGTCTGCGCGGTATCGTGGGTATTTTTTCCCTCATCACGCGGTCTGCGAATCAAGTTGAATGCTGAGACACCTATCGTTTCTCTTTGCAGAATGATCACTTTGTCCTCTTTGCTGATTGCGTACGACAAATCTGAAAAGGCAGCCGAAGAGGAGCTTCGCAAGGGCAATGATGCTGAGGAGGAAGAAGAGAAAAAGAAGAAGGGGTTGGATGGCTTTGCGCCGGAGCTGGTAAAAAGAGTCCCGGTTTGGGAAGATGACGGAAGTCATCCGTCACACAAGCTCACCACGCCCAATGCAAGACCGAAACTGCGAGTACTGTTCCTATTTCCCCTGGAATGACTGGTACTGATTCTACTCTCTACATCTAGGTGGCCCTTCCCTCTCGGCAAAGTCGCGCCCGACAAGTCTTCTCTGTGGTTCGAAAGCGGTGTAGCACCCACGGTCGGTCATTTCGGCAAGCCTGGTGAAGAGTGGGCTGGAAGATTGCGAGAAGCTCAGAAAGCCCGAGAGCATGCCTCTTCGATGGAGAAGAAGCGCACTGAAGGTATCCGAGACTTTGAATACGATCAGAGAAGGAAGCAGTGGAAGAGAAGGCTCTCGCACCTCAAAGCGATGTGTATTGTTATCATTCTGAGTTATAGTAAGTACTGTCTTTGGAAGAATGTATGTTTTCGCCCACCCTTATCAAGTTTTGCATTTCCGGTACAAAGTAAGCACCAAGCTTGCCTTGGTTTCTTTGGCCATCTTGATCTGGAGAGTACTCAACAGTGAGCTCGCAAGGTTGATGAAACCAGAACCGGGACCCGAAATTAGGGAACCCTATGCGGCAAGATGGGGTACTCAAACCCAGGGCAGAAAGACTCCTTATGGCGCGGAAAAGAAGACGGTCAGTACACATGCTTGTCTTGAATTGCTATATTGCCAGCGTATCTGACTCTGGGATTGTGCCTTTTCCGACCGCCAGACTTACCCTGGAGTGGGAATGACGTACCTTTACCAGCCGTCCACTCCTGGTATGCTCACGAGGACAGACGCATCCAGCACTATGCCTCTGAGGCAAAACGCTGGTATTCAACCTCTTCTTTCCACTACCGATGAACGATTCAGTGGTAGGGACGGCGTCCTGGGCGACGAGACCAAGGTTGTAGGTAAAGATGCCGAGAAGTTCAAAGGCAAGTCCGGAGCTGGAGAGAGCAGCTCTCTCAGTGGTATGAGCGGGAGTGCTTCTGGCCTGAGTGGCCTTTCCTAGTCGACTAGTCGACAAGTTGTGGAAATAGGTATATAGGTCAAGCCGGCCAACTTATTTATAGGTGGCGTACCAAGTGCCTCCGTATAGCTGTGCCCATGTATTCCAAGGCTTTTCGGACGCCATAGCCGTGCATTGTTAGGAATCACGTACCTATAGCGAGATGGATTGTCATTCGTTGTGTAAAAGTCCTCCTGGCATTCTCTGTGGAGCGATCCTATTTTGATCCATCATCTATGTTTTGGCGTTTCAACCTTGTTCGAACGTTTCGACACGCGTTTCCAGTCGCTTCAAACTCGAACAGAACGCGCGCGCGGAAAGACAGCTGGAAAGACTCTATATTTCGACGGAAATGAGCATGAGATGATTCCGCTGCTCTTCTTGTACGGTTCTCCTGTTGGTTCTCCTGTCCAGAGTAACTGGTGAGCTAACTGGCACTACAAAAAGATCCGCCGAAGTCAAAGAAAAACGCCAGCGAGAGGAAATTGGGATGATTGCGGAGGATAACAGTAGCTATAACAGGCTAGGATAGCAGCGTCTAGGGCTGTGCACCGCACCAAGCCAGGGCCAGGAAGCTAACTGGCGGGCAGCGGCCTCGAGCTACGGCGCCGACGGACCGTTCCTATGCAGTAGCTCTTATACATACGCCCTATGCATCCACCTTGTCTCCTGAAAACTCTCCTGAACAGCTTCCTGAACATATTGAGTGTGACTACAGCTATGATAATTATAACGACGTGCGACTTTCGATGAATTTTAGGGGTCCCACAATTTCGGGCCATCTGCGGAAACTGCTTCTATCAGAAGCGGTTCTGTTTGTATCTGCCTGTCCTCGTCCAGCTTCACGTCTCGGCCTGGTCGGATGAGATCGTCGCTGGCCTCGTGGCGGCCTCCATACCAACGAGCTCGTATCACCGAACCCACGACTGGGCGACTGGTGTGGGAGAATCGATAGAAGGGTACACAGCAACAGAGAAGAACGGATTCAAAATGCCTCGATCGTTGTTTCTGAACGGCTTCCCTCGTTGCCAAACGTCGTTATTACGGGTGTTTCTGTTGAAGCTGTTTGTGAATAGTCGGTACTGTAGTTCTATTATTATTATTATAGCTGGCTCTTCTATCTGCTATTCTCGTGGAACGGACAAACGGAAGGATGCTGCGAGCTAATCTGCACAGCTTGGAAGAAACTTTCAAACGTTCTCTGAGAGCAGATGCATCCGGTTCCTGCGTTGAAGCCTCGAAATATCGTCTCAAATCCGATCCGGAGTCGAAGAAGGGTAGCGAACTAATCATCAGTAGGAAAGTGCTATTGAGAGAGGTGCAAGCAGGAGGCAAGTATAGCTGGAGCAAGTAACGAACAACTTAGAACCGATTATCATGGAAAACACGAAAGGAGGAAGTTGTCGATTCGCCAAATCGCGTTCACAGTTTCAGTGATAGGAGAGATCAGATGAACGTTGACACGAGGCGGAGAGGCCCCGAATTGGAAATTCAAGGGAATGGTAGTAAACGTGTATATTCTCAAACCTCATTCTAGGTGCCGGGCTGTGTTGGGACACGACACCATGAGGCAACTCTTCCCCCTTTTGGGCTCACAAACGTACTTGCAAATAGCACAAGGATCTTTCCAAGGGATTGTGGACAACACGGAGACATTTCAAACGACTTGATCTTGATGTCGTTCCAACTGTGGCGTTATCCGATCGTGACAAAAACTGGGTTCTTCTCCTTTCCCACGTTTCCAGCGGGCTGTTCGACCGATGTTCTGTTCAAACATTCTCTATACAGGACGTGGCATGGTTCCGTGAGCTGTTCCATGGGGCCTACCTGCCGTCACGTAGAAATCAGGGCGATGCCCATGATGATATAGTTGACCCTTTCGGACGCGAGCCTCTTGCGTCCCGTAGTCGCTCTCACTGCCAAACCTCTACGTACGCCCGCGAACCTTTGCAGTGACGCTACAACATGACACGTACTCTTCGAACTCGTACCTTTTCGAACTTGTAAGTTGCTGCGCGTCATGATGCGCAGAACTCCTGTCGACTGACTAGATAAACTATTCTTCCTTGCGACACAGTGATTTGAAGTCGGCTTTTGACAAGATGCACCAAGACGGCTATCGGGATGACAAGGGTGAGAACGGCCACGGATCTCACATCGAGAATGGACGCGACTGTTTCGGGCCAGCCAACGCCTACACCGCCACCGACAGCCACAACGCATTTCACTTATCTCCAGAATCCGAACTTTTCGGTATTCCAACCCAACGCCACTCGACCGCCGGCGGTCGATTCAGTGAAGGAGCTCGAGATCTCTTCCACCGACTGCACAACCTCATCACAAGTAACACAATATCCCGCTCTGTCGTAGATCATCACGCTATTTCGGAGAAGAAGGATCGAGATCATGCCGGATATCCACCTCGTAGATGGCGGGGCATGTACAAATCTATCGCGCTACTGATACTCGCCGCCTTCATCTTCGCGCATACGTACTTCGACTCCCTGCCCGAGTCGCTGTCTGGCAACGTGTCGTCGGAATACTCGTCCATGAAGAGCCAATTTAGCCACGGTTCGCCATGGAAATCACCACCCCGAAAAGGCGGATGGGATAACCGCAAGCAGGAGCACCTGTTCGACGACGGTATGGAGAAAGTTGCTTCTCCTACAGGCCGGCATGAAAGCAAGAACGGTCTTCTCAAGGTCAATCTCAGCCTACCAGTCTCACAACACCCGATAAAGCAGTTAATCAGGGAGGCGCAAACAAAATGGGCCGCCAAGAATGCGAAGCAGTCAAAGACGCTGAAGGAGGCCGTGGAGGAATACAAGCGCAGGCATCGAGGAAACCCGCCTCCGAAAGGGTTCGATAAGTGGTGGAAGTTTGTGAAGTGAGTGTCTTGAATTTACTATGCTTTACTATGCGACCTGCTTTCCGGAAAGAGAACTGATTCGGGTCTCTGGTAGAACACACGACGTGCCGCTTGTTGACGAGTACGACAACATTATGCGAGATATCGGAATATTTGCCGCCTTTTCGCCTCGAGAACTTAATAATCGCCTGCACGAATCGTCAAAGCTGCTCGACACGTTCACCTTGTCCTTCCATAATGGCGAGGTCACAACCGAAAGAACTCTAGGAAAGATTCCCGCTGGCGAGGGCAACGGCCGAATCAAGGGACAGGTTGATCTTTTGAATGACTATGGTGTGGCTAGCTGGCTTCCTGACTGTCGAATGTCGATTTCGCTGCATGATCATCCTCGGGTCTTCATTGGGTACGAGCACCGATCGGATCTTGTTTCACGGGCTGAGGAACGGGAGTGTAAGTGCCTTTTGACGTTTTTTCAGGGATGCAGAATGACTGATTAGGCTCTGTTCGCCGGAAAGTTGCCGACAGTGCGCGTGAGTTGAACCCTGAAGATCAAGGCTGGCGTCTCGCATGTCCCTACAGCTCCAACGCTCGAAATTTGAGGAATCCAAAGGCCGCGCTCAAGCCCAATGGCAAGCACTTTGTGGAAGACATGTCCTCGCAAATGAATCTTTGTGCGCATCCGTACAATTTGCCTATACACGGTCTTACCGGTCGAGGCACGAAACATGTGGACGAACGACTGCTTCCACTCTTCAGTTTCAGTAAGACCGCCTTGAATGCGGATATCCTGATTGTACCGACGGAACAGTGGACCGACAAGGTACCGGTAGTACCGTGGAACGAAAGAACGAACAACAAACTGCTCTGGAGAGGCAGCAATACCGGTACACATTACTCGAAAACGATCCCATGGCGCAAGTCCCAGCGTATTCGATTCGTCAACGAGACACGTCCGGATTCCGAAGCGCCAATTGAGTATCTGTCACCCCCATACCATTTGCCGCAGGAGGACACTCTCGCGGAAGCTATGATCCTCGCCGACAAAGAGGATGTGAACGAGAAATTTTTCGATATTGCGTTCGTTGGTTCGCCTATCCGTAAGTTTCACAAATCCCAGCACATATCGTTTTTCTCCTAACGCTGACGTTACATTCTCTCCAACAGAATGTGATAAACAGGATGGAACGTGTGAAGAAATGGAACAGGCGCTTGACTTCAAGAAGACGAAGATGAGCCTTCAGGAATCGCTGAACTATAAATACGTTCTGGATATGTAAGTCGACCGATCAGCGTTGCGGTACGGTACGCGACAAGTGCTTATATCCCCGGGCACATTGTTACCACGGTAGGGACGGGAACGCCTGGTCCGCTCGATTCAGTCGTCTGCTTGCCGGAGGTTCTCTTGTGTTCAAATCCACCATCATGCGTAAGTGGATACACCATGTGGTCTCCAGCTCTGGTCCGACTCTCACGTTGTATCGTCACAGCTGAGTGGTGGAACGATAGAAGTCAGGCGTGGGTCCACTATGTCCCGGTACAGTTGGACAATTCCGATCTATACGACGCTCTTGTATACGTGAGTAGATCCGCTAACTCGAATGGGTCATTACACTGATTTGGAGCGCAAGCCCAGTTCCGGGGTGACAACGGTGATGGCAAGAACGGGGACGACGAGGCGGCGTCTCAAATTGCCGCGGCAGGCCGCACTTGGTTCGAAACTCATTGGCGGCGAGAGGATATGGCGGCTTATATGTGAGCGACAAAACTCGCTCTTGAACTTTGAATTGTATGCTAAACCCGATCCTCGTCCTTCGCCTGGTGATAGGTCTCGCCTTTATCTGGAATGGGCTCGTCTGCTAGCGAGCGATCGAGGAGACATGGATTTCTTCTACAAGCCATCTATGGAGATACTTCCAGCTATTTAAAAGCGAGATCCGACGACTTGCATGCTCAGTAAGACTGTGCCGCCCGACACATGCGCATATGAAGGGGAGTTGTATCGCTGGAGTTCTTGGCTGGGCTTGGAACACAGGATAGAAATAGGATGGTTTCAGAATTGGGGCATACCAGTCTGGTGTAATACACAGCTCATATAGAAATAGAAATCTTGCACTCACCTATAGGCCTGTAGGGGTGGTAACGCCCGTGTTGCTTGAGAACCAACCTGCAGCCTTCTTTCGGTGGCGCCAGAAATGATTGCAACACAGCTTAGTTCGATCGTGAGAAGGAAGAAAAGTACCGTCTGGTAAGTCGTGGTTCGAAAGAGATCGAGAGCTGACTTGCCACAGAGTCGAGCAGTGCCCAGAGGCATTCCAGCCTCCGTTGGAACAGTAGTACACAGAGACTCTTACACCCGAATGATTCCTTTCTAGGTATCCCCTGGGCTTCCTTTATCGGAGCGGATGGTTCAAGGGGTAACTCCTCGACTGGAACCAGACGGAAGTGAAAGCATAAAGCGTATATAGTGTGTGAGCGCATGCAACTACTGAACAACCAAAACAGCAATCTCCGCTTCCGGTGGACCCTAGATTAGAAATCACACCTTGCGCCACATTTCTCCTCATTCGATCATGGCACGCCCTCAAGTGGAACACGATGATCAAGCCGCCATCATCTACGGGAGCGGCAGAGCCGGTAGTTTGTTCAGTGGGTTTTAGACCATCTCCAACTCCGTGTTGTATTATCGCTTTCGTCTAATTTATGTTCTCCTCGTCCAGGTGCTGCGAAAACGGAGGAAACTCTTGATAGCCAGAACGCGAATGATGACGAGCAAGCATCTGTTGCAACCCATGTTGCTGAACCATGACCGGCGCCGCCACCTCGAGTCGCAACGCCAGAACAACAAGTGATCATGCTGCATGAATCTGTCCGAGATGCCTGGGATTTTATGGCATTGAACGACGAGTCCTTTTCGCCCGAGGACAGCAATCAGAAGCTTCTCCGAAATTGGCTTCTTCACTTGCACAACGACATTTTGGATAGTGTAAAGGCTCTAAACGACAGGCGCCTTCCACTGCGCTACCCCGGACCGTCAGACCCTGTGAAAGAGGCCAGAGATTCTTTACTTCATGTCGAGAAGTTGTTGTCCTCTGGAATTATCTATCGTCTACCATCTCCCGGCACTTCCAAGTTTACTGACCGCTGCAACTTCATGTACCATCTGTTGTGGCGTGAACCTCAGCTGCTCAAAGACATTCTGTTCTCAGCTTATATGCTGAGTCGGGGAATGACTGAGTACAGAGCTAGTACGCCGGAAGGGAAGCCTGTCTACAAGACTGAAGGCACTCTACGAACAGTCATCAACTTGGCGGAAAAGGTCACCCGCGTGCGAAAGAGGATCGACTTGGAGCGTGAACAGCAGTTGCTGGTACTGTGCGAATCCTTGGTCAGCAGTGCCAAAGATCACGGCCTCGTCCTTCGTCCCAGTTCCGCCTGTGCTATCCGATGTTCACTGGAACAAGCGAAGGTTGTCGGTGCTTTCAAAATAGACCACATGTTCGGGTTTCTCGATTCATATCACATGCGAATGGCTGAGTCTCCGGACACCTCATCGGACAAGATTTTCGACATCAACAAACATTTGGAAGCAGATGTAGAAGTTCATGTCGGTGTTGACGTAGATCTTACACCGCGATGAAGTGCCACGATCTCTTGTACCAGCTTTGTATCACTTGTGTATATTATGTCTTTTAGCTTTCCATTTGACCTGCCGCCTGATAGAAGCTTGCCGTGGACTCTTCGTCGTACTGCAATTGTGTGAATCCTTTACATGCGTTGCTTTAGAGTCTCCACTTCCCCCACTGCCTTCTCGCTGAGCAAACTTTTCTCTTAACATCCCATAGCAATATCGACAACCCGCTCGATATCGCGCCTCCAGTCTGGGTGGTCATTGATCTGCGACAATAAACCCCCGACGAACGAATCGCCTGCCCCCGTTGTTGAAATGATGCTGGAGAGGCTCTTGACTGCAGAATGCGCCAGAACGATTTGTCGCCCTTGTCCATCCTCCGTCGTTGACGAAACTTCGCGAACCGATTTGGTAACGACCCGCGGAGAACTCGATCCACGTACCTTTGCCGTTGTGAAGGGTTGAAGACCGAGATAGACGATTCCCTTGTCTCCGCACTTGAGCCAAAGGTTTTCCACCCAAGGCAGCAGACTGACCATCATTTGCACAACACCCTCTTCACCGATCCATTTTTGCCCACTCTTCCGTGAGAACTGCTCGACAACGTTTCTCCAGTCGTGATCGAGCTGGAGAGAGTCGATGAATGACCACCAGTGCTCTGTTTCCATTAGGTTCTTGTTGCGTAATGCTTCGTACAGAGTTTTTAGCTCGAGGATATTTGGCGTGTAGTGGGTAATGAGAGCCCGTTGATGAGGCACAGGTTGATGCTGTTGAATAGCTGGTAGCAGACGTAACATTTTGGGCAACGAGGTTGGATCGTGAATGACTGCAATGCGGCGCTTGAAGCAGTTCTTTAGAAGGCTCGTCATCACTTCGGGCGTGAGATTGGCATTGAACGCGACCGTCTTGGGTTGATGTAGATCCAGAGCTTCACGGATCTGCGACACAGGCGGCAGCTTAATCAGACAATTTTCTGATCTTACACAAAACCCATCACTCACATCTCGGGTGGTAATGCTTTCAACTATATCCATATCCGCCACGCCAATCACCAATCCAGCTTTATCATCCAGTATCAGGTTACAGACTGCCGTTCTCGCACTGGCCCCTTTGTCCTCGTTGGTCCCCCTCGTCCGCTTCAGCAATCCATCTGTCCTCATTCCCGATACCTTCATCTCCCGATCCAATAGCAACCCAAAGGAGTCGAGCATTGCAGTCCCGTCCGCTGCACCTTGAGCTCCCACTGCTGAGACCAACATCACTTTACCCTCCCCTCGCGACATGCGACTAGCACATTCCGCAATATTGCGTCCAACTCCTCCAGGCGTGAGTTCCAAATGCCCAGGTGTCGTAGTATGCATCGCAGATGCTACGGAACCGGAAGAGATTCGTGAGGTGATATCGATGGCTGCGGCGCCAAAAACTAGGATCTCAGGTGGATTCATTTTCGGAGATGGGGAAGATCCAAGATGGGTTGCTGGGGAGGAGTCGAGCAAGGGTGTTAAACCTGAGTAGGGAGACTAAGCATGTAAGCTGTCAATGTAGGTTTTCCATATAGCAAATGATAATGACTTACCCTTGCAGACGAGGCAGAGCTCCCTTGTTTGATTTGGTTAAGCTCTGCAGCGATTCGGCCACCAATGATTGCATTATTTTCGATCAAAGCGATGTCTGAAGAAAGATAGGCCACGGCAGCGTGAGTGACCTGATGTAGAAGATAGCGTTGGGAAGCAACGTACTGGATTTCAAGGCTTTGCCCTGTGTCAACTCTCCCACCCGTTTCAACAACCAAGGGGTAACTTCCTTGCCCTTCTTGTCGACGCCTTGCTCCACAGATTCCCGTACCGCCTGTTCCACAGCTTGTTGAATGATTTCGCCTTGCGCGTGGTATTCCTCAGGGATTGGGCAGGCGAAGAGCTGAGCTTGAGGCGTGGGCAGGTTCAGGGATGTATCTGTAGTGATGAACGGATGTCAGCGGCTTTTCGAAGCGATGGAGACGAGAGAAACTGACGAAGCAGAGATGCGGCTTGAGAAGCGTCCTTGACGAAGAAGGATGACTGACGGTAAAGGCATTAGTTGAAGAACGAGCAATAATGCCAGACGTCACAGACATACCTTGAAGCCCGACTTTGGGCTGTAAAATGCGGGGAAGTCATTCGTTTGTCCGATGGTCGTGACGTTTACGCCGAGAGTTTCCTGTAGTCAGATGAACAACGGTGAGCCGTATGTCACCTGAGGAAAACGCAAGACGGCTTACCAGAACTTCGAGAGTCAATCCCAAATCCAAGATCGACTTGGCTCCCGCGCAAACGACTCCCATTGGCGTCCGACCCAGTTCATGCAGATCCGCACTGATATCCATGCTCCTCTCGGCACCTCGATGAACACCTCCAATGCCTCCAGTTACGAAAAGATCGATACCGACCTGCCTCGCCAACATCATCGTACCTGCTACGGTCGTTCCCGCATCAACCTTTGAGTAGATTCCGCGAGCAAGGTCTCGCCGGGAGAGCTTGATGGATTTGGCGTTGATAGCAGGATCCGAGAGGTGTGCCAATTGGGCTTTCGAAAGGCCGATATGAATCCGGCCAGAGAGAAGGGCAATAGTCGCTGGGAGAGAAGACTGAGCGCGGATCAAGGATTCGACGGAGAGTGCACAGTCGTAGTTTGTGGGATGTGGCATTCCTGGGTGAACGGGAAGTCCTGGTTAATATAGCTCAAGCGTTCTCTCCGGAGCCTTTACTGACCATGAGTGACGATAGCGGTTTCCAGTGCAACAACACCGGATGAGCCGGTCTCCAAGGCATGTTCGACCTCTTCAGAGACTACCAATCTATCGCCCTACATAGCAGCAGCAGAATATCAGTAAAGGAGCGGTTTCAAATCTAGCAAACACGGAAAGCTCACCCAAGCAGCTTTTGCTTTCGCGAGGGTAGACAGCCCAGCCGTGTGACGAGCGCCAGCCTTGATGCGCAAGCCAGAGTGAAGTGTGAAAGAACGATACATCCTGGTGTAGGTCTTGAGGCTCAAGCAGGGAGTTACTACGGAGGAGACACTGAACAGAGGAGGAGTTTTGTGAATGACATGTTTGTTTCTCTTCTTCGCCAGCTGGCCGGACCGGCTCGGAGGGATACGCGACTGACTTTCTCGGGCGCCGACAGGATTCAAGCCATATTAGTCAATTCGCCTTCTGGTCTGCGAGCAGAAGTTGTTCATCCGCCAGCTGCTCGACCTTGGAACCTCAGACCACAAGTCGCATCTATTATTGGAGCCAACCTTGCCTCCATCGTCACGGGTTTTCGCTGGACCGTGCACAGAAAGGCGGCACCGCCACACCGCCATTTACACACTTCTAGTCCCTTTCGTATGTGGAGTGCGGACCCTCACGTTGTGAATAGATGGCCAAGGGCATCGTCCTCTATTCCCTTTGGCGAGCAGTGATATCGTTACTGGATACCACAGATCTTTGCTTTATTTGATGCGTTTACTCGGCTGTTATTGTTACAATCTCAGCTCGTTGGGGAAACACCACCCCCTTGATTATGTCCTTGCATTCGTTCTCTTCTTTCTTCACGCCTTGCCGCTTCCCGACTTGACTTCAGCATCCCTCTTCTTCCAAGCATCATCCAATCCGATCTCCCTGACGGGCGAAATCCAGCGTTAAAACAATGCGATTTCAATAACCGAGGAAAATACAGCGATAACTCACCCAGCCTCACTCGTCAACGGCGGCGGGTTCCTATCAGCCAATGTACCGTCTCGAGCCTGATCACCCATCACTGGATGTCTTGGCGCTTGAGCAGTCGTCGAATGCGGCAATGCAGATGACGGTTTCAAGTCGCCAGCCGGGGGGAGTTTGTGTCCGTATTGATCGGCAGAGGGTAGAGGTTCTGCCGGTGTGTCCTATATGCGGTCGAGATGCAAGCGGATAGTGTATGATACGTTTCGCATTTGGATAAGTGTACAAGTTTGTTTGTTTATCAGTCTACAACGGGTCGATCTTCATAGATGATGAGAAGGAGATCAACTAACGTATCCGGCAGCCTTGGCAGGGTTCTCCGTTGCCGCTACGTATCCCGCTGCAGCGTTCTTTCCCCAGCGAGCCGAAGTGTGGAATTGTGCTTTACGGACTGATGCAGGGTCGGTGCGGAGGTCGTCGGCGGTTTGGCCTGATCGAGACTTGGATGGGAGGTGTGGGGTTGCGCCGGCCTGTCCATTGAATGCGATGTGGTCAGCTGATAGATTGATGACGTCCCGTCAGGTCGTGAACTCACGTTACCAGCTCCCCCTTCAGCCTGTCCAGCCTCCTTGTGTTTGAGATGCGAATTCTGATCACCCTGGACATTGGTATCCTTGGGCTTTCGAGCCTCGGACATGGTATCCCCCGTTGACTTGCTCCCGCTGTACGCCTGTCCGTCCTCCCCACCGGGAGCACAGTTCCTCGCGCTGGTGTGGAACTTTTGCTTGCTCACACCCGGTCCAGTCTTGCTTTCCTGGTGTTCCTCCTTGTTGACGCTCATTCCCAGAACCTGCTTGACACTGCTCTTGAACGACGGCGCAGCGGCTTCCTCCTTGCCTCCAACCTCTCCAGCGTATTCTCCAGTCGATTGCGCGCCGGCTCGGTGGTCCTTGAATGCTCCTGCTGCATGAGCGGCTTGAGCACCGGTTTTGGAGTTGCGGACTGCCTCGTCCTTTTGCTTGGATGGCGCTGCCTGACCTCCAGCATCTTCGGCGGCGGTATCGTAAGGCTCGGCCTGAGAAGCCTTTCCATGCTTGGCTTGCGCAAATCCGGCTTGTACACCAGCAGACTGGACGTCCATACCGCCTTCGAGAGTTTCGCCTGCTTTCTTTACTGCGTGACCGGAAGAGTTGGGCTTTGTTGGGTCATCTTCGGTGCGGAGAGAGACGGTGCTGCTGATTCCGCGAGTGACGATCGGAGCACGCAAGGTGGTGAGTCGACGAGCGGCGACGGTGCGGAGTGATGTAGCGAACATGATTGTGTGTGAACTTGTGTGATACGTATGGTCGAATGAACAAGAGTGACAAAACTCCTGACCCGCTCCGACATATATATACCCGCAGACAGCCGGACAGTACAGCAGCCAATTGAATCGACCATGACGTCAGCCTCGATCCAGTAGCCCGCGGTCCCTTGAGGTGGGCGCACCACCCGCTACTCTGTATCTGTATGACGTCTATACGCGACCGGGTTCATATTTACTACCACTACTAATCGTTTGACTGCCTGTTATGCCTTTTTTTATCGTTGTTATGCCTTGAAATGGCAGCTGGACTGACGAGGGTTAGTAAGCGGGGCTGTTACAAAGGAGAAGTCTCGCGTTTTTACTGCATGAAAAAGGATGTTTGGAAGACAGGCGAGTGCCAAAAGCTACATATTAGGGGTGAGTGAATCCCTCGCACACTGCATCATCTATGTCGCTGGAAGATACGGTATCTTACACGATACTCACAAGTACTCCCCCGGTTCTCTCCTTGCCTCTACGTTCGACATCGCGAGACGCCTCCGCAATCGCAATCGCAACTCTCTGTGACGGCAAAATAGAAAGAAACGTGCCACTCACAAGCAGATGAACCGCAGGTCTCGCGCGCAACATACAGAGTGGCGCCTGGGAGCCGGCAGTGGAGATATCGTCGAGATGGCGCTGAGGAAATTACGGTTGGACTTCTACCAGGTTGCAGATCTTCCAAAAATGAAAGCCAACATCCGCGCAAGAAGAACTGCATGGTCCGTGGGACAGGAGAATGCGCGTCCTCCGGACCATTTATCGTCAGACTTTGTCTGCAAGAACCTTATGAACGGACCGGGTTCCTTTATGGGAATGCGGTGTTGTCAGCATATCCATGTCGAGTTGCTCACCGCCGGCCTACAGCCTCTGCGATATCTGGTAAGCGATATGATGATCTTATTGCGGGTTTGAATTGCTTTGGAAACGCCACAGCACTGTTGATAATGTAAAGCTAACTTCTCTTCCCGACGGCTCCGCTCTCGTCATGGTAGAACGACATATTACTGTACACAGATACAACTCGACCAGCAATTACTCTGTCAAGCCTCATCGACAGTCTTTTTCCACCATCAACCGCAAGATCTGACCCTCTAATCCCAATGCAAGGGGGAGAGCTCAAGGCATGGTTCGGGACAATTCTGGGCGAACTCGATCAAGCATACCGGGAGGGATGTCCAGTAGTAACTGTATCTTACTCATTGTATGACTTACCTACTGGCTCAATATCACTCATGGTCACCCAAGATCTAGCAACGGAAGACCGTGCCTACAGGAAGCCAATATCGAGCATGTATGTCAAGGATCAGACAAGTATTACGGGCGAGATCGATGACTCTTTCCAAACATCTTACAGTAAGTCGCTGCTGTCTGCCTTTTTTGCCCACGGGTCTTGACCTAAGGGCTTAAAATTTCGAACTCATAGTGGTAAAGGCGGCATTCTATTTCCCGGCGACGCTTGACGCTCTTCCAGGGCCTGCTGACACCTTTCAAGGACCTATAGCGGGACTCACCATCGAGACCTTACCTTCGTCCGACTTTTCCCGAGGCTTATCCGTTGAAGAACAGCCCGGGAACCTTCCAGACTCTACACTCATCACCTGGTATTCCAAACAGCAAAACACAGACGGAAATTGGTCCGTTTGGCGACTAGGTCCCGTCACTTAGATGTAATATTTAAGTACCCCATCATATGGTTGTGTGGGTTCTGCCAGCGTAACCCATTTTCCGAGTGAATCGGGTGTACCAGGTGCGTCTATTGAATGTCATAGTTGTTTTGGTCATGCTCAGGCTATGTAAGAATTCAATCGCGATGATTCTTGACGCACCTCAGCTCATGAGTGCCGCCACTTCTCTTCAGCTCATGTCATTAGGGTTAAGGACCCGGTAGTGGCTGATCTCGAGGTTCTCTCTAGCAGCCCCTCGGCCTGAGCAGTGCTGTGGTCGATCTTTGCCTCTGGGACTTGGTCGGTCTTTTGCGGCCATTCAGAATGTTCTTGGAACAAAGGAAAGACAGTGTAAGGAGAAAGCTGAGACGTCGATGCGCAGACTGAGAAGCCAGTGGCAAAGAGCAGATAGTTAGCCAGTGGCAAAGAGAGCAGATAGTTGGAGATGATTCAAATGCACTACAAAGTTCGCCCTACCAACGGCTCTGTCAACTGCAGCTATTTCCCGGGAAAGCATACAACAAGGATCGCAAAAAACGACGTCGGCAAATGAATTCCAATTTGGATGTGGAACAGCCTTCTGCGACGCGAAAGTTGGGAGTTGGCAGTGGAGATGTGGTCGGATTCGAGCTGAGGGCGTTCCAGTTGTCGCTTTACCACATCGGGAGCCTCCCCCGGATGGAAGCCAATATTCAGGCAAGAAAGGACGCATGCTTTGTACCGAGAGGGGATCCAGGAACGTCGACTAGCCCGACCATCCACCCTCTTTCAGAAACGGTTTGTGCATGGCTCATGAACGGGCCTGGTCACTTTATGGGATTACGGTGTTATCAAAAAATTCACGTGCAGTTGATGCGCGAGGGTCTGAAGCCTTTGCGCTATTTGGTAAGCCTTTAAGCTCCTCCGCTCTGAGAACTCCCAGCCTTACTCCTTCTGTTTTGTAATCTTGTACCAGGGGGATGTATTGCAATATGCAGACGCAGAAAAAGCAGACATCTCTCTTGAGGATCTTCTCGATAAGCTCTTCTCACAGCCGACTGCAAGGCTCAACCCCGTCATTCCGATGGAAGAGGGAGAGTTCAAGGTATGGTTTGCAGCGATTCTCTGGAAGGTCGAAGAAGCACGCGCCGTGCAAACGGAAGAGATATTTGCCGAATACACATTGTCTGATGAGCCGCAAGGCTCACTCACGCTAATGGAGCACCGGGACCTAGAAGGAGAGGCACGCTCTTGTAGGAAGCCGATATCAAGCATGTACCTCAAGGACGCAACAGACATTAGCTGGGATACGAATGACCATTCCCTCTGTACCTTCAGTAGGATAGTCTCGTATTCTCCTAGTCAGGTAATTCGCTGACTGCCGACGTACTATCGTCAATCATATAGAGGTCAAAGCTGCCTTCACTATCGGTGGTATAGTTCCTAAGGTTTCCGAGCTATATGACGAAATCAAGGCGAGACTCACCATCGAAACGTTACCTCCTGCCAGTTTCGCAAGAGGTACATCGACTGTTGGAAAAGAGAGCTTGGCCACTTTGTCAGACTGTACACTCGTTACATGGTTCTCCTTGCAGGAATCTGCTAACAGTGATTGGATTATCAGGCGTCTAGGTCCTCCTTTGCCTCGGCTCGAGACGCCCGCCTAGATTTCGTGCAAATATGCTGTTCCATCCTGCACACTTTTTATTCTGTGATAAAAAGACTGTATGTATGTATAGTCATCCACACAACCTCAAATGATAATGGGTCTTCTCCTGTTTCTCCTGAACAAGAAAAGACTTTAAGACTTTGTTTCCGCCACCGTTGCCGGCTGCTCCACCCCAATGTCCATGGCGACTTCTTGGACCGCACACGCGCCCGGAGTGAACGAAGACCCATCGATGAAGCGTTTTCATCCATAATCTGTTGCTGAGCCTTCGCGCTCAATTCTTCCCTACACCGTGCTCAATTCTTCCCTACACCGTACTCGACTTGACCCTCAAACCAATCGCACACTCCCCTGCCTCTCCCCCCAATGAGCATACATCCGCTCCCTCTCCCTGCCCAACTCCTCGCTCATTTCCTCGGCTCGACGTGTCTTGTCCGGTGTGATGGCTTCGCGTGCGATCGCAGGTGAAGTGGTATATAGTGCGGTTTCCTTCTTGCCGCCATTTGGTATCGTTGTCGTCGTGTCCTTGGATAGTGAGCCGGTGCTGTTCTTTGTCGGCTTTAGAGAAGCCGCAGGCTGTGTTTCTATTGTCGCTGTAACCGATTCGGTTTTTATTGGTACTACTTTGCGCCTCGCTTGACTCTCCTTGTAGATCTTCATCGCATTCGGCAAAAGTTGTGCTAGCGCCTACATTCCGGACACCAAGCAGATCAGCCAACACCCTTTTCCCGCTTTGAAATCCTATCCTCACCTCTTGTCGGACTTGACTTGTGGGATGTGTTTGTAAAAAGCTCAAACTATCCTCTATTGAGACAGGACATCCCTGAGCCGCTGCATCCGCTTCTACTGCAGCCATCAAGTCCCACAAATCGAGGGCTGCGCGTGGGTCGTACCCTGCCGAGGCCATAAACTAGGTCAAAGCGACACACGGTGGGCGTTAGTAGGCGTCGCACTGAGTTGGAAACGAGTAGCGTACGTTCAACCCTACTGCGTCAGCCTCCATCTCCAATTTACGGGAATACGCTCGCTCGGCGACCACATCGTTTAGCCAATTGATGAATACGGCGGCAGAGTCGGTAATCCTGTCGATTGAACGGTTCAGTAGCTTGACCGACTATTAAATGACGTAAAGGAAAGCTTACACTGGGAAAGACATTGTCAATGCAAAGGAGATGCCACGCATGATGTCGAATCCGACCGCTGCCACGTTGAGGAACTGTTAAATACAGACATCAATAATCGATCAACTCCACAAATGCCTATTGAAACACCTACTCCGAGCTATAGCACAACCGTTAGCATCCATCTTCATCTCAATACAGCGAGTCAAAGTGAAAGCTATCTGTACTCACATTCTCTACAGCATGCCGTTGTGTGACATGCGCAATCTCGTGCGCCAGGACACCAGAGAGCAGCGTATCGTCGTCCACCAGTTCCACCAGGCCGGAGTAGACAAAGATCTCTTTCGAGGGAAGAGCAAATGCGTTGATCTTTGCCTATTCACGGGCAAATGAGGTGCTCGGGTGTCAGTAACAACTTGAGCGCGACAGTGAAAAGATCGACTTACCCCCTCAATCACATAGATTTGCCAATCCTCTCTATCGAGATCCAACAACGGATCCCCCGCATCGTGCCGATACGGCACAAACGTATTCTTGGCCGTCGCACTCGGCGGGTAATACTTCCCGCCGCGTTCCCGCTCATGCATGACTTTGGAGAGTTCGTTGACGCGCGAGGTGGTGGACGGTGGCCAGGTCGCGCCGTAGATGAGCGTCTTGTTTTCTTCCTCGAGGGCGGTGATGAGTGCCGAGGAAACGCGGGCGACACGTTTGACGCGTGGGTCGGAGGGTGGGAGGATGGCGTCGCCTTCGTTTTGCATGACTTCGTCGAATCTGTTCGTGCGGGAAGGTGGTCAGTAGACAACAAGGAACAGGGAGGGGTGGAGGGAGGGAACTTGCTTGCGTCGTGCCCATGTCATTTCCTCGCCCTCGGTCATGAGTAATAGTCTCCACCGTTGAGTTCGTGGCGCTTGATCCAGTCCGAGAGCTAGTACGAGACTCAGAGCGATAATCTGGAGCGACGCAGCAAACATGAAATCGATACTAGGATGGCGTACACGAGTATACGGAACGTACGGGTATATTAACCAAAATCATCGAAAACCTCCGATACCTCTGCCACAAACTATGCGCCATCCAAGCCAAATCAGTAAGTCATGCACGCGGCTTGACAAGCGCTTCCCTCGGACTCGACTCACCGCCATCTCCAAACGAATGGTAAAGCGATCAACGACACCCTCGTCACATTCAGCAACGCACCCTTGAGCGCCGGGAACGCAAAGAAGAAAACATCACGACGCGGCGGTGAGGAATGAAAAGTACGACGGTGAAAGTGTTGCTGTTGTTGCTGTTGTTTCGGCTGCAGTGGTACTGACCTGAGTGTCGGATTGTGAGTGTAGCTTGGCCGTAGGGATGGCGATTGGCGTGGTAGAGCTCGTGTCAAGGCGGTACGTGAAGGGAGAAGGTTGAGGGAAGGGCGTAACATGGTCCCTCTGATGGTATCATCCGACAACAGACTGTCGACGGATAGGAATTGGGTGGTCTGCCTTGAATGAACGAACAAGACCGGGGAAAGTGGAATGAGATAGAGCGGTATACTGATGCTGGCTGGTTGCATCAGGTGATCGAGGGGTTTAACTTTGTAAACAACCGAAGAGAGCCGATTTCATCCGAGCTGTCTTTGAATTTATAGTTTATAGTAGCATTTCTCGGCCGGGACAGGCAGTCTAACTCAAACGGACAACTAAAGTCCATTGACTACGACAGACATTTTCAGGACCGGCCGCAGCGTTCTACAACTTGCTCATCGACGTTATCCCCCATATATACTTTCTTGATTCCGTTTACAGTGACCCCTATACACGTATCCAACCCCCACCAATGCAAAACTTGGCACTCTCGTCTCGTCCGCGTTCGTGCAGCCCGTACGTCACCCCGCCTAGGCCTAGATCTTGGCCTGGATCCTGTCCATCATGCTTTTCGGGTCCAACACGGCCTGCGGGTACGGCAATTGCGGGACTCGGACGTGGTTCTCTCCGCCATCGACGACCTAGATCAACCAACGAAGATGGGGAGGGTAGGTAAGGAGGTGAATGGAGAAACGTAAACGGGAAAGTAGGATAATCAGCTCGGTTTTACTGGGAGGGTAACAGCCAAGGTCAACCGATGACTTACGAATACCTGTCCGGTGATCCAGTTCGCACTATCGCTGAACAAGAACAACGCCATCGCAGCGATCTCATCTATCACCCCAGACACAGACACAAGCATCAGCACCACACGCGCACGCCATGTCGCAAAGCGGTGAACAGCTGTAGTGAGTGAGTGAGGCTTACCTCCGTCTCCCCATCGGCCGAGAGGCATAGCATCATTGTTCCGATCTCCTTTCGGGCTGAGTTTGGCCATTCCTTCAGTCCCTGAAATCGGGCGTGAGGCACCCAAGGAAAGCAGGTAAGCATACGAGCAGGAAGGAGGGAAAATGGTGTGAGAGATACTTATCTGGCGCGATGACGTTGCTTCGGACGCCTCGGGGACCTTCTTCCACCGCCAGAACAGCGGAAAGGGCATCCACACCGGCTTTTGCGGCTGACACGTGTGCTTGCCAGGGGAGTCCTGATCGAAGGATGTAAGGGTTAGAGCTGTGGATGGTTGATAGTAGGGTGGAACGTCGGCGCTTACCCCTGTAGTGAAGTGTAGCAGAGATGTGGATATATGATCCTTGAGCTTCCCGAACGTAGGGCAGGGTGGCCTTGATGGTATTGTACGTTCCAAGCTGGAGAGCGCGGCGGTTGTTCAGCGGGCAGAGGGGGAGGGCCTTTATTCGAGGAGGGACAGGCGCGGGACTCACGAGATCGATGTCTACGACCGTTTTGAATGCGTTCTCGGAAAGACCTTCGATGGGGGACAAGCTAGAACGTGTGAAAGGGCGCAGGATTGAGTCTATGTGGACGTCGGGGTTGGACGGTACGATACGGAGCCACGTACAAGTTGCCCGCAGCACCTGAGGTTCACAAAGAAAGGCAAGGGAATCAGCGAAACTCTTTCTCCTCCCGCGGGAGGACACAGACAAGGACGACATGACACGCACCACAGATGACGAAATCAATCTTGCCAAACTTTTCATAGGCGGCTTTTGCGGCGGCCTTCAAGTCCTCGGGCTTCCTCACGTCCCCCTGGCATGGCAGACAAGTCCTTCCTGTTTCCTTTGACAGTTGCGCTGCGGCCTTTTCATTCTCTGGGCCGCTAAGAGAGCAAACAGCCCGTAAGAGTCAGCCCATGCAAGGGGTGTATGAAAAGGAGAGAGGACGCGAGCTTTGCTCACTTTCGTCCAATGATGGCGGAATCTGCACCATGGTTCATCATCACCTTGATCATCTTGTATACGATCCCACTTCGGCCACCGGTGGAGAGGACGACTTTGCCCTTGAATAGATCTGCACGAAAGGTGTTTGTCGTCGGTGTGACGGGCTTGATCACCTGGACGGTGGAGGGTGCGGCGGGGGAAGGCATGGTAGTGTGTGGAACTGGCGGGGTAGGTTGTCGGGATGAAAGAGATGGTTGGAAATGTTACTGCTGTTCTAAGGAAGGGTACATACATGGTAATGGTAATATGCTCTTCTCTAGAGATGTCAGATACTCGGGCGGGTATCAAATAAGACGCCGGGATTACATAACACGTCGGGGTCTGTAACTCGGTTCAATAAAGGCGCAAAAACTGAATATTTGCTCGATTGACATCCCTCTCAATAAAAAGTGGCAAGTGGCGGTAGTCATGACTAACCAACCAAAGTCGGAATACTGGAGATATGGTTGGACTAAACTCGAGACCAGTTGCACGTCCATCCTTCATTACTAGTTCTACTCCCAAACCATGGCATTCTCTGGCGCACTCGTAGGTCACTCGCTCAACAGCGCTTACGTGGTCGTGCAGCTTATACCTCTTTCCCTTGCCCGCCCTACCACAGACATTAACGGACCTGGACGACTTTCTCGCGCCATCCCAGGCGTGTATTCTCCCCGTGCGCCAGACCAACAAGGTCAGCAATCAAGAAGATGGCTCGAACGCGAATGTGAGTTTTATAGGCTTGACGGCTAGCCGTGGCAAACACTGATGTTCGCCTTTCCTTTGTAGACCGAGATTCATATCGACGAGAATAACAACTACTATGAAGTCGCCATCTCTGCGAAACCGTCGACGGCTGCAGAGCCGCCTACCCTTCGGCTCCATACTGATTCAGTGCCGTCACCATCGACCAAGACGAGTGATGGAAATGCTGCGGAAGCGTTGAAAAGCGCTGTAAATGGTATTCAGACCATGGAAGGAGGAGTGGAGAAGCCGGTGGCGGTGGCAGCGGAGGCGGGTGTACGACCTGAAGCGTTGCAAAAGGCGGAAATTAGTTTAAATGATTGTCTGGCGTGCAGGTGAGTCGTGCGCAGGTCCATCTCGCGGTCGGCTTGCTTTGAGCTGATCCAAAGCCTACCTGCAGTGGATGCGTCACGTCCACGGAATCCATGCTCATCACCCTCCAGTCTCATCTCGAAGTACAAGCGTATATTGCTTCACACCACGCATACCTCGACCACGCCGCCGCCGCCGTCGTCCTCGACGCACCATCAAGTACCACCGAAGGCGAAACTCCAATCGAGCCGGACGGACGGACGGGAATCATCTCAATCTCCCCTCAAACCCTCGCTTCTCTTTCCGCATCTTACGGATCAGCTCATGGCCGTCACATCCCGCTACGTACCCTGCTCCGGCGTATACGGTATTTCCTGAGCCGGGAAGAACACGGTCAATGGGCCGGCGTATGGGATACCACGTTTGCGCGACATCTTAGCCTGCTGGAGCATGTCAAGGAATACAAGGAACGTCGAGCGGTCAGGAAGGGGAAACAACCGGCCGAAGGCATCCGATCTGCCTCGGCTCATGCGTTGGCGGATTCGAATATGAATCATGATCCAGCCAGGGGCACGGACCCGATGACGAGTGTCCGGGGCAATGGGTTGCCGATGCTTGCGAGTGCGTGTCCCGGGTGGGTTTGTTATGCGGAAAAGGCGCATGGTGAGCTGTTGGGGTTTGTTAGTGCCGTGAAGAGCAGTCAGGGCGTGATGGGTGCGTTGGCGAAACAGTGGTGGGGCGCCAAGCATGGGAGACAGTGAGTTTCGCGTTGGGCCGGGGACCGACTTACCTGCGGTTTTATGGTGCTGAATTCGGTGCCCTTGGTGCGACCTAGGCCAAACGAGATATATCACGTCACGGTGATGCCCTGCTACGACAAGAAACTCGAGGCCTCGAGATCCGATTTCTATTCATCGGTGTATCAAACACGAGACGTCGATTGTGTGCTTACGACCGGGGAACTGGATCTGCTTTTGCGCGAGCGAGGGTTTGATCCGTGGGCGGGAGTACTGGGGGAAGATGACGCGCAGCCATCCGACGATCCGACGTGTCCGTTCCCGGAATTACTACAGCATCCGGGAACATCTTCCGGATCCTACCTCCACGTTCTGCTTGCCCATCTCGCGCAGGAACACGCAAACCCGACAACGCTAACGACACGGGCTATTCGAGGATCCGAAGATCACGTGGAATTCCTGCTGCTGGATACCACGACGGGCGAGATCATCTTCAAGGGCGCCAAGTGCTATGGGTTCCGGAACCTGCAGAATCTCGTGAGAAAGGTGGGCAAGGAGACGGGACTCAAGGGCGCGGCCGCGGGCGGGAAAGCTGCGGGCGGGAAACTAGCGGCGGCGGTTGCTGCTCGACGTCGTGCAGGACGTACAGGACGGGCGAACGGCGCATCCACGCCGGCGGATAGCAGTGGCGCAAACACGCCCATCACCAGCGTCTCCCCGGATGATCGGACGCTCGATTACGTGGAAGTCATGGCTTGTCCCGGGGGATGCGTCAACGGTGGCGGTCAGATGAAACCCAATGCCACGAGCTTGAACGAGCGGCAGGTTGTTTCGGACGGCGGCAGCAGTGGGAAAGACGAAGAAGGGTATCCCCGTGTGTGGGAGTACGAGGGCGTGGAGACAACGCCGACGACGACGCAGGTTGACGAATCGATGAGATGGTCGACGAAAGCGTGGGTTGCGAAAGTGGAAGCAATGTACTGGTCGGATTTACCGACACCGCCTGCTTCACCGACGCCGCCGCCGCCGCGGCCCGCTGCAGATCCGCGTTCCTCGGGCTCGTTGAAGCCGTTTGATTCGCTACAGGAGCTGCACGACCTTTCCTCCACCCGCTCCTTTTCCCGCGCAGACGACCTCGCCAAGCGGATCATCACGGACGTGTGCGAGCCCGTGTCGGGGCGGTATGACGAGGTGATGGATGAGCGAGCGGAGCGCCTGCGGTGGGAGTTTTTGAGGACGAGGTATCGAAAGGTTGAGACTGATGTGGGACAGTTGACGGCTAGTGCTGTCAAGTGGTAGGGGCAGCGGCGGGGGCAAGTTGCTGGTTGTAGATTTCCTCAGGCTAGTTGTATTGGAACCATTGGTGCAGTTTCCTTGATGCGCTGTTCTTATGGGACGAGGTCGTTGGCACTCGATCGATGACTTTCAGACACAAGAGGGATGTCCTGAATGTGATCCGGGGGGGAGCAGAAACGGCGCGAGGGGAACCCAACTATACAGTCCAAGAGATGATCACCACACCTAGTCTCCACACTCGCAGCGAGGCGAGGAACCCAGCATATACCAACCGTAAAGCACACCGATTCGACGCGACGCCTTTCCACTGGTGCGCGTATGCTCAATCAACCCGTGCATCTTCGTTTCTGTTCAAAGTCGTAGTAGATACATCCAAAACCCCTCTTCGCCCGCCCGCCACGAAGAAGAAGAAAGAGAAAGCAGATGTTACGTCACTCCCGTAGGGCCGTATTTCTCGCCGTTTTTCCCTCACTTCCATACACGTCCGTCCGTCTATGCACTTATATCGTATTTCCACTCGTCTGTCCCGCCTATGTATGTCGCTCAGTATAACACGCAACGCACGTCCAGCCCCTCCGAATTTGTCTTTGTCGTCGGAGGATTGTCGACGAGTGGCCGTATTGACGGGGTGTGTCCAGCGTTCTTGAGCCCCCCCCCCTTTTTCGGGATTGCCATTCAACGCAGGGAAGCGACAAAGTCCGCTTCGAGGTTGCCGACGGTGTGCTTGAACTGATCGACCTGTTTCCAGCAGTCTAGCGGTCTGTCCTGGTTATTGCTGAAGGCGAGGCAGCCGCGAACCGAGCCGAACGGAGGTTAGCAGGTAGCGCACGACAGGGTGGTGCGGTGCGGTGCGGTGCGGTGCGGGAGGAGGAAAGGAAAGGAAGGAAGAAAGAGATGCCCGGACTTACAGGTAACACTGAACGACGGCATCCCTCTGTTTCCTCACTTGCGCATGTTCCCCTTGCCCTCCCTCTCCCTCGAACAACACCTCCCCACCGCGCTTCCTGCCCCACCTCTCCAGCTTTTCCCGCACCTGCTCCATATCACGGCCGAGCAACGCACTCGACTGGCCCGGTTTTTCCGCGTCTAGGTTCTCCTTTTCGAGCGCGCGAGAGATGGAGTGCATGATTTCGGATTCTTGGGTGCGTAGGCGTTCGGATTCGGCGTGGAGGCGGGCCATGATGGTGGTGTCGTGGTGTGTGTGCGCGATGGGTTCCGAGGAGGAGGGGGAGGTGGTGGTGGATGATAGTTGGGAGATTAGTGACGGGGCGAACTGAGTGGGTGGGGAGGGAGGGAGGGTGAGCAGGTTCCAGGACAGGGTCATCTCGAACTACTTGAACGTACCTGCACGGAAGTACCCTGCTCCTGCGGTCGAATCACCTGTTCCGTAGGCTGCTGCTGCTTGTCATTCTGTCCCGCGGTGGCGGCGGCGGTAGTGGATTGCGAGTTGCCCATTGTTTGAGTTGATGTGATGTAGACTTGTGCTTGGGTTGCAGGTTCAAGAAGAAGGCGAGATATAGAGCAAGGGGCGCTTCATACGAATTGACTGCTCTTAGCTTGGCCCGGGCCTGACTGGTGCGCTTGGTCCCGCGCTTTCTGTTTGCGCGCTGATCGGTTTCAGTCTACCCCTATACCTACTTTAAGATCGGGGAAAGGCCTTTCTTCGGAACAGGATACTCGGAACCCGCAACCAGAGTAGCCCCCCAAATGCCATCCCCACATACCGCCACACGAGCACTCCGACAAGTCCTGGCAACGTCCTCGTCGTGCACCATATCCGCAGGCCAACCATCACGACGAGCAATACCTGCTTACGCTCTACGTGGTCGTACTCGCTCATCATCGGCAGCAGCATCGTCGTCCACAAACGCACGTGCAGCGTATCGTCTGCGCCGGTCGGTTAATACTGCGTCCGCGTCGTCGTCGTCGAGGAGGAACCACTCAACGATCGCTGCAGAGCAGCCAGGTCCACCTGCACCTGCACCTGCACCTGCACCGACACCGATACCGGACATCTCGGACGGCGATACGTATGATATCGTGATCATCGGAGCTGGGAATGCTGGCCTGGCGCTCGCATGCACATTACGTACGTACACGTTCCTACACAGTCCCACGACATGACATGACATGACATGACATGACCTGAAAGAGGCAAAGCTCACCGCGCACCCGTGCACTGCTCCTTGTTATCCTATTCTCGGAAATCAAGTCTCAAAGCCCGCGTTGATGCGTGATGGAACGCGTATTCTACTCGTTGAAGGTGGGTCGTTGGATCGGGTGCGCTCCTGGTCCGGCAAGGGCGAGTGGGAGAATCGGGTGAGTAGTTTGACGGCGGAGAATGTCGCGTTTTTGAGAGGTATGTTGGTAGGCCGTTTTTGATGTGGCAAGGATGGGTGAGGTGCTGATGGTTGTGCTTGTGGTTGTGCTTGTGCGTTTTAGATATTGGCGCTTGGCAGCATATCGAGGCGTCGCGGCCGTGTCCGATTAGCGATATCATAGTCAGTTCCTTTTCCTTTCCTTTCCCGGGCGTCCAGCTCCCTTTCGAGATGGATGTGATGGTTGACGAATTTGCATCACAAAGGTCTGGACAGCAAGCGGCCCACCATCATCATCAACATCCCAAATCCATTTCCCTCAAATGGGACCCGATAACCCGATGGCGTACATGACGGAGAATACCAATCTCCAGCGTGCGCTGTTGCGCAAGATTGAGCAGGACGGAAAGGGTCGGATCGTCGTTCAGGAGGGCAAGAAAGTGGAGGAGATGAGGATGGGAGAGGGTGGGCGGTGGGTTGGGTTGCGGTTTGGTGATGATTGGGTTCGAGGGGCCGTGGTCGTGAGTCCCCTTGGAATCCGCTCATGTTTTCACCGCATCTGATACCGGTGTCCGTGTCCGCGCTCGCATCAGGTCGGAGCGGACGGGTACAACTCCCCCGTTCGAGCGTTCTCCGATATCTCGTCTTTCGGACATGGGTACGACACGCACGCCGTCGTGGCGACACTCCACCACTCGCCGTTACACAACCATACCGCGTTCCAGCGGTTCCTTTCTACGGGGCCCATCGCGTTCCTCCCGCTCAGTCATGATTCTACGACACTGGTATGGTCGACCACGCCGCAGCTTGTGGCCGCGTACAAGGCGTTGGGGCCCGAGGGGCTTGCGATGATGGTCAACTTGGGGTTCTGCATGGACGAACCGGGCCTGGCGCGGATCAACACGCACATCCTGACCGCTCATCAACAAGGCACACGTTTCCCCACCGCGCTTCTGGATGAACAATGGCACGGCCTCCTCGCCAACCTAACAACCGCACAAACGGCCTCCTTGCCCCCACCCATCACTTCCGTCGCACCGGCAACGATCGCCTCGTTCCCGTTGAAGCTTTCCCACGCAGAGAGCTATGTCGGGGAACGGACGGTCCTCGTCGGTGATGCGGCGCATACGATCCATCCGTTGGCGGGGCAGGGGCTGAATATGGGGTTGGCGGATGTCAAGGTCTTGGGAGAGGTTTGGGAGCGGGTCAAGCTGAATGGTGGGGATTTGGGTGAGCCATATAGGCGGAATGACTAGGACAATGGTTTCACGGGAATCCTCTAACGCCTTTGTTGCTGTTCCTCCCAGGCGCATACACCTCACTACTGCCGTATACGAGGGAACGGTACCCGGCAAACCATCTTCTCCTCTCGACAACAGATAAACTGCACTACCTCTTTGGCACGCGTATCCCCGGGATCAACTGGGCCCGCTCTGTCGGGATGGACGTGGTCAACGAACTAGGACCCCTCAAGAAACTCCTGATGGGTCGGGTCGGAGCGCAGGCTTCTGCTACCTCGATCATTGGCGGCGGTGCTGGTGGTGCTGGAGGGTCACCGATGAGGCCCGAGGGCAGTGTGTATGAAAAGGCGGCAGATGGGATGGATGCGTTGAGGAGTGTCAAGACGGTTGCCGGGATGGCGGTCGCTGCTGGGCGGGAGCTGGTGAAGGGCGGTGCACGGCAGTTGTTGGAGCGGCTGGCAAAGTAGGCCGCGTGTAGGGCCTTTGGGAGATGCTGTAATTCATTTGCCACGAAACCCGGTATGCACTTTTGATACAATGATGGATTGATATTCTTACCTCGGAAACATAGTCACTCCGCCATGTCGGAATGCGTATAGTCGGTCAGTCAGTATAAGGCAATCCATGGTGGGAGATTCAACTGAAAGCTCCAAACGGATGTCCATGACGACGCTCGTCTGCCGACTCTTCCATCATTCCAGCGTCTCATTCAGCGGCCCAAAGACACTGCTTGTTCCTCCCACAGTTCTCTCGATGCGCTCATGTCAAGCTCGTGTGATTCACATGATGTGATATGTGAGGGGGTGGGGGATTTCCGGTCGTACAAGCGGCTTGGCGTCTCGTACAAACCTCCACCGACCGGTCGACTTCAATGCGTACTTCAGGATCTGAACGACGACATTGCTAAGAGCTTCTTGCCGATCTTCGAATGGGCCTCACCTCTTACCGTGTTGCGGATCAGCAGGAGGTGTGACTCAGGTGTGTTACGAAAGAGCAATGCACACCGCCTTGCGACCTTTGAAAGCTCCTTTGGAGCACTTTCCAGTGACTTTGGGCGACAAGACAGTCCTGTCAGTAGCTCCCTCCGGCAGATACTTCAGTGCTGGAAAACTACATCACCAGGCAGATGCATCACAAAGGAGGGGGCGTCTGCTCAACTGCGCAGTCCCTTTCTCGCAATACAGCTGGCGAATCACTGATTCAGGAGTATAGGCCACGAATCACCCTTCGCGGTGCTCAAGGTAGAGCGAACAACCATCTGTCAGCCATCACATCCAGCCCATAAATCTCTGCGACGTACACAACCCTGATAACACCACAATGTCAAAACTCGAAAAGTTTTTCTGGTCTATCATCAGCGCTATCCTTCCGCCTCTTGGTGTTCTCCCCATAGTTGGCTGTAGCATGGAGTTCTGGATCTGCATAGGATTGACTCTGTTGGGTTATGTTCCGGGAATAGTTTATGCTTGGTGTAAGTCTCCACCAACGTCCCTGGCGGGTCCATCGGGAATGACATACTGAATCACTATTCTTGCGCACAGACCTCATTTGGAGGAAGCCAGCCGGGCTACCCGCCTATTAGACGATGTCGCTCATGCGATCGAGGGGCAACGACTATTGGAGCACGGGGCAATATCAGGACGGCAGGTTGAACAGATACGGAATGGAGTCGCAGCGACAGTGATGAACGGCAACGGTAACGATCGTCGGTCGTCGGGTGCATACAGCCACGTATGGTATAGCAGACGGAAGTTGCGGGAAGAAGGAAACTGTTGTACAATATGGTTTGTATTTGGCATCAGGAGATCAGCCTCGGTTAGGTGGTTGTATCGAGGTATCAGTTGAATTCTCGGCCAAAGGATACCATCTACATCATGGCGGTCTTCTACCAATGCGAGTCATGTCCATTCATGCATCGCTTTTCCTTCAATGGATGGCGGAAGGTGCAAAACCTTCCTGAAACGCCCGAAAAGGGTGCACTTCTATGCGATACCACCCCTTGAGAGAATGCTTCGAGGTAGGAGAGGCGCATGAACGGTCGGTCGCTGTCACTGTTGACAGGTGTTGTGCTGAATGATCTCCTGGCTGCTTCGAACTCGCTCCGTCTAACACTGCTGCCTAGATGATTCTTGGCAAAATAAACCGTTTAATCTTGTACGGGAAGTCATCACTATCACATCCAGGATCTTTCATTCGCAGCCCCAGGTATAACTACAACAGACGTCGAGCGCATCGTGATCAGTCGACACGGTCATTGTTTACTCTTCGACACCTCGCCGAGTGACGTGGATATGCATGGGCCGCGGATTTCACAGCGTCCGCTGACCCTTTCGTTCTTCTTGCATCTGCGAAAGGGCCAGGGCCGCGATTGCTTGCCTAGTTTCGCGCTCGATTAACGGCTCCACAGGACCTTCCCCCGCTGCGCTCGTTTGAGATGACGCAGCGAGAACGAGATGTAGGTTGTCTTTGCGGCTTCGCGCCTTCGTGTCGCCATGTTGGTGGCATAACTTTAGTGAGCTCCATCCATGCGAGATACTGCAAAGGAGGACCTGTACCACGACAATTAATTGCTATCACGTTTTATGGACGATTAACTGACGTTACCCCTCCAGTTACTGCGGACCGTCGGAAGGCGGAAGCGAGGTGAGACACGAGTGCTACACCGCCTTGCAACTTTTTACAGCTGTATGACGCACCCGTCTGGATCTGCAGCGAGCGTGTCAAGCCATTCGGCGAACTTTTCCAGCAAGTCTTGCACTGCTCGACAAGTACGCCGAAGAAGCAGCAATGTAACAACACCCGAGCGACTGGCGGACTGTCCGATCCTCTTTTCATGACGCAGCAGGTAAGCCAGAAACGAGGTATATAAACCACTGACCAGCTGTGAAGATCTTGTGCCTATGACAGGCAGAGCGCGCATCTATCACACACTTCACGCACACTAGCCAGGGACGGAATCATATCAAAGCGTACTCTTACCCAACCAAACAAATAAAATGGCAGGAACAGTATCATCCGGCGGCGACGTCTTCCTTTACCTTATCAGTATCCTACTCCCGCCCGTTGGACCATTCGCCAAAGTCGGATGTGGCGCAGCGTTCTGGATATGTGTAGCGCTGACGATCTTGGGTTGGCTTCCGGGGATGATCTATGCTTGGTGTAAGTCCTCGCCGCTCCCCTTGATCGTGGTCTAGACAGCTCATGGAAAGGCGTCTCTGCCTTGATTTACAGATATCATCTCTAAGAACGGTGTTGAGCGAGTCAGATATTAGAGAACTTCAAAATCGGCCACACATGATAGACGACGTACAGTGTGATGTGAAGAAGATACTGTCTGGGCAGAGAATGCGTGAGTTGAAAAATGACGGATCGTAGCCGTCTGCCTTCTGTCGGGAAGAAGAGCTGTGTGCGAGAGCGAACGGTTAGTACAGGAAGGTACATTACAGGACCGTTGGACTGTTGTATTACTTATTCTATAATTATCAGAACCGTCTTTCTATCTCGATTCGGACTCAAGCTAGTTCATCTCGCCAGTGAAGGCGAAACGTATCGCTGCATTCCAGGAGTCAAGCGGAGCTCCAATTTACCTAGAAGCTGCACAACGCACTGGTCTTTGGAACGCAAGCAATTTGCCACTGAAAATTCGATAGTCATGAATCTGGTCGCGCCTTCCCCTTGCCTGGTGAGCGTTGGGACATTATAAATCCTCACAAGAAGTCGAGCGGTCGGGTCGCCCATTATCCATCGACAACGCTATTCACAGTGATGAGGATTACCAAGGGGTGGCAGACGTCGCTCAAATCGAAGTACGTGCAGCAACCCTCAGGCCCTGACATATTGTCGGCTATGACGGGCCCTTTAACCAGTTCCTCGCTACTCCTTTCACGAACTCCCCTGCAGCAACCTCGACGTCAGGGGCTATAACTAAATTCTATGGTCCTGTCGTGATTTCGACACCGTTAGCCTTTGACCAGCTGTCCTGCTTACTTCTGCCCTTTCAGAGCAATACAACAATGGGATTGGGGACAGGAAAAGGGCCGTTCAGGGTTTCCTTATAAGCGGGTAGAACCATTTCCAGTGCGGGCAAAGTATATAACGGCAGCCGGTATTAAGGGGCAGCCTAGTCCACAAGAAGCTCTGTGTATACCTATTCCACAGTTTGGATCAGGATAACAATGCATATCAACAGTATCAATAGTCAGTCGCGGTCAGTCGGATTAATCAGCTTGATTCTTCTCCTGCAAGCAAGTCCGGCGCTGGTGTACGGTGCAGCTCTTGTCTCTCGAGATGAAAAGGTGTCCGAGTTCGCATACTACAACGTAGACAATTTCCCAGACTATATCAGAAAGGCTTTAATACCGGAGAATGAAGGCAAATGCAACGTCGTGGTTCAAGCTCAAGATTTCTTGGTATGTGCCTTACATGTATCGCGAGATATATCCAATCTAAAGGTGACTTGAAGATGATGCGAAAGCTTATATTGTTGCGCTACGCCTCGATAGTTCTTTGGAACTCAGGTGTACGCCTTTCCCGCTTGTCATCTTAGTGCCGAAAAGATGAAGAACCGTGCATCCGTCAGCTGGCCACAACCCGAGCCTCAAGGGCGCCTGGAGTTTCAGACGGACTGGGGCAACACTTTCTACATTGTTCAGGGTATCTCTAATTCCGACAATGCTGAAGCGACCCCAGGACACCTTGTTTCTCGGGCCATCTGGGATCCTAACACAAAGATTCTCTCTCCGCCTGCTTTCCTATCGGAAAAGGACTGGACATACTCGTAAGTCGGTTCTGTCTGTCCCGACTCTCAGTCTTACGTTCCATATGTCTTGGATTGTTCAGAACAGCCACCTACGAGGGTGGCAAGCAAGATGTTCAAACCCACAGCCTGCTAGGTCCGTGGTTGAATCCATACACCCACGTGATCGGAGAAACCGTTTGCGAGGAGCGACCGCTCAACACTTCGTGCTTGGACGATGTCAGCAGGAGGGCCTATGTCAGGCCAATCTGAGGAACAGGTCGAACGGTTCTTGGTGCTCCGTCAGGATCGCAACGATTTCGTTTTCGTTTTTGCTTTGTAGATATCATGTTGTGCTCTACTCGGCGACTAGTTTGCATTCTATCAGCTTGGCAACTGCGCGACCGAGTTGATAGTTACAGTGTAGAACAAGTAGACTATTTGTACTGTAGCAGTTTGGGAATCGGGAAGAGCATCCGAAGCTGCATCCGAGCATCCGGCTATTTTGATTATTTAGCCAAAACAAGGAACAGATGACATGACATCAGAGGCTTGTTTATGTTTGACGTTGAATGGAACGTCCTTCAACTTTTGAGCCCCTGTCTGCTGAGCTGTGCACGAGTCACGCGAAAAGGGAAAGGACTTTTTTGAGATCAAAAGAGGGGAGATATATTGTATATATATTTACCATTCCCTCTTTCCGTAGCTGCTTGGCGTCTTGGCAGTGCACGTACATCTAATCGTCGGATTAACCTCGCACGTACTGACAACTACCATGGCTACCCACACTACCGCCAACAACGTCAACAATAACACGATGGCACCCGTTGCGACACATGACACCAGTCGGACTGCCGCTATGCAGCCTGAGCCTGTCCTCCACGAGAAAAAGGGACTGTTTGGTCGTCGACACCATCAGCAGCAGGCACCGGTGGATGCGAGGCAATCCGTTGCTCCTCATGGACCATATGGCAAGAACTTCCATTTCGGACAATGGCTCAAGTGAGTAGAGCCTTACCCCGTGTCTTACTCTGGCAACGATCTGATGTCGTGTCCTCTATCAGACTCAACATTCTGGATCTAATCACTTTCGCTGCGATGGGTGCCATCGGTTTGGGCGTGTACGAGGCTAATCCGGCTCCTACTCGAAACTTTCCAATTTACAACAACAACTCGGAGGTCGTCTATCCTCAGTAAGTGGCATTCGGTTTCCTCTTTATGAACAGTGGCAGAAAGCTTACATCGAAATACTGTGTGTCTTCTCGTAGATTTGCGTATCCAGTAGGTTGCGTGGTGTCTGAAGTCTACGAAGAAGCGGTTGCTGACTCTCTAACCCGCGCATTCAGTACAGGAAAAACATCGTAAAGCTTTTCCATTCCTCTCATCATTGACAGAACCTAACATCTTCCCGTATCTCGCATTTCCAGATCCCCATCTACGCAGCCGCTCTCATCGCCTTCTTCGTCCCCTTCGTGTTCTTCGTCCTTTTCCAAATCCGACATAGAAGCCCTGAAATGCTACTAGGTGCTTCGATGGGGTTGCTCGAGGGATTGAGTGAGTATATTGCTGACCTTGAATTTCTATGTCCGAGGCTTTCGCTAACTCGGCTACCCGTTTCTTCAGTTACTGCTGCTGTTTTCCAGGGTGGGTTTCCATCGAAGAAGCATAGACGCAGTGACACCTATGGGCGACGGAGGCTGATTCGTTCTTTCCGATTCTTTGTTCGAAATCAGTCTTCAACAAATGGCTCATCGGTATGTATTGGTATTCTCCACAAGAGTCTTGTAACAACGCTGACAAATCGACCTTGTAAATCGCTCCAATAGGTGGTCTACGACCTCATTTCCTCGACGTTTGCAAGCCTGATCTTACCAGGCAGACCGGAACGGGATTCATGGGTTACATGTACACCAGGGCGGTGTGCACAGGGTCAGTATTGCGCTTTCCTGCAATTTCGCTAGTCGTTCGGGTCAGCTGATGCACTGTGTGAGTTTCTGTTTTGCGACTTGGCAGAGATGAAAAGCAGATCAATGATTCGCTTGAGAGTTGGATGTGAGTGGTTCATGTCACGCAGGAGCTGTAAGCTTGTTCTGACGACCCTTCTATTGCTCGTACACAGGTCCGGCCACTCCACCGCAGCTTTCGCCGGTCTCATCGTAAGCGACGACATTCCAGCCCATGAGCAAGCGTACGATGGCTGACAATGTTTTTGAATGGATCGCAGTACCTGTTCTTCTACTTCAATGCGCAATTCAAGGTCATGTCCGACCACCGTGGCGCGTAAGTCGGCGACTCGAGGCAACAATCTATACCATAGTCGCTAATTCCTAAGCGTCCAACAGGTACTGGAAGTACGTTCTTACGATTGCGCCTGTTTGCGGAGCCGTCTTGATCGCAGCCAGTTTGACGGTTGACGAATACCACAACTGTCAGTCCGCCTATATATCTTTGTCCTTCGAAACTTCGCTGAACGGAATAGTCATTGTTGAAAAACTCAGGGTACGATTGTGTTGGTGGTGCATTGACGGGAACATTCTGCGCCTTTATCGCCTACCGAAAAACATACGCTTCTATCTGGGACTTCCGATTCAACCATATCCTCTTGCCTCGTGAGTTTCCGTCGTTTCGAAATCAACCGTCCATAGCGCTTTTCTGATCTTGAACGTTTATCATCATCTAGGTTCTACCTCCTTATTCCACCGACACGCGTCTGAGGGCATGCTTTCCAAGTTTAGCTACAACGTGGAAGAAGCCTTGATTCAACGACCATTCACCAACGAAGGTAGGCTACTTGACTGTCTTCTCACATCCTCGAATTGTAGCTAACCATCCTACTTTGTCAGGTGGCTGGCGACTCGAATCACCTTATGGAGGTGCACCCAGTGATGCAGTTGGAGTTGGTGCCGGCGGTAACGCTGGCGCATTACCGACAACTCAGCCCATATCATATGCGCCTGAAAGCCACTTTGCGAAACCTGCGCATGGATCCACCATGGTGTAAAAGCGCCAAGTGGAATTCGTTCCTTCGATTTCTTCCGAATGTCTAGTCTGTCAACGACACTGTATCGGCGTCCTCATATAATACACTCGAGGCAAAGTTTCTGCTGAATTACTGTAACGGTTTGGGTTCTGTATTGTGGACTGTCATGTATTTCTACACCATATAATATGTTTGCCTGTATAGCTATCGAGTTCTGTGAAGATAGACTTGGGGAAATCTATGTTAACCACTTAGGAGAAGCAGGATTCCCTGAACGCCAATTGATGCAACTTCAATATGCATACCTGACTGTATGCGCCTTCGATAGAGACCCGCTACATCCACATCGCAATCATTTGGAAAACCGTTGACTATCGTCCTACACAGTGTAAACATGCTGCCGTTTAACCACACGCTTTTGTTCCTTCTTCATCCTTTTGTACGTATCCTGTTCCGTTTCGACTTTCAACGCCGCATACTCCCTGCAGACTATTATTCCAAATCACACGGTTGAAAGTCAGCGGAAATATTAGAAGGCGCCACGCAGGCAAACATGAAGCACTTACCGTCATCAAATCGTCTTTCTCTTTCCGCCCGCAAACTCTCCTTCCATTCTTGTTTCGCGACCTTTCCCTTCTCCACAAGTCTACTGCCAACATCCATCAACGCCACTGTTCTCTGAGGCTGTAAGAACCGGCCACCTATCTCTGGCGGTCTTTTCGCCACTGGAACGTGTACTGGAGCTGGCGATGACGGTCTGTATGCCGATGATTCCGGGTATCGCTCGAGCAGCTGTCGTTGCATGTATTCGCGCGCTCGATACGTGTGAGAGGGACGATGCACGATGACTTGAGCAACCGGCGTCCTGTGTGAGCGATCTTTCGGTGGGACCTTTGGTGCACAATCCGGCTTTTTTGCGAAGGGAAATCTCAGGCTTGCCCTGTTGCTACCTGGGTCTTGTGGTTGCCTGTCATACGAGACCTGCTCTGTCTGGGGGTAGGAAGCGTTCTCTCGATACTGTAGAGATACAAACGACGTCGAACCGAGAACCAATGTCAGTGTATGATCTGACGTCGAGGATAAGAAGAGACAATATGGACAATCAAAATGTAAGGATACGTACGTGTGCATGATTGCGTCGTTTCTCGCCAAAGAGCTGCCTGCGGGATTTCCTGAACTCGGAGCTCGGTTCGATAACGACTTGGTGATGCAAGCGGTCCGACTTTGTCCATACTGGCTTCGTGAGCGAATGACCCATCCCTATACGGTCACTTGACTCGAGATTCGAACAGCTCCGCTCTGTCGCGCCGACGACAGATGATGTGTGCTATATTATGTATGAGATCACTCGCGGTTCGAGGAAGACGGGGATCGACGGACTTGCCTCGTGGTTATGTGTCGAAAGCGAACAGAAATCAAGGACTTGCACGTTCAGATGAGTGAATGACACCCGTCATCACTATATCGCTCTCTCACAAATTTCCGGCGACGTCTAACAGTCTTCCATCAATTGTGTTTTGATGATAGGAGGTTGCGACTCGATCGCATTCCGGTGGCGAACTCTCGATGCCGTGTCGAATCATCCTCAAAGAGGTAGCCGAAGAGAATACTGCAGAGAGGGCGAGATGACGACAAGACTGCTGTCACCGAGCTTCGCGAGCGTTGATACGCAGCTGAATCGATGCGCGGTCCAAGATGAATTGTGGCGCTGGGAGGTTTCGGGTGGCGGTTCAAGAACGGAGACACCGTCGCTTCATCAGTCCTCGTCACATGCCACAAGATGTTTGGCTTTCAAGACTTCAGACGAGCATATTCAAGCATCGATTGGAAATGTCGACGAAAGTAAGTGCAACGAAATTGACTACTTTACGCGGAAACCGCACATGGAAGAGAAAGTTTTTTGTGTGACAGTCTATTTCCTATTCATACAAAGACATCCCCGAACATAACGTATTATCCTAAAGATATCAAACCACTACACAAAATGGCAACCTCACGGGAATACGAGGAACCACGCGGTGTGCATACAAGGTGGGATGGGTGATGTGCTGCCAAGTGTATAGGAGGTGACAACATGCAGAGATGAGAAGAAGGCAGGCAAGAAAAAAAAGGGGGAAACAGGTTGCGCAGTGGCGTTTTACCGAGAGTGGTGGAACGATTGCTTGTGTGGAGAGGATGACGCGATTCCGCCCGCCGACGAGCCGAAATGAAATGCTGATTGACGAAACACACCGAGCGGGGTCGACCCACCCCCTCCTTTTGGGTGCAATTGACGGCTGAATGACGACGCGTTTAGATGAGGTTGGCGACATCCATGGGCATTTCCTCGATCTGGGTGTGGTAGAACTTTTCGATTTCTCGAAGCATGGGCACGTCTTCGGAAGTGACAAAGTTGATCGCGACACCCTTTCGGCCGAATCGACCACCTCGACCGATTCGGTGGACGTAGTTCTCCTTGCTGGAAGGCAAGTCGTAGTTGATAACAAGCGAGACTTGTTGGACATCGATACCTCGGGCGAGCAAATCGGTGGCGATCAAGACTCGGGAAGAACCGGATCGGAACTCCTTCATGACGAGTTCTCGAGCTTGTTGCTCCATGTCACCGTGCATGGCGGAGACGGTGAACTCTCGTGCGGTCAACTTTTCAGTCAACCAGTCGACCTTTCGTCGAGTGGAGCAGAAGATGACGGCCTGGGTGATGGTGAGGGTCTCGTACAGATCGCACAAGGTGTCGAGCTTCCAGTCCTCCTTTTCGACGGCGACGTCTACCGAGGCCAAGGCATGTCAGTGACGAAGAGGAGGCCATCGGCGAATCCAACCATCTACTTACAGAACTGTCGGATACCTTCCAGGGTCAATTCCTCCTTCTTGACCAAGATTCGGATAGGGTCTCGCATAAACTTCTTGGTAACCTCCAAGACATCGGCGGGCATGGTGGCGGACAACAAAACGACCTGGGTCTCGGCCGGCAAGAGCTGGAAAATGTCGTACATGGCCTGGGCGAAACCCTTGCTCAACATCTCATCGGCTTCATCAAGCGCAAAGACCTTCATGCTGTCGGTCTTCAAAAAGTTTCGGTTGATCATGTCAAAGACTCGACCGGGAGTTCCGACAATGACCTGAGGACCAGCGGCGAGCTTGGCAATGTCCTCCTTGATGGAGGTACCACCGACACAGGCGTGACAGTCGACGTTCATGTAGTCACCCAAGGCGATGACGACCTTTTGGATCTGCTGGGCCAATTCTCGGGTAGGAGCCAAGATCAACGCCTGGGGTTCCTTCTTGGAGGTGTCGATTCGCTGCAAGATGGAGATGGTGAAGGTGGCGGTCTTACCGGTACCGGATTGAGCCTGGGCGATACAGTCTCGGCCGGTGATGATGGGCATAATGGCTCGCTCCTGGATGGCGGAAGGTCGCTCGAAACCGTAGGCGTAGATACCTCGGAGGAGTTCGGGCTTCAACTCCATGTTGTCGAAGCTGGAGGAGGCCAAGAGATTAGCAATCAGCCGGGTTCGTAAAGCAACACCGTAAGACTCACTTGTCAACAACGGTGTCCCAGTTGGACTCGATGAGTTCAGCATCGATGTGCAAGTCGGTTCCCTCGTTGCCGGAGACGACGGGAGCTTCGGGTTTGATGCTATTGGGTGTCAATGGGTACATGGTTAGTATACTATATCTATCAACGATGCGCGCAAGGTCCTGCTTTGGATCGCCTCGGAATTCTATTCGTGCTCTTCTCCCGCCAGTGCTTTCTCGTCGTGAAATAGCACTGCACACACTCGCCAACAACGACGCCACTATCAAGCCGCTCGCTACGGTGTCCCGGCGTCCTCTCGTCTCTCAACACCTGGCAACATCCTTATACCGACCCTTTACATTCCTCCATCGCTCAACGCCAACATATCCCAAACGCCAAAGCAGTGCCGACACAGAAGATACTCACTCAGCCATATTGAAAGTGTTGTAGGTGTTTTTGTTAAGAGTTTCCTGGTGATCGATATTCGTAGTGAATCGATCCTCTGGAAAACCTTACGAGTTTGAAAGGTGGGTGGTGAGTGCGGAGAAGCGTAATAAAGACACAAGTGTCGGTTGAATCAAGCAGTTTAGTGGCGAAGTGGCAATCATAGGCAATGGTAAACGTACTTGATAAGGCTTGCTCGTCGGTTTGCTCGTCGTCGCCGTCGATGGATGGGCATGGTGTGCATTGTGGCTGGCTGGGATTACCTCACGTGCCCGAGTTTGCATCCTCGAACAAAGGACGAAAGGGAAAAAAATGTTTTGCCTAAGCGCAATTGACCAATCTCCGTAGGAAAGAAGCGCGTGGTGGAGGTGGCGGAGTTTGGGTGAATGTCCGTTGTCCGCTCAAAGTGTAAAGTATCTGGTACCTGTACACTATAACTAATGCCGACCTTTCGTTCCTCACAATGTCAAGGCAGACTGGCGAGACAAGATCCTTTGCACCTTGCTTCTCTGGGACTACTGCATATCCGCCTCTTGTCTCTAGAGTCCACGCGAAGACTGGAAAAGAAACAACCGCGTTATGCTAAACCTGCCATACAAGTCAGCCTTGAAGCCTTGAACAATCCAATTCTTTCTACGAGTATGACTATTTCGTAGAAGCCTGTCAGCTGCCTCGTCTTGGTCGTGCACATTGACTCGATTCTTTTACCCTGAAGGATGGCCTCTAGAAGTCCTGCAGCACTCCAGAAGACTGCCCCGCGCTTTTTCCATAAGGGCTGCTGGTGTCTCAGGCGTATCGGTGGACATGGTGAAGCGCGATCGAGGGCTGAACCAACGCCGGTTTCGTCATTTGCTTGAGTTGACTTGCGGGTTACCTTGATTCTCCTTTGATACCCAACAACGGGCCTCTACCTTTCTTTTCTTGTCATCTCGACACATCTACCTTACCAACCCATCCGAATATCCAATAAACCGCATACCACACGAAAACAGAACATCCATGATGGCACGCAGACGTCAAGCATTCAACAGCGACCTCATCTCCTATGCTGAACCCACAACCAACCAAAACCCAGCCAACAGATCCGCACCTAATGCTACATCGAATGCACAACGGCAACCTCCTCCTCAGCAGCAGCAGCAACAGCATCGACAGCACCATCATCAACCTCCCATCCGCGCACCAGGACCTGTTCACGCAAAAGTCGCGCATGAAGTGGATGATAGCCAGACGCTGGAAGTACCAGGAGAACCCGTAGCGCAGGTCATTGCTCCCGCGACTTCCGACGACGATTCAGACGGCAGCGATGATAGCGGAGAGGAAGAGGATGGTGATAGTGATGAAAGGAGTGGGATGGCTCCGCCTTTACCCGCTGTAAGCGACGAAGAGACATGTTTCATCTGTGCGGAGAAGATCACGTATTTCGCTGTTGGCGTGTGTGGGCATACTACATGTCAGTGAGTACTCGTCTGTGGATGCAGGGCCAAGTGCAGAGGGGTGTAGGTGGTGGTGCTGAAGTATGTATGAGGTGATTTTAGCATCTGTGCGATCCGTTTGAGGGTGTTTTACAAGTAAGTCGTCCGTATATATCTCGTGCGGTACGACGCATGATTCTGATCGGTCGAGACGTTCTCGTTTAGGAAACTCGACTGTACATTCTGCAAGGTACGCCCGCGCTTCACCATCCTGCCTCCTGCCACGAAGCTAAACTCCTCTCACCTGGATAGACCCTCCTACCGTCACTACTGTTCACAACAGACGCAGAGACACCGTTCCCATCGACTCCGCCGGACTCCAAGTTGCCTCCGGGGACGCTCGACATGTCCGCCTTCGAGTTCAGTGATGCAAAGCTGGGCATCGTGTTCGAGAATGCTGAAATGGTGCGTTGTTTCCGCCCCACACTTTGCCCCTAGACGTGGAGCGCAACTGATTGCTTGCTTTGACGAACCAGATGGAAGCGACTCTCTTATTGCTCAGATTCAACTGTCCTTCGCCTAACTGCTCGTTCATGGCCGCCGGATGGGATGGCCTAGAAAAGCATACATTAGCGGTCCACGGTTCAATCCTGTGGTAAGTCTCCTCCTTCCCCTTTTCCTCGGTCGAGCGACAGGAACGCTTACCCGTACCCCCCCCTCTCCCCCCCAAACAGTCACCTATGTAGACGGCAACTCTCCCGATTCGCGCACGAGCAGGTACTGTACCCGCCGCATTTGATAGGGCTGCACGATCCATCACGCTTGTCCCGAGGTCAGCGTCCGAAACCGAGGAATAAGATGGAGGAGCAGATGGTTGCCTCGTGGGGCGCTCCTCATCCGATGTGTGAAGTCAGTATCCCCTTCTTCCGTCCAGAAAGGGAGACCTGGCGCTGATAATTGAAGACATGTGGTGGTGCTGTAGTTCTGCCATGAAGCGTTCTTTGGCGCCGACGAACTGTTCAAACATATGCGGACTAAGCATGAGGAATGTTTTGTTTGCAAGGAGCAAGGTCAACGTGATGTCTAGTAAGTTCCATTCACGTCACAGAGAGTCGAGGAAAGGTGGCTCATTGTGTCTCAATCGCCAGTTTCAGGGATTATTTAAAACTGGTAAGGATGAGATGCTCAATCAGTAGTAGACAAGTTATTAACTGTCGATTCATGGGGTCTTGTAGGAAGCGCATTTCAAGTACGTATAATTCCGCATAGGCAGTATCGCTGCGTGAGCCTGACCTAGTCTTTCCCCTTTCAACAGCCACGCGCATCACCCCTGTACCGAGCAGATTTGTTTGGAAAAGAAATTTGTGGTGTTTGGAAGTGAAGTAGATTTGAAGGCTCATATGGTCAATGAAGTACGTTCGAAGCATATTGTGTACACGAAACGATCCAGCTAATCATTGCGGGTACCAGCACGGCGCGAAAATGAATTCCAAAGATCGGCATCGAGCGCGACAGATCGAGGTAGGGTTCGTGCACTTTGGTCCGGACGATTCGTTTATCCCCCCAGAGCCATCCGCTGCGCAAAGAAGAAACAACCAGACTGCTCGTCCCGAACCGAGCGATCAGTTCAGTAGAGTGCCTCGAGGAGGTAGACATACAGCTCCACAATCCCAGCAACTACCCCAACCGCCGAATGACCGAGAAGCACGGAGGGCGTTTGAGAGGACCTTGACGATCAACGATGACAATTCAGGCAACGGTTCAAGAAATTCCAAGAATCGATCACAAGCACCGGCAGATGTAACAGAGGCAGCTGTTGCGGCACGACATGCTCAGGTGATGGACTTGGTCATGTCCATGGTCGACTACTCTGAGCCGAAAATGGCATCTTTCAGGAACTCGGTTAGAGCGTTCAAAAACAACGAAGCGGGAGCACGGGACATGATCTACACCATTTATAGCGTGTTGAATAGCGATCAGGAAAGCACGGTAAAGATCGCGAGGGATATCGTTGGATTGTTCAACGGGGACACGGAAAAACAGAAGAGTATTCTGGAAGCCGTCAATGAGTTCAAAATCGACGTAAGTGTCTCTTCCATCTGGTTGCATCCCCATGTGTCTAACATGAATCCCACTTGCAGCGTCGTAACGAGTTCCCCACCCTTGGAGACGGTCCTACTGGCGTTGGTACAGAGTTTGCAGGCATCGCTTCGGGCAAAATCCTCTCGGCAAAGAGGGTCACACAACCTGGATCCAACAGCAACGCAATCTGGGACCGTGTGGAACGTGCAGCTGCGTCGGCACCAGTCAATCGACCCGTATCAACTGGACCTGGTGGACGAAAAGTACCCGGAGCATCAGGATCATTCCCTGCGCTTGGTCCTGGCTCAAAATCCGCATCAAAGGCTTCTGGGTCTTCAGCAACCCCTTGGGCAGGACGAACGGCGCCTCCTACCAGGTCCGGGTTCCCAATCCTGCAACCTTCTGCTGTACCCGTCGCTCCCCAACCCAGATCGGTCAACTTTTCTACTACCAGCGCAAATGGCCAGAAAAAGGCGCCGAAACCGCCATCCGCTGCCGCTTTCCCGGGTTTGCCTTCCAGCTCGACTGGCTCACGAGGATTGACTTCCGCGGATAGACAAGCGCTTTTTGGTGGTTCCGACCGTGCACAAATGGTGTCAAGGATGAAGGGAGTTGATAACACAACACCTGCTGGATGGGCGGCTGGATCCAATAGTGGCTCCACTACACCGCCTGCCGACGCACCTACGAGCGATGCAGCGCAAGGAGGCGGCAAGAAAAAGAACAAGAAGCAAACGCTGTTTACTTTCTCTGCGACTGGGAGATAGAGAGGAATACGCGTCCATCACAACCCGGCAGACCATGTATCGTGTACGGTAGATAGACACGTTTAGGGATGTTTTGCTCAAGGACATTTGTTAAAAGCGCTGAGAGGAGCACGGCTCGATGTGTATGTGATGTTATCACGGCATGCAATGATGCGTTAATGTATGTTATTCTTCGTACCATGCCCATCAGCTGGATGGATTGAAGCCAGCAACCCTTTATAATCGCATGCGATGATCTTGTTCTGACATCTCGCACATTCTTTTGTGGCCGACCATGGGTGCGATATCACCGCTGAAGCTGCAACTGTGTTTGTTCCAACTGCGCCTGAGAAGGCATGACCTGAAACATGCATCGAACCGGGGATTAGCTTTTCGGCTCCCTTCATTTCTTTCAGCCATGCTACCAGATTACTCACCTCGCTCATCGCAAACCAATAGCCAGCCCACCACTGCGCATTGACAGCGCGAGTACTTGCCTCTTCTTTGGTCACTGGGATACCGCCGCCGGTTGCTCCCATCTCCGGATACAGCCCGGACGAGCTGGGAGCGTAGGTCGATACCGAACTCGGTTGGGCAGTGGGTTGTTGGTTGTAGGTTGTGGGTTGCTGCTGTTGCTGCTGGGGAGCTTGTAAGTAGGGGTTTTGCGGTATACGGTCGGTCGGTTGCGGAGGGAAGCGTTGACGGGAAATTCGGTCGGGAAGGGAGGGGCCGTGCTGCGTCGCTGACGCAGGTTTCGAGGCATACAGCGGCGGAGAAGCTGGTGTATATGCTGGCGATAAAGGTGCTCGCGCGTAGGCTGTTGCGAAGTTTACTTAGTATGCATAGTGTGACGTGGGAGTGAGGCAAACCTACGATTGTGCTCGACAACATACGGCCGTACTGGCTCATCCTGTACCTGCTCATCCTCTTCATCCAACTCCATATCAAGTGACCCATCCGCTTCATGCCTCCCGCCTCCCGTCCCCGCCTGAAGTGCGTTCTCACTCGTCTCCGCAGCTCGAGCCAATTCTTCCCTCTTTCTCTTCCTCTTCAGATTTGTCCTGACCGTCGATTTCTTTCGCGTGGACCCGGCTTCGCTGTTACCGTTTCCCAGATATGCGTTTCCTGCCGAAGTGGGACCGGAGTTGGTGTAGGGGTTGACATAGGTCGGTTTTGCGGGTGGAGTTTCGGTGTACCATCTAGTTCGAATAACGCTTGAACGATCGATCAGCACTCGTTGTTAGCCTTTTTGGAAGAGAAGGAGAGAACTGGGAGGACAGGGACTTACTTTGATTCACCGTGTTGCGCGCCTGTAAGAGGTTTGCCGATGGCTAGAGCCGCTGTAGCCTTATCGAGCCATGTACCGGGACCGGGGTTATGTAACTTTGGGCAGAAAGATATAATTCAGGATCGTGTTCTCGAGACGTAAACCAAGCCAATGAACTTTTGCCCATACCTTGAATTCCTCGACAGCTGCATCCCACGCATTCACCAACTCACTATCATCCCATGCACCACTTCCAGTTCCTAGATCCAAAGTGATGCTCTCTCCTACTACAACGACTTCCTCTTGCGTTATTGGCGCCGATGGAGTTTGAGTTGGATTGCGCGTGGGCAGGGTGAGAGGGATACCGGTACGCTCTGCGTACATTTCGAGATCGTCGGATCCTATGTCGGACATGGTGCAGCCGATGGGATGTATGAGGCGATGCTGGTTTGCCGGGGTACGAAGAGCAAATCAAATAGAGAAGAAAGCGATAAGATGAAGCAAAGATGAGCTCGAATGACTGTTCCCCCTTACAAAATCACGTACCCCACTCTGACCTAGCAATCGAGGGAGGCGAACTATGGCTCATGCACTCCTTGTTACCTCGTTATAGTCATGCTACTTACGACGGGCAACCCTTGTCTACCCCTTACATCTCAAGGGCACTCGAGACGCAGTCATGTCTGAAGCAATATCTCTCGAAGAAACCAACCGGATCCGAGCCGAGTTGGGGCTGAAACCTATTGGTGGGCCTACGGTCGGGGTGGAAGAGGGTGGAATTGAAGATCCGGATAGTGTCGCAGAAAGGAACTTTCAAGAGCGTATGGATAGGGAAAGAAGAGAGAGGCAAGAAAAGTGAGTTGAACGACATGCCGAGTCTTGGAGCCAAGAAGCTAACCGTTCCGTCATTATAGGGAAACTCGAGAAAGGATTGCAAAGTGAGTTCCTGCGAACATACCACGACGGCAAAAATGCTGACTGTTCTCCTCTTCGTCCTATAGAGCAAAGAACCAAAGAGCACTCAATGCCAAACTACGAGGATCGACACTTGGCGAGGCAGCTGCTGAAGAGGATGCCGAGTCTACGGCCTCGTGGATCAAGAAGAACAAGAAGATGCAAAAACAGCGGGCGAGAGAGATTGAGATGGCGCGGCAAAGGGAGTTGGAGCAGGAAGAAAGGGACAGGGGGGTGTACGATGAGGGTAAGTGGTCCCTTTCAAGTCGTATCAGAAGAATCGCAAACTCATTCGCCTCTTCTTGGCCCGCTACAGATGACCTATCTGGCCTAAAAGTCGCACATGGCGAAGATGCATTCGCTGAAGGAGAAGACGTCATCCTTACACTAAAGGACAACCGAATCCTCGACGGCGACGCAGAAGACGAGCTCCAAAACGTCAATCTCGCAGACGACGAAGCTCTTCGTCGTGCCAAGGAACGAAAGAAGAAGGCCAAGGCGCAATACACGGGTTACGACGATGAAGAGTTTGAGGAAGGGTCCGGTTCGGGAGTCGGACAGAAGAGGAGCGTGTTGAGCAAGTACGATGACGATGATTTCTTGGCGGGTGCTGGAGGTGGTGTTGGGTTCAGGCTTGGTGGGCAGGGGGAGAGGAAGAGGGTAAAGGTGGACAAGATGGAGGATGGGGAGGAGACGATTAATCTCGGAGTGAATAAGCAGTTGATGAACATGGACTATAATAGTGAGTGTCAGGTTCTCGAGGATGACGTGATTAGGGTTGACGCCTTGTGCTGTGCATAGAAAACTTTGACATTTCGGATTACGCAACGGAGGACACGACGTTCAAGAAAAAGGTGAGGTCTACTATCCTTGGTGTGCGTAGTCCATGCTCATCTATTTGCCTTACCGGTCCGTAGAAGAAGAAGGTGAAGCGATCAACCAGAAAAGCCGATGTTGGAGAAGGGGAAACCGAACAGGTGGACGAGAATGGTGACGGAGATGTGGAGATGAAACCTGCCGTGCAGCTGAATCGGGAAGTGGACGAGAACTTGGTCGATGATGATGAGCTACAGCTAGCTTTGGCTAGGCAGAGACGGAAAGTCACGAAAAGAGTGAATAGGGTGAGACCGGAGGATATTGCGTCACAAGGTAAGTTGCGCCACCCGTTATCGCCGTTGGGGAATATACTGACCAATATGGTTTTGTAGTCATGGAATCGCATAGAGCAGAGCAGCAAGATGCAGTGGCCGAGGAAGCAGGTGTCATAACGTTTGACGACACCTCCGAGTTTGTCCGTAATGTGTCTCTGGACAATCTTCAAGTGAAACGCGAACCCCGAGAAGCACGCTCCGAATCGATCGGCGCAGCGGGACCGTCTATGATGCCTGTGGTGAAGGAGGAGCCGACGGATGAGCAAGCACCGATAGTGGTCAAGATCGAGACCGCAGATGAGCCGCTTGGAGGGTACGACGTGGAGATGGGAGATGCGGAAGAGGAGGACGAAGAGGACGAGGCGTTGGCGGAAATGGCGCTGCGGCAGGGCTTGTCACTTGAGGAGATGAGGATCAAGATGGACGCAGAACTGCAGGAACGGAATGCGGTAAAAGAGGAAGAGGATGAAGTAAGTCTTTTTCACTTTGGACGTTGACTTTCCAGTGCGCTGATCGCCTTTCTCTGCACAGTTTGTGATCACGAAACCGGAACCCACCATGTCTGGGGGAATGGGTGGCGTTTTGGCTATGCTTCGACAACAAGGCGCCATCAAAACTCTGACCGTGCAAGATGCAGAAAAGGAACGCGTGCAGAGAGAGAAAGATCTTTGGTTGGCCGATCATCGACGTCGTATGGCCAAGAGGGAATTGGAGAAGATCAAAGCGCGAGGTGGACCGCAAAAGGATCAGGCGCAGCGGGAGTGGGAGAACAAGATGCGGGAACAGCAAGAGGCGAGAGAGGCATTGGAATCCTACAAGAGTTACAAGCCGGATGTGAATATTGCTTACACCGATGAGTTTGGCAGAGGTAAGTCGAGGCGTGGGTACCCTTCATGGATTCCGCTTACAACTTTGTGCATCATAGTTATGACGGCAAAGGAAGCGTGGAAGTCGCTGTCGCACAAATTCCAGTATGTCATTCTGAACATCGTTCGAAGCATTTCGGCTGACCATCTTTCTTCGTGCAGCGGCAAAACTTCTGGTCGAATGAAGACGGAGAAGCGACTGCAGAAGATTGATGAGGAACGAAAGCGGATGGCGATGGCCATGTCGGACACGCCCTCGGGTATGATTGATGCCTTCAACCGACGTCAGGAGAAGACCGGAGAGGCTTTCATGACGTTATCAGTCGGCAACCGATCGTAAGTACTTTTGATCCGCACGTTTCCAGTACGCTCTAACCATTGTTGCATGCCAGGTATGTACCGATGGCTGAAGACAAAGGTCAGGCCCAGAAAGCAGGGCAGTCTTCTCGCGGCAAGGGACGTGGGAATGCAAATGCAGGACCGAGCAAGACGTCTAAAAAGTTGCAGTTGTCTGGACCAAAGGTTCTTGGTTAAACGTGGATGTATCTTACCTGTGACAGCGACTTGTATGTCAAACATACGCGTAGCGATGTTGTAAAGCATAGTATGTGAGCAGTGCTTACATCAATGTCATAAATTCAAAGCTTGGTGGAAGCACAGGCAGGATTCGAGGACCATATAGTATACAACGCTCCGGACTATCGAAAAACCGTACATCTGGAAGGAGAGACTGCACAACGACCCAAGTGAGGGTAAAGGCGACTCTGGCGCACTATAATCAAACATATTCCCACTCGAGGCGATATCGGCGATCGTGTATCCCAATTCGTCTGCTATTCCCATCTATTTATTATTGTATCGCCCAACTTTATGATTGTCCACGTTCTTGATTCGCAACATTCATGCGTTCCCCGACTCGCCAAACGCCCAGCTAGTCAATCGGTTTCGAGGTACATAGCTCGCTCCATATGCGGAAACGTTCCTGGCCGCCTCGTATACGCTAATGCGTCTTTCTCGAGGCCGGAGGGCGACAACGTTCGTGGTGGTAGCTGGCGGAATAGTGGTCGTATTCAAGGTAATATCGGAAGGCAACAGCTGATCGGTCCATTTGAATTCGAGCGTAAGCCTAGGAGCGAATAGTCTTGGAACAAAGGGAAGCAGCGGTCGGTCGTCATTGATTGGCCGAGCGGGAACGAGGGCAGTCTCGTTACTCGGCAGCAAGTCTTGTTCGGGAGTAGAGGAAGAAGTGGAAGTCGGGAACGGTAGACGTTTATCCTTTGGTCCGCCGACGACCTCTGCATCATCTGCGGGCTCGGCGTTGTCGACCGTCTCTTCGGGTTGCACGTACCGGGTCACAAGCCTCGCGACCGCCCCTTCAGTCTTTGGCACCAATGGACTTTCATCTGCCGTGGTAATCGGTATCTCCGTCGTGGCAGCCTCGTGCAAGTATTGTTGATCGGGATCAGAAGGAGTCGGTGCATCATGAACTGAAAGTGGTGTGGGTACCTCTTGTATTGGAGTCATGAAGCCGCGCCGACTAAAGCAAACAAGATGTGCGGCATGTTCAGCCGGGGAGAAAGCGAGGATTTCGGTTCTGATTGGTTCATGCACTTTGGTTGGAGGAGTCGGTTGCTGCTGGATTATTGGCGATGAAGCATTGTCGATGTGTGTAATATCCGCTGAATCCAGGACTTGTGATATGTTCCTGCTTTCTTCCTCTTCCGCGTCATCTTCCGCATCTCCTTCTCCTTCGTGATTTGCTTCTTCGCGGACGCCAACAGCGTCAGTTGCCGATGGTCGTACATCCGCCTCGTCTAGATTCTGAGAATGCCTGACGCTGTTACGCAACCTTTCTGTATCATTGAGTAGAGCGTTATCACTATGGACCGTAGATTCACGGTCTGTCTCCTGCGTTGCGGGATGAAACGACGTTGCGTGCAAAGCATTTGATGTTTGCTGAATAGCTTCTAGACATTGAGGCGTAGTTGACGAATACGCGGATGTATCGGTGACGCCAGAAGGTTCCTCTTGCACATTCACAGGCGACGGCGCACTGTAGTTTTCATCAAAGGTGTAAGTGGGCACAGCAAGGGCAGCGGCCCCGAGACCCCGGTCGATGTCGGTCAAGCGAGACGACGTGTTTTCTCGTGCGGCAGTGTCCAGTTGAGCGCTACTTCCGGCCATATGATCGCCGTCCGTACCTGTATTTTCTACTGCATGTCGGAGAGCTGGCACTTGTAAGCCGGATGATGATTCTTGAATAAATTGAGTGTCGCGAGATTTTGTAATTTCGGATCCTCGAAGATCGGTTGTCATAATATGTTGAGACGGGAAAGAGTCGGCAAACGAGTTGGTGTCCAAATTACGACCAGGAGACGACGGGTCGTCGGTAAGCTCATGCTCTTCTTTGATGGTATGCGCACCCCCGGCAGTAACGACTGCACCGAAACCTCCCTCCTCAGTCACGTGCGACATCGCGTCTTCTCGTTCTCCGATACCTGATTGCGTGCCGCTATCGACCGTCGTCGGACCGTTTCCAACGTCCTGTGCCGTAACGTCGAGAGACGATACACCCGGACCGGACGAACGTCGGTCCGTAGTTTCTAAATCCTGAAATCTAGTAGTGTTTGACTCTTGAGCATCCGTTGTAGTTTGAAGAGTCGAGGCGGAGACGACGAATGGGTCCTGGAAGGCGTCGACGGACGCCGCACCAACAGCAAGAGCAGCCGAAGAAGCTTTCCACATTTCATCGGACGAAACGTCTTCCCCCTCCCTCCACAAGCCGGATGGTTTGCTACTAGTGGTCTTCCGGGGTGTCCCAAACAGTAAAGCCGGAAGCGGCTCCTCATGGCTGTACGAGATCGGTGCATCGGCACCCGACACGATCGGAGCAAGCTCCACCTCGTGCCTGGGCGGGATGTCGGACAACTGTTTTCGCTGTTGAACCCGGCTTTCACTAGGCGGCATCACCGGCGAGGGAACGTGTTCCTGAGCTACAACGAGGGGAGCAGTGCCAGTGTTTGCGTTTGGTGATGAGGGCGATGGAGGATCAGATGGTACAGCGGAGTCCAGAGGTTCGACGGGAAGCGTGTTGCTGTCCAACGATACTGGTGATGGGCGGATAGATTCTAGATTGACTCTGGAAGACGACGTCCCGTCCCCCGTCCCTTCCCCTTCCGTCTTCATAGCCTGCAAATCTTTCGTTTCCTGTGTTTCTCGACCCACCCCGGCCGGCTGTCCTCCGTCGTACGAGGAAATCGGAACAATCCCCTCGCGCACACTCTTTGGCGAAGAAGAACCGATTTGCGGGGATTTCTTGCCAGCGAGTTGGTCTGGTGAAGGAGGCAGAGGAGCGATTTGTGGCGCCATCACTGCATGCTTCGAGATGCCTTCTTCGGGTCCAGGAGGGGCAGCAAGCGCGGTGCGGAGAGAGAGGTACGAGCGTGATGGTTCGCCTTGATCCTCCTCTTCCTCGTCTACCAGTGCTGGTCCCGCTGGCGTGAGGAACTCCGGTTGTCGTGCTATTTCTAATGATGGCTCGTATATGATGTGAGGAACGGAAGCGGGATGCTCGAACCTTAGAAACCCACCTTCATCCTCTGTCGCCGTTGTTGGTGATGATGATTCTTCGTCTCTCCTACCCGAAGACTCGTGCTGCCGGTGTTGCCTGTCGATAACCTATCCGATCACAGGGATTGCAGAAAAGCGATAAGCATCAAAAAGCCAATGTGACGAGACCGGCCGCCAACTGAAACCCCGACATCCGAAAGACGAAGAGGAAAACTTACAGGACTCTTTGTGTTTCCGGTGTGCTGTTCCACGACGACAGAAGAACGCGAACTCGCGATTGTCTCGACCTTGACAACCTCTGACGGCCTCGTCTCCGCAAGCGGCAAATGCGAGCCAGAGTAACGGTTCTTTATAGAATCGGCGTCCGAGGATGAGCGTTGATGTTTCTGTTGCGTCTGCGTATGATGTTGCATAGGTGAATAAGCCGATGACGATATCTTGTTGAAGGGTAAAGGGGAGCCAAATGTGTTCTCTTGCACGTCTTGTCGCGCGCGTAACGGCGATTCTAAATCATCCGCAGCCCGACCGAGAGACGTTTGTCCGACAGCGGCAGGTGAAGGGGTCAACGGTGTCATGCCGCTACTATTCCTGTTCTGTAAAAGGGAACTGATACGCTGTCGTTGCGGAGGAGGAGTCGCCGGAAATCCATCACCTGCAGTCGTTCCTGCTCCGGTGGTGGAGGTGGTGCTAACAAGTCTATCAGGCGATCGTCCACCCGCCGCGTAAGCGGTACTAGTGATAGTGTTCAAGCCATCATTCTGAGAGTCCCTCGTCCTTCGTCGGGAAAGACCAGAAGCCAACGAACTTGTCCTTCTTAACAATCTTCGTAGTGGCGATTCCGGAGCGGGGACGGTTTCTGGAACTGCAAGCGCTGTGACGGGTGTGATGCCAGTGGCTACTAGCTGCTGCTGCTGCTGTCGGTCTCGCTTCTTTCGTCTTCGTTTTGCCATAAAGGACGGCATTGTTGGTTTGCTGGATATAGGGTGTAGGAAGATAGGATCGGGAGGAGGGAAGGATACACACGTGTTATCGTAGAGCTGAGCTGCCTTGAACAGTACGGATGACGTTTGAAAGCGATCGGGGTTGGCCGAGGCAGATAAGGGAAGGGAAACGCGGGCCGGTCCTGTTCCTATATTATTCAGATTCACAAGGTTTCGTTCATCTACTATACCGTTCACCCATTTCCCCTTCTTGCTAGGCCTGTTCCCAGAAGTTTTAAATCGACCAGTCTACAGTATACCAGCAAGAGCGCCAATACACCAGAACAAGCTAAGCTAAGCTGCATTGCAAGGCTCTGCAAAGGCGATAGCATACCCTACAACCACTGTACGAGATACAGGTCGGTCTTTACATTTCTGGTCAGTCGATTTGTACCTTGGATGTTGATTCGGCTTGCGGACTTTCGACTTACGGACGTCTCACTCGAATTAAGGTCTGCAACTTCTGTCGGAAACAAGGCAACTCTCCACAGAACCGCAGAAATCCCGGTCATACAGTGGCACGCCAGGTAGTACCGTCATCATCAAGGTAAGAATACCCTTCGAGAACTCTGCCCGAGTATTACACCTTCTACCCAAGATCTGATCCCCTTGCGCGCTTACCTCCAGGTCCTCATCAGTGCCTATATCTATACTTTCCGTCTGTCTTGCAAGAAATTAGGCAAAAGAAACGGAATAGCGAGTGGGAATTGACAGGTCATCGCCATCGGATCCTGCAACACGGCAACTTCCTATATTCACAACGGCAAGCAACAAGCATCGCACAACGCACGACCATGCTTCCCATACCATCATCACGAATACGCACCCTTCTAGCGGCAACAACCGTCGCCCTCTGCAGCGGAACAAACTACGTCTTCTCAGCATACGCACCGCAGCTCGCCTCCCGCTGCGGCTTATCCTCCACCCAGCTAAATCTCGTTGGGATCGCCGGCAATCTGGGAGTATACACAAGTGGACCCGTGTGGGGTGTATTCATTGATCGTGGTGGGCCCCGAGGAGTCTTATGCTGGGCTGCCGTTCTCATTGCGCTTGGATACGGCGGGATACGTGCGGTATACATCCACGCCTCTGCGACCGCCAACAACGCATCAACGAAACCCCTCAAAGCATCCACTCAGACAGTCGCGCTGCTGTGCTTTTGTATGCTCGCAACAGGGTTCGCAGCATCAGCAGGCCTCAACGCATCGCTAAACACCGTCGCACGTTCTTTCCCTGCGCATCAAAGAGCCACAGCATCAGGCATCACACTCGCCGGGTTCGGGTTATCCGCGTTCCTGTTCAGCACGCTCGCGCATGCCGTGTTCCCCGGACGGACGGAGGGGTTCTTGGCGTTGTTGGCTGTAGGGACGGCCGTGGGAATGTGCGTTGGTGTGGTTGGCGTTCGGACGGTTCCCGTCGAGGACGAGGACGAGGACGAGGCAGAAGAGGGGTACGTACGTGTGGATCAGGAGGAAGGAGGGTACGCGGACTTTGATACGCCCGCTGGAGGCCCTGAACCGTCTGTACGAACATCACTTGAAGCGAATTACCTTGCGCATCCGCATCATCGGTCGCATACCCATCTGCAACTACACGAGGAAGTCCCACTCACGGTTTCCCGTTCCCGATCGACGGATGTTTTACGTTCATCCGTGGATCTAGTGCCTGCTCGTTTGCGGCCGTCGTTGGAACATCTGCACCCCTCGGGTGAGGCATTACTCGAGGCGCCACCGGCCAGTTGTGGAGCGGAAAAGCAGTTTGGCGGTGTTGCGGATGGACAAGTTTCGGGGAAGCAGTTATTCATGTCGCCTGATTTTTGGGTGATCGTCTCCATTCTTACACTCTGTACGTTCCTTTGCATTTCCCCTGTCCCTCGCAGCGCGCCTTTAGAGACCTAACATATTTTGGTGCTGGAATTGAACCCGAAAGTGAGCGGAACAGGACTCATGTATATAAACAACGTCGGATCCGTCGTACTTGCGCTCGCCAACGCGCCCTCTGCTGCCAATGGAGGTGTTAATACGCTCAAGATCGCCAAAGTACAAGCGACGCAGGTATCTGTTGTTTCGATATGGAACTGTCTCGGGCGGATCATCATGGGTGAGTAGCGTCTCGCTCGTCCCGAAAGTCACGCGAGAGAAGGCTAGGTGAGCTGATTGTATTGTATGCCGGTCGGGTGGGGATGTGTACAGGACTCGTCTCCGATTATGCCAAAACGCGGTATAGAATCAATCGAGTACGTTTCACTCTTTCCGTCCGCACATAGAAGCCGCTAACAACGGCACCCGCTTTGCTTCGCTCGCCAGGTATGGTTCATCCCGACCATCGCCCTCCTCTTCCTCGCCTCCCAGCTCTCGGCGCAAATGACAACAGACATGTACGCTCTATCCCGTGTCTCCGGACTACTGGGGACGGCGTACGGGATGTTGTTTGCGCTCTTGCCGATTATCGTGCTGGAGTGGTTTGGACTTTGTGAGATTCGCGCCTTACTTCCGGATGTTACGGCACGGTTGCTGACAACGGTGGTGCTGTGCGCTTAGCAAACTTTTCGATGGTACGTAGTGTTTAAATATTTGTGGTGTAAGGGCAAAACGCTTACACCGAAGCGGAGCAGAATTGGGGAATCGTGTCGCTCGCGCCTGGGTTGGGAGGTAACGTCGCAAACTTGATCTTTGGCAAGGTCTACGACTCCAACGTCGTACGTCACCTCCTTTAGCCATCCAAAATAACCCTCCAAGGCTGATTTGCCGCGAATTGATGCTTGCCAAACAGTCTCCAATGGAAACCACTGGACGACTCTTACGCCGTGCGTTGCGTCTCTTCGTGAGGGGTGGAACGATACCGGATCCCTCAGACCATACACACGACTGTATGCTATCACGTTCCCCCAATCCTTACGAACATCGCTCACGACTTGCTTCTGGTACAGGTCTCCTCGGACCAGGATGCTACGCTACCGCCTTCCGTGTGACGACTGCCTGGTGCGGAATGGCGCTCGTTCTAGGGTTGTTTGTGGCGTTTCGGCATGAGCGGAAAAGCAGAGCGGAAGGCAGGAAGAGGTGAGTCGCGCTTTGGGTCGGGACAGCAGTGCCAGCTACGTGTACTAAACCATCTGTTTAGCAGACTGCCTAAACGTAAATGGTCAATGGTGGGCGCGAGTCAGGAAGGGCAGTAGTGGCTCTCGACAGCATAAATGGCATCAGTTCTCGTTGTATCGGATTATCAAGACATGAAGTGGAGCATTATAGATCGGAGCGACTTTACAAGTCATGATGGGCGACAGTACATGATGTACTATTTCTGTCTTCACCATATGCGCCAAGCTGTTGAGCACACACTCGACCTTTGAACTCGCGCCATGGTTTATGCATAACCTAGCTGTCTGAGTAGAAGAGCGGGAGTGCAAGACCATGCGTGACAAAACCTGTCATGTGTGATCGTAATCCAGGTCAATACGGGTCGATAGGACGACATTCATGCAAAACTTAGCTTACGAGTTGGAATGCAGATCACCATATGGGGAAGATCGAGGCTGCTTGGGATCCCAACCTTCCCAGAACGTTTCCGCGCCGGCATCAACCATCGATCCCCAATAGTCGATGATGTGGTTGACCGCAAGTTTATCGTGGCCGACAGCAACGAGTGCTTCAGAAAGCTGTTGCGTCGCGGTGGAATGTCAATAACGAGGCAGTAGCTGGTGCCGAACAGTAACGTAGGCAAACTCACGTAATGATGAAGATAGGGCGTCATTCCCGTGACTGCATCCTCCATCTCATACGTTACTTGCATCGCCTTTGCTGCTGCCTCCTTCGACTCTGGTACGCCAGCGAGCACAGCCCATGAATTCGCTGCCCAGCTGACCTGCCTATCTTGTCCGCTAACAAAGACTCCTCGACTGGCATCGAAATAATGTTTTCGATGAGCGCTGGTGAGCTTCTCTATGATACCGGTAATTGGGAGCGAGGAGTCGGAACCAGGGAGAATGAAAAATGGGGCATCAAGTTTCAACAACTCCGCGAGCTCTTGCGTTGCTTTCAAACAATAGATCATGATAGCGTGCTCGGAGCTCTCCTTGTCGAGTGTGGGTTGCCCTAAACAGACCGCGAGTCAGACACACGAAGGTCAATGCCTGCAAAGATTACTCACAATCTATGAAATGCCAACCTTCACCGCCGTCCGACATGTTTCTTTCGGGAATCGTGTATCGCAGTTCTTCCGTAAAGTTCTTCGCAAAAAAGGAGAACTGCTTGGAAGCAATCGGGAACAAGTCTTTGCCACATTCGATATCGCCCGAGGCTTTGACGTAGTCGAGAAGCGTTACAGCGAATAGCATTGCGTAATCGACTATGAACATGCAGTCAAATCAGATCCAGATTCACCTCATCGAAATTGATTAACTACTTACCAATGCTGTTCCCTCCGAATTTAGGGAATGGCTTTTCGTACACGCATGCACATAGTAAACCTTCATCGTTGAATGGTAAACCCGCGAAGAGATACATGCATCTTTTGGCGAGATTGTAGTCCTTGAAAGTAGCGTACGAGCAAAGCGCTTGAAGACGTAAGTCACCGATCCTGAAAGCAGCAAGTTGAACATGATGCATCAGACTGGGTGACGTGGAACAACCGAAGAAGACGAGAATAAACGTACCATAAACGCATATCACGTCGAGGCCCATCTTCGTAAACGGTATGCATGCAGTTCCTCAAGGTGCGCAACGAAACCTCATCAATCTTCCTCAACTTGGTCTTTTCTCCGTCACTCAACCAGTTGCCAGCTTTAGAAAACGACAACGGTGCGGGGTCCTCCGTCGGTGCAGATGAAACAGCGTATGCAGTTGGATTGCTGAACTTGACGCCAAAGCGTAATGATGTGGAGATGACTTGGATTTTGATATAACGGAAGGCATGACGTCGCGGCATTCGATATTTCAGCGCAGGAAGGTAGTCGATGCTAATGGGTGTCGACGTGGAAATGAGTATACACACAAGTTCCACTGATTCAGGTATGCACGAACTTTATGATTTCATCCGGTAGCCAGCTCTTACTGATCCAAGCTCTATGATAAAGGGGCCATTAGGTATCATTCAGCAAGACCTATTGAAAAACCTACTTGTAATCGTCAAAGCTTTCTGCAACGTCATTCAATACCTCACCAAACACGATCTTGAGTCGGACGGGTGCATCCGCAGGTTCAACACCGGTTAGGACAGCGTCGATATCAAACTCGAAGAAGCCAGCTCGGTGTCTGTATCAAAGGTGTGTGAATGTTTGAACCAATTGTATGTGAGGCGAAGAGCACGTACGTTCCAAAGTCAAAGATGACCTCATCTCCATCCCTTAGCGACTTGGCATCCTCCAATGTCCCAGCATCTTCAGCCGTCCAACCTAGGATTGCCTTCACATCCGCAACGCATCTGATCAATCCTATGGGTGACGATTCCGTAATATTCAGCGTCGGCTTCAAGGATTCAGCAATAGCAATGAATCTGTCGTTTGGTGTTCCAGGAATCATGGTGCACGATGTTCAGCAGTGTCGACAACGCCAGTATTCAGAGTACTGAGGTGAAGTAGGACAAAGTTTAGCTCAAGACGGCACAATGTGCCGAGCGCCTTTTCGTGATTATAATGCCTGAAGACATTTCACTCACAGGTTGAGCGGCCTACTACGCGGCTTCGCCAGCGCCATCATCTCGATCTGAGTTCTGGTCCTGAAGAACCAACCTTCAGTACGTTCGTTGTCTTCCTCTTCCTTCGGTGTAATGAAGGCTAGTGTCGGGGTAAAGAGATTGCGAGGAACAGGAGTAGCGAGGCTGAGGATTGCCTGGCAATAATACGAATAGTGTGCCGGAATTGGAGAAAGAAAGAGCGGAAAGACTCGTATACCATCTACATACATGTCACAACTGCCGCACTCGATCACTGCGGAGAAACAATCGGCGAGATTGATTGCGCCTGAGGTTAGATCATGTGGTCATGTGGTGGTCGAACTATGGAGCTGTCTATGGGAGCATTTATTATTATTGGGCGAACCAGCTGGCAAACGACAGCAGTAGTGCTTCGGCCAAGCAGTAAAGATGGTAAAGACAGCTGTAACTACTCTAGCGTCAAGACCTTTCAGGCATTTGCATGACAAACGAGAACTTGCAACTCTCTGTACTTCTGCCTTGACAAGTAAGGCCAGGCGCAAAAGGAGAGGGCACCGGTTCGGTGGACGGACTGATATCCTACTACAAGAATATCGAATCCCAGCTAGAAATCTCCCGGGTTGTCAAGCGGGTTGTAATCATTGTTCTCGCCACACTACTAACTGGCCATCCTGGAAGCAAACGTCAAATTCCCACGGTTCTGCACCACGGTATATTGTTAAACCATAAATTGGCATAGAAGTCTTCGACACTGATTGCTTCGCACCGTTGTTCTTGATCGTCAGTTCACAGTCGATGTCACTTGCAGAGTCCGCAATAATGTTAAGAATCAGCAGCAGTCGAACATGACACGCGCTTCGGAGGTGACATAGTGTACCCTTCGAAGCTAACAGTGACTCCTCGATATAAAGCATCCTTCCCCACGGGTCTCCCGGCACTTCCAATTTCCCCAAAGACTTGCACGGAGTAGCAGAACGAACATTCATCCAGCCTAAACAACAACTCACAACGTAACATAATGTCACAGCTCGACATCGCACCTTCCCAAGGGGACCGCAAGGCAGAGATCGAAATCTACGAACACGAATTGAAGGACATCGACTACCAAGATGGCGGTCGGGGTGGAAACAGCCATCAAGCGGTGCACGCCGTCGCCCAACAAACCTTGGCAGAGGGTCAGAGCCCATGGAAGGTCATTCTCGCCAATCCTCGGCTGCTTGCGTTGATCATGGTCGTGCAAAGTAATGCGATCATTGTTGGTGTCGAGTTCAGTTTGCCCGGTAACTTACTCGGTATTCAGGTCAGTCGCACGCATTCATTGTCCATCGCGGTGACTCCTTGACTCACAAATGATACGCCTCTTTAGTCGTTCTGTAAGTTGATGGGCTACTATTCAGAAAAGAGCGCCAACTATCAAGTCGAAGCGCAACATCTCTCAGTGTATGTAGCCTTACGCACTCGTACTTGAAGACTCGGACCAGTAGGCTGACTTCCAAATTCGGCTCTTGTGTATGACACAGTTGGGCCGCGCTCTTTGCGACATTTCAGGTAAGCACCCATCCTCCTCCAAATCACCCGTGTGGCTCCCTAACTCGCGTCTGCATGGCATCCTCAGGTCTTGGGTCAATTCACTGGTGGAGAAATGTATGCAGCTGTTTCTGCGGTACTTGCATTATCCGCCTTCCTCGCTAATGCCAACATCGTCTACCCTGCAGTTCTGATCGATTCGGTCGACGGATTTGCCTTTTTACCGTCATCTTCTTCACCGTGACTGGCGTCATTATCGAAGTTGTCGCAAACGACTGGAAACAATGGTTGGGTAGCAAGGTACGTTGAGGAAACGATATCCTGGGGACGAACCGCTGAGAGATTGCAAGTAGATTGTGGTAGGATTCGCGACCGGCATCATGCAAAGCGCTGTTCCGACCTATGTCAGTGAAGTATCTCCTCGAGAGATTCGAGGTATCATGCTTTCTTTCTTCAACATGGCTAGTAAGTCAACTATCCTACATACGTATTGGTTCGACCCAGCTGATCATGCTCCTCTTTGTCCCTTCAGTGAACAGTAAGTTGCGCCGGGAAGCAGAGTCATCGAGAGTAAAGCAAGCTTAAGTTTATGGCATCTATCGATAGTCGGAGGTCTCTTCGCGACCGTGGTACCCTGGGCGACAACCAGAGCCTACCCGGACGTCAACGACCACCGCTCTTTCCGGATCCCGCTCTACATCGCCGTCGCGCTACCGGTCATTACCCTCCTCCTTGAGTTGTTCATGCTAGTGGAATCGCCCCAGTGGTTGTTGATGCGTGGTAGAACTGCGGACGCTCGGAAATCTATTCGGTTTATGTATCCCAAGGTCAGCGAAGAAGAGATCGATATGACATGTGCGCAGTTAGCGTACACTTTGGAGAAAGAGGCGGCAGAAGCCGAGTTGGTGAGTGGCACGCGCCTATACCAACTGAAATCGACTGATGATGATAATTCCCCTCCAGAACAAGCAAAGTACCTACCTAGACTGCTTCAAGGGTGTTGATCTTCGGTGAGTAATGCACAGCGAGCCAACGTCAACCCACATTCCCGTCTGATTGAGCTGCTTCACCGCAGACGCACGTTCTGCGCGGTTTTCCCACCTATTGTGAATCTCTTTCGATCGACTCTCGACCGTAAACACACCATAGGCTGACCTGGCGCTCCCGTGATAGACGCAAAATCTGACTGGGCAAAATTTGGCGGGTACCTATGCTGTGAGTGGCCTCTTGCCTTCCTGGGGAACCTAAAGACTGACTCGTCTTGGCCTCTTTCTAGACCTGTAAGCCTCAAGGATATTCGCGTTTCATATCTCTGACGGGTGAGACCGAGTAGTTGAATATTCATGCCGATTATCCTACTATAGACTTCTTTACACTTGCCAAGCAGAAAGATCCTCTAAGTCAGTACCGAGTTGAGCCACTACAATCCAGTCGCTGATCTCTTCACGGCCTCCACAGTCAGCAGCGTGATTACAACCGGTATATCGCCTTTTCTCATCCTCCAAACCTCGCTCGCTAACGCTGTGAAACCATAGCTGTCGGTCTTGCTGCAAACTTCATGTCATTCTTCCTCATCGAAAGCAAGAAGGTCGGTCGGTTCTTTCTGCTCTTTTCGGGTGTCATTGTTATGACTGGATGTATGCGTGAGTGCTTGTTGCTATCTTATTCGATAACAGCGGGATTGGCTGACATCTCGTGATTTTGCTAGTGGCAATCGCTGCCATTGACACAGCAAAACATAGCAACTTCGATACGGGAACTGGTTCACTCTTAGTATTCTTCGTCTCGTTGTTCCTGGCTGCGTCTACCCTCGGACCTGGGGTCAGCGGTGAGCTGAAGCTGTCTTGCACGGTGGGAATTATGCGCTGACTGCTTTGATGTAGGTTGGGCATACACTGGTGAATCCGGTTCGAGTCGACTGCGAGCCAAGACGACTACCCTCGGTACAGTCGGAAACGCGATCATCGGCTTGATCATGACGACCGTGCTGCCATACCTCCTCAGTGCTGATTACGGAGCGAAGTGGGGCGCCAAAACCGGTGAGCATGACGCCGTCTGCAGTAAGGAGCAGAATCTGACGTCTCTGCTTGCTTTTATAGGCTACCTCTTCGCCGGCTTGGGCGCCGTCTGTATTGTTCTCCTTTGGTTCTTTATCCCCGACTTTACAGGAAGGTCCTACGCACAACTCGACGAATTGTTCTTGCGCAGGATTCCTGCTCGAAAGTTCGCGTCGACCGAGTGTACAGGAGATTACGGTCGTGATGTTACGGCTGGCGAAGTGGAGGCGATGGCGGGAATGCACTAAAGCCTGTGAAGATTGTGAGCGGTGGCATGGATTTACGGGGCAGATCGTTTGTATCGGTTGGAAAATGTAACATAGTTGATGTCTGGAACAATGAGACGAAGATCAATTTTGACTCTGAAGCTTGGTACCTGCAATCTTGCCGCTCTGTCCCTTATTCTTTGATTTCATACTGGGCGCCAATTGTCGACGCTTGGTCTCGGAGGAGACTCACTCGAACGAAGAACGAAGCTCGAAACAGTCTGTATATGGTCTGTATATCATAGCAAACCATACATCAATCTTGTATACCCATATACAACGTCTCTGAAAATTTATACAACCCGTCCCCACCAATAGTCTTTCCCCATTCTTTCCCTCCAACCTACTAGCTCCCAGCCACCGCCACCGACTTTTGCTGCCCATCCCTCTCCCGCCGCCGCTCCTCCTCAATATCAACGCGCGGAAAAGCCTCCTCAAAAGCAACACCAGGGAACCCGTCCATCTTGTAACAGCATGCGCAGTATGGGACTTCTGGTCCGTCGGCGCCGCATATACATTCTTCGTCTACGAACCAGGGAAGGTAAAGGTCGGTTCAGGGGTATACGAGAGGGAGAAGAAGGTGCGAAGTACGTACATCCTGGTAGTTGTGTCCATTCTGCGGTCGTACAGCACTATCACAATATCAAACCATCCCAATCAGCTCCGCACGAAGACAATGAACCGGAACATGCGGAGACATACAGAAGAAACCCGCTCCCCAACATTAATCACCAGCATCCTCATCTCCCCCTCTTCATCAACGCCCTTTCCATCCCGAATCGACGACCCATCCATCGTCTCCCCCTTCACAGAGAAGAAAACACGCAGCGAAAGTTCGTGCGTGATGTTTAGAGGGGTGTTCGTGCCGGGGAAGACGGAAGGGCGCATCGAGTGATCGTCGTTTATCCGGATCCTGCCGGGTTGCCAGGTGAAGCTGATTCCATCGTTTCCGTGCTCGTCACCACCATTCTGTTTCGGCGGATATCCGCCTGACCGGAATCTCGCTCTGGCGCTGAACAAGGCACTTCCATTAGTCTTTGGTTGTTTGACGGAAGGCACTGCCCCATCCTTGTACAGCACAAACGTCTCCGTTGGGTACTGGTGTTTCGGCGTGACCGTCGATTGAGAATGATCCGCGCGAAAGACATCAATAGGCGTGACGGTGTACGTCTGGAGCAAACAGACGTGTATGCCGAATATCGTGCATTGCGGTGACATGTGCTTGAATTCGATGCGTGGCGAAACATAACCACCGACGGAGAACTATGCGAAATCGTCGTCCGATCAGCCCAACTTGCTCCACAACCCGTTGTCTCACGAGGTAACACGGGATCATTGATCGACAAGGAGAAAAACTCACCACATCGCTCCACCAGTACAAATCCCACTCCCCAACCCCCTGCGAAACACCACGTTTATGACTCTTCATCCTTGCCGATCCAGCACCACCATCACCGACTGCCGCATTCCCATTCGCGATGATTGCAAAGTTTTTAATGAATGTTTGTACGGGGTGTTTTGGTGCGCCGAGGGACGATGAGCCGTACGTGATTGCGATATCTGTTGGATCTGCGGTAGCCGTAAGGTGCGGTCGGATGCGGTTAGCTGACATGATACAGCAAAGATGCATGGAAGGGAAACGTACGCACCAGCAGGCGGCCATTTCACATCTGCACCCGTATGGCTTTGTGTCCTCATCTGCCTCCCAGCTACCGTCCTTCCTGGATGCTCATCAACATACACCGGTGGCGTACTCGGTAACGCTCTTAAAGCGGCATCTGACCGCGTATTCCTGCTGTATTCGACACTGACCCGGATCTGCGAGAGGATTATCGCGTGTTGCACGTATTCGTGGGTAGGAATGTTTGAAGGGACCATCATGGCGAAATCGATTTGTCGGTGGATCGTACGCCGGTCGGAGGATGTGCTGATCCGTGCTTCACTGTCGAGATGGGTAAAGACACGACCTTGTTCGTAGATGATCCCTTGCTGCCATACATCCTCCCCTGGACGGCGGTACTTGCAGAAGATGACAAGTGCGATCCTGATGTTCCATAGGAGGATGTCGGAGTCAGAGACGACGACGACGCAGCCGGACAGGAGGGTTTCATTGTCGATTTGTTGCGGGACGGCTAGGCTTGCGTCTTCTTCGGTCGACGGTGGTGTTGGATGAACGACGACAAGATCGTTCTGCAGGTGTATCTCTGTGGTAAGAGCAGGTTGTTGGTCGCGGTTGAAGAGATGGCGTAGAGGAGTCATCTCGTCGTTGAGGGAGAGGGAAGATTTCTTGAAGCCAAGGCAGGCGGCCAACAAGGAGGTGTAAGTGAGGAGATCGACGAGTGTGGTCAAGGAAGCGTGCGCGGATTCAAATTATTCAATTAGATCTGTAGGCGTGGAATGTCTCACAAGAGAGCGCTTTCCCATTCATTTAACTCATCATTCACCCACCACCAGTCCCCTTACATTGGCACGCCCCACAACCAACCCACCTAACCGGTACTGCTCATCCTCCGGCATGTTATTTCGCTCAGTAACGCTCCAGCTTGCTGTTCTGCTGTTCACGCTCTGCCTAGCACATGCTGCGGATCTGTATAGCACACTGGGCTGTAAGTCCTTCCTTCTCCCTTGCTTCTTGGAAACCGGCGAAGATTGCATGTCTATGGTTATCGTTCGCTGATTTGGTGGATACGTGATATAGTGAAGAAAGCAGCAACAGAAGGCGATATCAAAAAGGCGTACAAGGTGAGTCCCACACCGAGCTCACGCGAGAACGATCACACCATCCATCAAAGCAACCATTGACTGATGGCAAATTTCATTCCCTTTGCGCAGAAACTGAGTCGGAAATACCATCCAGATAAGAACTCTTCTCCAGACGCGGAACAAAACTTTATTGCCATCTCGGAAGGTATGTTCTTGCCTCTCACAGCCTTCCTACAACCCCTTTCCTCTCTCGCCTCTTCACTGACGTCCTCCCAATCCCTTCTCTCTACATCCTTCTTGATACGCTGCAACGGCCGTGAGTAAACAGCCTACGAAGTCCTAAGTGACGAAGATACACGCTCGATCTACGATAGGTATGGCGCGGAAGGGCTGAAGCAGCATGAGGCGCAAAAGCAAGGGGGTGGACACCACCATAATCCGTTTGACATGTTTAGTCAGTTCTTCGGTACGTCCTTTTCTCTCTCTTTCATCCTACAGGAGGCGCTTTCCATCTCTCTCGCTCGCCGATCTATCGTATCTCTTTCGGGCATCCCGCTGAACTGACCTGAGATGTAACTTTTGGTTTTGGCGTTGGTAGGTGGCCAGCGGCAACAAGAGAAACGCGGACAGAGTATGTTGACCACGCTCGAGGTTGACTTGGCGGACATGTACAACGGGAAACATATCGAGGTACGTCTCTTTTACCTTTTCCGTCTACCTTTTCACCTTTCTCTATCGCCTGTCGAGTACATCTAACTTTTTTCGGTTCCTCTCGCGGCAGTTCACGATGCCGCGCCAGATTTTGTGCGACCACTGCCGTGGTTCAGGAGCGATGACGGACGGGGATATAAAGCAGTGTGGAACGTGTGGAGGTCGGGGAATGGTTGTACAGCGTCATCAGGTTTTCCCCGGGATGTTTACGAACATGCAGACGACGTGAGTCCCACCATCCTTCGCTGATAGCTGTCCTGGCTCGCTCACTTCTCGTAATGCCGTATTCGGGAAGATGTAACACCTGCGCAGGAAAAGGCAAAGTAATCCACCGCCCCTGCACACATTGTAAAGGCGCGAAAACCATCACCCACCAAAACCGGCTCGATATCGATGTCCCTGCGGGAGCACCAGAAGGATGGGAAACGATCATTGAAGGAGAAGCGGATGAGAGTCCGGATTGGGAGGCTGGGGATGTCGTTATTCGCGTGCGGAGCAGGGCGGGTGCTGGTGGACCTGGTGGATGGAGGAGGAAAGATGCGGGGTTGTATAGACGCGAGGCGTTGTCTGTTGATGAGGTGAGTCGAGGGTATTCGAGTTTCAGAGCACGAGACACGTCCGGCTAAAATAGGTTGTCTGTGATCGTAGGCGCTTCTTGGGTTCGAACGGAATATCACGCATTTGGATGGTCATGTAGTCGCCATCAAGCGACCAGGAACCACGCAGCCCGGTGAGCAAGTTTCTCCCTCGACTATTTATATTCCGTGCTTATTCTCTTGTTTCATCAGGCTACGTGGAGACATTTAAAGGCGAAGGCGTAAGTCGATACTGTGCGGTGCATGCAGGAAGGGTTACTGACCCTCTTGTTCATTCAAAGATGCCACCACAAGGCGCTCTACCTCAAGGTGACTTGTACGTGGAGTACACCGTAGTGATGCCTTCCGCAATTTCGGAAAAGACGAGGCAAGGTGAGTTGGTCTCTTCAATATGCGTTTCGCGCAGGGTGATGTACTGATTGATTCGGTGTGTTTTGCTTTCCGTAGGCCTGGAAGCAGTGTTCGCATCGTCGCGGAGTGGCAGGGGGAAGGATGAGCTATAGGATGCATAGGAGTCTGTTGGAAGGGCATTGTATTGCATCTTGCATGTTTACCGGCATTCATAGACGGGTTGAGCGGAGTGGCTGTTGGCGCTGTGCAGCAGCTGTGACCGATGTGGAAACAGGTGTTGCTCAATACGTCAAACGTGCTGAGCCCGACCTCTGGCAAGCTATTCAAAACGGCTAAGCTGATTGCGCATGGCAAGGAAGACCGAAGCAGCAGGAAGCTGAAAAGCAACCTGGGAAGTGTTTGGCTAATGATTCATGGTTTGCATCATGAATGTATATAAGACTATAGATGTACGAACTACCGCCCCTCTTGAAACCCAATGCTCCCATCAGAAAGCACACCCTAGAGGGTATAGGAATCAAGAAGGGGACTAAGATGTCCGTTATTGCTCAAGGCACCTGTTGACGCTCGACGACCGGTGTAACAACTACTCGCCTTGCGGCTTAGCAGTCGAAGTCAAATCGGAGCAACGTTGGGAAACTACTTTCAAGAAAGGTGACCTGTTCCGCACGGGACCGAAGTCCTGTATGGAGGAAAAAGGTTCAGGTCAGAGTGAATGGCTGAGTGTTGTTTCTGTTTATATAGACAGCTCCGGCTGCAAGATTTCGCGGGGCGCTTGGAAGACGCGCTTTTTTCCGAGAGATCACGTGCGGCTTAGTCAGCATCCATGTACCTATGCCTGGTCATGACAGATAGATTGTGATTCAACATGCTGCAAGTGGTGTAGCACTTCTCTTTCCGCCAGAATTGAAACAGTATACCGCGGCTCGACATGACGATGTCTCCGCAGCGAAACCCACCAGAACATCGGTCCCACGACACTGCAAATACCTCTTGTCCTGAAGTTACACATCCACCTCCTCCGAAATCGTCATCAGGAGTTATCACAGTAACAGTGCCGCTTATTTCCATGCCAGATTCCACCTCGAATCATTCGCCTTTCCGCGAGACCTCTCCTCCGCCATATCTAGCGAAATCGACATTCGCTAGTCTTTCCCGTCTTCCTTCACAGCTCCAGAACAGCACATTAGACGGTAAAGAATACGCAGCAGATCCGGTTGCTTGTCCGACACTTGAGGCGCAGCAACAACCGCTATTCTCATACTCGGCATTGAAAGCCGAAGGGAGGATCTTGCACCCATTGACTCGCACGGACGGTCAAGTCGGAAGGTTATGTAACGCAGCTCAAGATCCGTCGGGTACTTCATCCAATGTGCTCGGCATCGCTTTGGCCGCAGAAACCCCTTGCAAGACTTCCCCTGACACCAAGCACAGTTTGGATGGAACCGTCATCACAAGGAATGAACCAGTTCCGGATTATCAGCACGTTGTGCAGGAGAACTTGGACAAGGCACGCGGTCGCCTGGCACACTTCTCACGACTCTCCGCACGCATTAAAGGAACCGACTTCACGCCAGCCAGTTTGACCATCCATATTCTGCGAATCAAATTATCCGGTCTTGATCACAAAGATCCCATTTTCGAGTCCGTAACAGAACTTCTGCAAGTAAATCCGGATCTCCATCACTTGCTACTATCGATGACGCAGAAGGAATTGCAAGACCTGCTGCAGATCTACAACGCGGCCAAGGGAGAACTAGGTAACTGGACAGCAGCCGCTGGATTTCCCGCTTTCTTGAAAGTCGAAGATCAGGTGAGTCGCTTCTCTTGATATTATTACGATGCTTCGGTCCTGATTCTTCATTCCCAGAGGCCTTATCCGATTTGGAAGAAACAAGGTGACGCAGAGTACTTTGCGGGTTGGACAGATCCAACTATCGTAGCCTATACATCGCCATCCATTTCACGCGAGCGTGGAGCTCGAGTGTATCACGACTTGATTACAGCAGCTTTCGCGGGTCGAATCGCTTGGTGTAATTTGCAGCGCGTTTTGGGGGATTGGGACCTGTATCCCAAAATGCAGTATAGCGAGAGACTTGCCTGGTTGGAAGCGGTGAGTAGTTCCTAGTTGGTCCACCGGAAGGCCGTTCTGATCTAGTACGTGGTATAGTTAATTATTCTCTGCGTCATCCGACCTCCGCATCCTTCTCGTCGGCCTCCTGCCTTGAATGTGGTGTCTGCAGCTATCTCCAGATCCCATCCGACGATCTGCGTGTCACCTGCCCTTTCCAGGGCCCATTCAGTTACAGAAAACGGCACAGAATCCAAAGGCAACATGGAACCTGGTATGCCTGCCGCGGGCGTCTTGCGAAAGGGAAAAGCCAAGGTGGTAAGGCTGGCGGAAATGCAGTCCTCTAGGTCTGCGACGTCATCCTTGATGAAGAACGCAAGTCCAGCGACGGCATCGTCGGCAACAGCCTCAAGTTCAGCCACAGACGTACACGGAACCTTGGACACCACCCAGCAGATCCTCCTTGATAACGCTTTGGGCCTTCACATTTCTCCTCTGCCACTCAAACACCTCATATCTCCTCAGTCTAATCCTCAAGTCTTGACCAACGGAAAGCAAGGTGGATCTAGAGTTCGGGGTAAAAAGGACGAATCGCTCAGTCTTCTCGATGATCGTTCCTTGGTACCGAGCACTGTGAGAGATGGTTCTTCTTCTGCATCAGCGTCGGTGAGCTGCCCAACTCGGCAAGATCCTGAATCGGAATGCAAGCCCGGACCGAGTCGACAGACGCAAGGCAAAGCGTCAGGAAAAACCTACAGCGCACCACAGCTGAAGTTGGTGAAGGAAGTGCTTGCGAATGGCGGGTCTGTTCCGGCTCCAAAGGTTGCTCTCCCCGTACGATCTTCGGCAGATAAACCACTACGAAGGAAGAAATCCAAAGTATTGCTGCCTCGCGAGCATCAACAGAAGAATGGCAGTGCCGGTCAAGAAGTTGAAAGGGCATCCGGGCCATTGAGTGCCATTGTCGTACAAGATGCGTCGCTCTCAGGCATATCTACTACACAATTAATGACACCAACCTGGCCCTCCGACGAAGGAAACAACGCCTTGAATGCAGCTCAGCTCAAGCATTCCGTAGGACTCCGACTTTCCTGCTCAGATCCTGAACTCGGCGAGCTTGAAATCATTGGGGCGGGATTCCGAGATTGTTTTCCTCATCTACAGCTTTGCGATCATGACCCGCGTTATACCTATCTCTGGCAACATCAACTATTGGACACCATTTCTTCTGACTCTACACATATACAAGACAATACAATCGTGACCTCGACGACTTGGGACGATCTCGAAATCCAGATCTCCGATAATCCTATTTCCGACAGTTTCCTGCAGAACATTCGGGCAAAGTCGTCGCCTATTCTATTTGAGGATGGCGCTGGGTCGTCTAGTGTCGGCTCTGCCTCTGCCACTATGACCGTTTTCGGATCCGTGCATGGTACAACGCGACATCCTTCCTCGCTACAATCGGAATCGCCACCTGGTACGGAGACATTCAAGATCCGGCCTGGAGGCGCAAATACAGAAATATCATCGTCCTCGCCTGTCTCTAACGGGTTGAACCCATATGCTTTCGTCTACATGCCCGCTCTTCACTCTCTTCCTGTTGAAGAAGGGGCATTTGACGACGCAGTTGAATCCGAGCCTTCGATGACGCCTCCTCCGGACTGGAACCAAGCCTCTTTATTCTTTCCGCCTATCGCCAGCCAAGCTGTCTCTTCGCCGACTGCATTGCTTTCGCCACCTACCGATCATGTCAGGCACATCGGCCGCCAAAGGAAATGGAGAAACGGTAAAGGTCCGCGTGGAATGTCGATTCGAGCTCCTCCCCCTGCCACTGCAGGATCTACGCGCGGAGGTACGGAGAAGCCGATCTATGTTTGGCAACCATCGCCTTCACCTTGGAGCGGCTCTTGGGACTAGCATCACTCCTGTCTTGTGACAGTGACATTTGTCCATCCGGTATCTGACAAAGAAGCCTGACCGAAACAGTTGTATCTTGCCCCGACTGGTACTTTTCACTAGTACTTTCGCGGGAATGAATATGATACATCTTGTTCCTCTTGCTAAAGCGATGCATTTGAGAGAAAGTTTCCATAGCTACTTCATGTCATTTCTGAAGTGGTTGCCACGTCACGTTCGAGCGTTGCCTTACCTGTTAATTGACCGTTTCGGCTATTTGTGATGGTGTCGGAGCTGACCGTGCCAAGAACAAGACGAAGCCGGCGCGGCGCACAGCATGCATCATCGCGGTACTTGAACTACTTCATTGTGCTATCTATAATACGCGTAGTAGAATACTGCATAGCTACAGGTATCCCGGATTGAGTCCTACCTCGAATTACGCAACCACCATGTCTGAAGATATCGCAGCCCGCGCAGTCGAGGTGAGTGCGTGACTCTTTCTCGCTTCGTTCCGGTTGATTGACAACACTCCTGGCAGCACGACAACCTCTTACGAGCAATTGAAGCTGTAGATTATGCTCCTCCTACTTTGAGGCAGGTTCAAGAGCAGTTGAAGCAGTCCCAGAAGCGGTTAGAGGACGATGACAAGAAACTGAAGGCACTGGAAGCAGCTACGTAAGTCGTTCCTTCATTCCAACTTGGAGCCTGTTTCGGTGTTCCTGGGATCTTAGCTCATGCTTCCCGTCTGCTATCACAGCAAGAAGGAATACAAGGAGTGGATCGACATCCGAGATCGAACTCACAAGCGAATGTGGACCAAGATCTCCCATCCTCGGTCCAACAAGGACATTTTATCCGGCAAAGAACAAAAAGAGGAGAAAGAGTATCTGGATGCGTTCGCCGAAGAACAAAAGTTGCGTGCGGAGAAGGAGACTTTGGGTGTGCAAATACAAGGGATGGAAGATGAGGTGAGTCGTCCGTGCTATGGGTCAGGAGACTCTGTGGAGAACTGATAGTTACCTATGTGTGTTCAATAGATCAAGAGCTTGACGCAGCTTGCGCGTGAACATACAAGGCTTCGCAACGAGCTGATGCGTTTATACGATACCGTCTTCGGTGGTCCTACGCCGAGTATGTCCAGCAATTCTCCTTTTGTGTCCTGCTTTTCGAAGCCGACCCATGTCTGATTTCTGCTGGTTTTGCGTCTTTGCCTGATAGTGCACCCCGAGGAGGATCAAGCGGAACAAGCATACAAAGCTGCCCTGGAAGAGTACAACAAGGTATGTTGCTGTCTCCTTAGATTGGCTTTCTCTGTCTAAATCCTTGTACTGAAGTTTTCCCGCGTGGTCATGTGTACGCTCAGATTCAAGGCGAAATCACCAATGAATCCCGGGCTTTCGCCCTTCTCCAACAAGCGGACCGAACAATGATCCTTGCAGCTCGCTCCCTCGCGCAAGCAGAAGATGCCTCGCAGTGGGACATGTTTGGCGGCGGAGCGATGATGGACATGATGGAACGCAGTGCACTTGCGGAGGCTCAGCGACAGGCAGACACGGCAAGGATGCTCGTCAGCCAGGCGAGGGAGCTACAACCTGCGATTCCCGGACTGAGGGTGTTGGATATGCCGCAGGGTAATTTGATGTCCGACATGTTCTTCGACAACATCTTCACAGACTATGCGTTCCACCAAAAGATTCAAGCGGCGGTAACGAGATCCCGTCAGGTGCACGAAGAACTTCGCAAAGTCTGTGGACAGAGCCAGGGGCACCTGAATGCCCTCAAGGAGCGTGGTGGACAAGCAGAGGCCGACCTGAACAGGACGAGGAAGCGGTTGGAAGAGATCAGGAAGGAAATCATGCAGCGTGCTGGAGAACCACTTCCGACGTATCAACCGAGAGCGAGCGGCCCGCCACCATCCATTGATGCGGTGTACCACGGGAATCCGTTTGCGGACGCCATGGCGCGGAGGACTGAGTAGGTGGGAGGAAGACGCCAAGCATGTGTATTGTTTGCAATGTAACATTTAGAATACCAATAATTGCGAAATAGAACGTTTGTTTCGATCTCGCTATCAGTAACCTAAGTTTTTCAGGAATTACCAAATATCGTTGGAGCAGTCTTGCAGCTGTACACGTTAGCCGCGTTTGACAAGCTGGTCGCTCGTTTGCTCGACTTTGCCGGTCGGCATTCGGCTATTTATCTTCTATCGGAGTGCGCCGCCGGGCGTCCTCCGACAACGAACAGTGAACAATGCGGGACTCGCACCTTTATTGCAGTTCTCGCAGCTGGTCTCGCACCACTTCATTACGATGCATCAACGCATCAGCGTATAAGACTGCAACCAGAGAGCCCATGGCAGGCTACTTCACACTTTCGGGAAGGTAGATGATCGACTTTCAGACGACCAGAGGCCATGTCGAACGGTCTTGCAGTACAGGTAGCCAAGGTGAGTGACCTTCATCCTCTTGCGCTGTAATACCGATATCCTTATGCCACCTACTACAGCACAACAACCTACTCCGAGCGATCGAAGCTGTCGATTACGCTCCTCCATTAATGAAGCGGACCCAGGTGCAGTTGGAACTTGCCCAAAACAGGCTTGAGGATGTTAACAGGAAACTGCGAGCAGCGGAAGCAGCTACGTAAGTCGTTCATTGTCATCATTAATTCACGGTCAGACATGTTGTGTCATTCCTCAGCCTTAACCTTACTCATTCCACCTGCTAATTATTGACAGCAAGAGGCAATACAGAACATGGACCGAAGTCAAAAATCGAAAGCATAAGCGAATGTGGTCAAGGCTTATCCATCCACCTTCCGACGAGGAGGTCGCCTCTGAAACGAAACAAAGACAGGAGAGAATATACTTGGATACGTTTGCAGAAGAACAAGGACTACGCGTGGAGAGGGATTTGCTGATTCTGCAGATGCGGGAGACGGAAGGTAAGGTACGCTCATCGCGAGAAATTTGTGTTCAGGCGTGAGAAGCTGATCTGTGCGGTTATACGTTTGCCAGATCGAGAATTTGACACAGATCTGCCGTGAACATACCAGGCTTCGAAACGAGCTGGATCATCTTTACGAGAGGGTCTTCGATGGTCCTACGCCGAGTATGTCCGCCAATGTGCCCTCTACATGGCGATTGTTAAGTGAAACCTTATTTTTTGTGGAATTTGCGTTTCTAAACCATAGTGCACCCTGAGGAAGATCAAGCAGAACAAGCGTGCAAAGCTGCTCTCTGGAGGTATAGAGAGGTAGGTTGTGATGTATGTGCCATGTGCTAGAATTTCCACCTAATCATTGATACCATTAGATCCAGGGCGAGATCAAAGATGAGTCTTGCGTACTGGCCTCTCTCCAGAAAGCGGACCGAATGATGGACCTCGCCGATCAGTCTCTTGCCCAAGGGGACAACAGTTCCCTCGCGGCAGCTCAACGACAAGCGGACTCGGCAAGGATGCTTGTAGAGCAAGCGAGGAAGTCACGACCTGCCATTCCCGGTTTACATGTGTTGGATATACCGCAATGGCGCATGTCTGACGTTCTGTTTGACACTGTCCTCACGGATCTTGATGCCCATCGGAAGATCTCGGCAGTGATATCAAAGTCCCAGCAAGAGCATGAACAGCTTCGGAAGGCGACAGGGCGGAGCCAAGTACGCTTGGATCACCTCGAAGTACGTGAGGAGCAAGCAGATGCTGAGTTGACCGAAGCAAGGAAATGCTTGGAAGAGCTGCGACGAGAAATTCTGCAACGCGCTGCAGACACGTTGCCGACGTACCAGCCAAGAGCGAGCGGTCCGCCCCCATCTATTGACGCGCTCTTTCCCAGAAACCCGGTAGCGGACGCGTTGACGAGCGAGACCGAATAGGCAGGAATACGGCAGGGTTCATGAGAAGAAGCCTAGCGGGTGTAGTGTTTGCTATGTAACGTCTGAAATACCAATAATTGCGAAATACAACGTTTGTGTGATTACCGATATTACTCACAATCTACTAACCACTCGGTATCTCATTGTTGACATTAACCCTATTTCAAACCTTCAATTCACCAACCGCATGTCATGCGACAATGACCATTATGCCTTGCACTCCCGCTCCAACCAGTCCCACACTTCTTTGCCAACCTTCTCCCCTATAGCGTCATCTCTGGGCTTGCCAATTCGCGCCCAAGGAATGCCGTAGTCTCCGCCCTTGACACCAGGTGCAGTGCCCAAATATAGTTCTGTGGAACAAGGAGTGAGTATGGTATCAGGTGATTTTGTTGGATCAATTCAATGGGACAGAGCTTACGTGTGAGAGCACCGAGTGCGGCCGGATATGTGACAAGGGGCTCAACCCAGCCCATCAATCGCACGAAGAAGGATTGTTTAAGATGTCGCGGTAGATCAGTCTTCAGGTCTGCGAGCACATATATCAGTGGTCGAAAATGTGGACGAGCGAGAAATGAAAGGGAGACTGACTGCCGGGGTTGCAGGATGTAGATATCAAGTGATCACCGTACCGCCTGTTCAATTCTTCGGCTACGATAATGTTGCCTATCTTGCTCTACAATCCGTGATGTTTTAGCATCTGTGCTACCCGGCAGACGAGAAGGAAGAGGACTTACTTGGCCGTAGAGCACCCAATTTCCGAGTCCGTTCCCGATACTACCGTCTTCCTTGACCTTTAAACTCTCCCAATCGATCGTCTTACTCGGCGCAAATCGGTGTCCGCTGGAGCTAGTGTGCACGATCCTCGCCTTGTTGACACCGTTCGAATCTTCCGACACTTTCAGCAAGATCGGCAGGAGGTTGGTAGCGAGGATCCAATGACCCATCACGTTCGTCTGCCATTGCAAGTCGTATCCGTTGTCGGTCTTCGATCCGGTGGGGGGGACCATGACACCAGCATTGCAGAAAAGAGCGTCAAGTTTCGGTTCCTTGTCTTTGAGTTCGTTTGCCGCCTTTACGGGAGATTGAAGGGATGAAAGGTCGCACTGGATGAACAATGGTTTTCGGGTTGTAGGTGGTGAATCGGAAGCGAGGCGCTCGACGGCGGCATCGAACAGACTCTCTTTTCGTCCGAGTACGTAGACTTTTGCATTCCTGTCCAACAACGCTTTCTATGAAAGGGAAGAGATGCCTGTCAAGATGCGAGGCAGTAATGATGCTGCTCGGCCGGCTTACGATCGTGTAGTAGCCTATTCCACCGTACCCTGTCACGGCCACCACCTTGCCGGTCATATCGGGCACATCTTGCGCTGTCCAATGCGGTTTGGGAGGGAAAGCTTCAGAGAGGAGCTCCATGATGTTTACGGGAGGAGGGTTCTAGTCGTTCAAAGATGATGTGTGTATACAGTGTGTGGGCTGAAGAACGGGGAGGGGGAGGAGGGGGGTTACTGCGAGTGAATGCCCTTATTTTACCCCGGGGCGATCGTCGCCGATCGTTTCAGTGGTTCAGTCCTATTCCTTGCTGGTTAGAATCTTGATCTGATCTGATCTGACTTCTTAATGTGGATCTTGCAGCAATATCTCCGAGGACTAAAGCAACATCCTCGCTCATATCATCATGTCAGCCCTTCCTACCCACCAAACCCTTCGCCAAACCATTCTGCGAAATGCCATCCCACTCGTCCTGCAACATTCGTTCACACGCTCGACCCTCCTTTCCAGCATCCGACAACTCCCGCTAGCGACCCCATCCGCTGAACCATCACCCGTACAGACACCGGAAGCCCTGATAGAGTCTCTCTTTGGACGAGGAGTGGAGCCGGAAAAGTCGCTCGTCAGGGAATGGGAGGCACAGGGCTTGCAGAGCATGAAGGATGCGTTTGCTGGTCGGTCGGTGGAACGGAGTGGTGGTGTGGTTGCTGTGACGACAGGGAGAGCCAAGGGAAAGGCGCAGAAGGTGGTGGATTTCCCGGCTTTGAAAACTGCGCTTGAAAGGAGGATTAGGTGGTCAAGTGAGACGGCGGGAGAGCATCTTGTACAGGTACGTTCGAAGAAGACTAAGCACGTCATAGACCTGTAGTCGTCTGCTCATATAATGTCGACTTAGGCACACTCACTGCTAGCGACCCCAACACACCAACTGTCTACGGCGATGCCTCGTCCCTTGACGCTGCTGGCATCACGTCTTGGCTCAGCGTTACGTCTCGATGCTCCGTACACGCCGCCACATGGTCCAAGTCATGAATCGCCGCCGCGTCATAATGGCAGCCGTGACGGGAACGGGGAAGCTCAGCGTGTACCAGCAATCACACTGCCTTTGGTCAACCCATTACCGTTGCTGCAATACGCCATAAAGATCGCGGATGAGGCGTTGTATGTGTCTGGCGCGGAACCAGAGACCGTGAGCGGTGAAGTATGTATCCCAAGCTTGCATAGGTGCCTTGCGTTTTTGATAACCTTTTTTGCCATCAGTTCGACTGGTATACACGGCGGCTAGGAATTGCAATGATTTACCTACACGCGGGCAAGTTTTCAAAAGCTGCTTATCCCGGATGTCTGGCAAGGCTGATTAAGAACATCCACGACGGTTCTTTTCTTACAGAATCGCACCTTCTGCATCCCCGCCCAACTGAAGCGATGACGATGGTAGATCCTCAATTACCTGCAGCGATCAAGCAGCTCGATGCCTCAATGGCGCGATACGAATTGTTATCCGCTGCCGGTGGACGACTCGCCGAAGTGCGGCACGAAATGGGCGAGTTTGGATGGTTTGTGTGGAAGAGCTGGGGCGGTTTGTTCAGGAGTCGCGGGTGGATACAGTAGCTTCGGATGGAAAGAGAGGCGAGCCATAGATACAAGAATATTTGTGCGTACAACCAGAGATTCATTCGATATACATGTTATGCGCGCGCCTGGCGTCATCTAGCAGCAATCACAGCTCTCGATCCATCGGTCGTAATGATGCCCGCACCTAAACCTCCCGGTTGATCAGGGATAACCTCTCCCTTCGGATTGACCTCGAGCATCGCATTTTCCGCCTTGGAGAGGAGGATGAAGGAATAGTAATTTGTGAGCGCGTAAAGTTGGTGGATCGCTCGAACGGCTCCCATGACGACGAAAAGGACGAGTACGGCGCTTCCGAGTCCCGCTGCGGCGATTCCTCCACCACCGCCCCCGTTGACGGGCATACGACCTCGATGAGTCCGAACGGGAAGTCCGAATGGTCCTGCGCCGCGTCCGAGCCGGAGGTTGTTTGCCACATGGAAAAATGGCATGACGGAGTGGGTGATCAAGAGGGTGACGAATGATGCCGAGCCAATAAGGGAGAGGCCGAGTGTGAATCGGGCGAGGAGCGGTCTGAGTAGGCCGCCCGTGTGTGCTGGAACGGAGAGGAGCGCAAAGGCGAGTGTATCGATGTGAAGCGGGTGAATAAAGTATCGGTAAACCGCAACAAACACGGCCGTCCGCGTTATCCAATCCCAACAAGATGCCACGAATCCAACACACGCCGCAACCACGCCCGCAGCTTCCCCATTCACGAACGCTCGGATGCTCTTGACGATCAACTCGAAAACGCCGCTCCCCGTACTGACGTACACCAATCCGCCGGGTAAACCGACGCGTACACCAGCGCCGATGGGGTCGTGTCGAAATGCTTCTTCCCATGGGATGTCGTGACCTACGGCGAGACGCGAGAGGAGGTCCGAAGCGGGTGGGTTGGGCTGAGGGTCGAACCTGGGCGATGAGGATGATGGGGGGATGTTAGCGACATGCGTGCGGGAGATACAATGATGCGTAACAGGAGCCGGCAGGCGCTCGGATTAAGAGTCGGGAAACACGAGACTACGTTCTGAATAGAGACAATAGACGTTGACCACCGTCTGTTTCTGAAAGGTTTGGCCCGGCTGTAACGGCCACGGCAGACTATGATTCAGTCCACTCAGGCTCGAAATTAAAAGGTTCTGCATCAGACCGCCCTACGGTAGCCTGCAAATTCCCCTTCGAGCCGCGGTTCCGCTCCTCACCTCATCCCATCTCACTCCACCTTCCTGAACCCTGTACGCTTCACTGCACTTAGTCGCCGGTCGCACTCACCCTAATGTGTCCCCATAAGGCCCAACTACAATCCTCCTCAATCCCCTAAACCTCAACAACCAATGCAGTACCGACCCAACAGCGAGTGCGAGCGTGATGAACAATGCAACCGACGTGATGATTCGGATCGGAGTGCTTGATGCGAGTCCTAGAATTCTTGTACGCCGGAGACGGTAGCGGAATCCACACCTGTCAAAAGCAAAAGTCAGCGAGTGGCTTAGAAGGACTATGGGAAAGACAACACTCACGCACTGCATTCCATGAATGCTTTCCTATTCCTCCCGGTCCCGCGCCACTGCTGGAGACACCCAACATGAACATGCCTCATTGACCCAGAACAGAGGCACGGGGAGATCAGACGCCCGCAGTCTGCCTCTTCGTCCGTTCCACCGAAACAGATCCGGCATTGACGTTCTTCTTCCACTTGGCCGTTGGCTGATTCCGAGGCGGGTCGGGGTGATGGTGAGCGCGAGCGTGGGCGATCATGTTGGACAGGCTGAGGGGAGAGGAGACCATCTACTTCGTCTTCCGAGTCGTATGGATCATACATGGTTGTTGCAGGAATGTGGAAAAGGGACCAGGGGTCGAAGAGGTGGAAGAGATGATGATGATGACGGTGATCAAGGTAGGGCGCATAGCCGGAGACGCGGATTCAAAGAGGGAGGTCGTTGACAATTCGGGCAGCCCTCTCTTCTTATATCTTCTTCTTCCTCTTCTTGATTTCTTGATTAAAGCGTGTTGCGTTACTTGCTGGCTCTCGAAAAGGGCAAGGTGGCCATCATGGCTTCCAATGCGTATGCATCGACCTCCAGACACACACTCGATATTCCGGAACTCCTCCTACCCGACAATGTCGCCGCACCACCACCACCGCCTACAGTCCCGCCGCCGGTATCAACCCAAGCACGCAAGGAAACCGACTTCCAACGATACCTCGCCGGCCAAAGTGTCATGAAATCCGGTCTGACTCGTGATCAAGCGGAAGTGAACAAGATCATTGCGGACGCCAGTAAAGATTCCAGGTTTTTCAAGAGGGAGAAGGAAAAGGACGAGTTGTTGGTCAAGCGGATTGAGGGGTTGATGCGCAAGGTGCGTCTCCCGTATAGGCTGGCTTGAAGTGGTGAGGAGGATGGAGGAAGCTGATCCGCATGATCCGTGGGTAGAAAGAGGAACTGGAGAAGCGTGCCAACTTGCCAAAGCTGGAAAAAGAGGCAAATGAGATCGTTAGTTCCTCTTCTTTTTCTCCTGGTCTTGAGGATATCGCCTACCCTGACTCTGTCTCGCCACCGCTAGATCGCAAGACTCGAAGCGACGCGGGATCTGTCGCAGAAGATTGTACATGTCGACCTGGACGCATTCGTAAGTCTCGCCATTCCCTGTGTGACATCGTTGTGCCTTGCTGATCACAAGTTGGCGATTGGTAACAGTACGCGAATGTCGAAGAGAAGCGAGATCCGAGCTTGAAGGGGAAAGCATTTGCAGTGGGAGGGGGCGTATGCACGACTGCGTCCGTGAGTATTCGTTACCTTTTGCAGAGCTCGCTATCCGCACTCCGTTGTTGAAGCTGACACTGCGTCTTTTCCGTCCTCTTGCAGTATGAAGCGAGAAAGTACGGCGTCCGATCCGGGATGGCAGGCTTCATCGCCAAGAAACTATGCCCGCATTTGATCTTGTGAGTCGCCTTGTTCTGGTTGCGTGGGAGCTTGGACTCATATGCGTTGGTTGCACGTGGACAGCGTGAAGAACAATTTTGCGGATTACTCAGAGGCGTCGAAGCAGGTTAGGGAGGTTCTTGCTCGCGTGAGTGCAGGTTATGAAGGAGGGATAATGAACGTTGGCTGATCTCGTGGAGATGTAGTATGATGAAAACCTCGCGATGGCTGGACTTGACGAAGGTTACCTCAAGTACGTATCATTCTTCTACCCGTTAAACCTCCTTTGCTCACCCACAACCCGCTCAGCATCACACCGTACATGTCGCTCCACGAACTGTCCGCATCCGACGTCGTCTCACATCTCCGTGCAGCAGTAGAAGCCGAAACGGGCCTCACCATCTCCGCGGGAATCGCTCCCAACAAACTCCTCGCCAAGATATGTTCAGACAAGAACAAACCAGATGGACAGTTCGAGTTGGAGGGGGATGCAAAGGTTGTCAAGGCGTTTATGAGGGATTTGCCGATTAGGAGGGTGCCGGGTGTAGGAAGGGTCGCTGAGCGGATCTTAAGCAGTATGGGCGTGCAGGTACGTTCCACTAGATCAAGAAAACATACGCGACGACTGATAGCGCGTGAACAGACGTGCGGGGATGTATATACCCACCGCGCGGTAATCAATCTCATGGACCATCATCTCGGCCTTCAGGGGTTACTGAAAGCGTACCTAGGGATCGGGAGTAATGTCGTGCAACCAGGGAGGAGGGAAGAACGGAAAAGCGTCGGCTGTGAGCGGTATGCACCAATACACACCCACCACCTGCACTTTGGCTGCTGTATTGTCTTGAACTGATTCGTTGGCTCATGTACGGCAGGACGTTTTCAGACAAATCGAATGAGGCGGAGATCTTGGAGATGCTTGAGCATATTGCGCAGGAGCTTGAGAGGGACCTTGCTCGTACCGGGTTCGCGGGGCGTTGCGTGTGCGTCAAATACAAGGTGGGTCGGCAAGTTTGTTTAGCTCTCGGTGTTAGACAACAAGCTGATTCGATATCGGGTGTAGGCACATACGTATGAAGGTGAATATCGCTCGTAGCTGTGGATAGTGCATTTGTTCTGATTAAATGCGTTGTCCGTCTAGTCAAAACGCGACAGGTATCGCTAAGCAAGTTTGTCAACACTGCCGCCGATATATACCCGGTGCGTGTTTGACTTCTCGGTTTGACCAACTAAAATACACTCATTCTGCCCTCGCGGTTACAGCACGCCAAAGAGCTGTTGGAGAAAGAATTCCCGTTAAAAATCCGACTACTGGGTATTCGAATGACGCACCTGAAGGATTTGCAGGGACCGCAAGGCGGGCTGGACAAGGTAAGCATGCGGGAAGACTTCCTATATCCCGACATCGAGCTCATACAGTTGTACGTACAGTACCTTGCAGAAACTGCGCCGAGGAAGAAGAAACGTTCGCGCAGCGCATCACCCGACTCGGATCACGACGTCCGCATCATTTCCTCCGACGCCGATCACGACGATATCCGTCGCCAACCATCCGAGTCTGCATCACCTCGACACTCAGCGCTGGGTATCAGTTGCTCACACAGCCTCACATCTGCACTCAACTGCCCGATCTGCGGGACGACCTTAAAAAACGGGACAACGAATATAGATCTGAACCGACATATCGATGCTTGTTTGCGTGCGGCGTCACCTGAAGTTATCAGCGACGACGACATTGAGATTATCAAGGTCTCTCGAATGGTCGCTCAAGCTTCACCAGCACAAAAGCGCTCAAAGAAGAAGGTGAAAGCGAAGCCGCCAGATAAGTTGCAGGATGCGTTTCAGCTAATGATGTCGGGAAAATAGCCTCGTCAACAGATTGTACTGAAGATCAATGCCGAGGTTTCTCACTTTATCAAATGTATTTCCATTCTTCATGCTGTCAGCAGTTTCGCCATCGCGTATCATCGCTACTGTAGCCCCGGCAAGAAAATGTCCAACCCTAAATGGATTCAAATTCTTGGGGACGTGGTATCACAAAGTCATCCAGAGGCAAGCCAGCGGCGGATGGTGTAGGACGATATCTTACTTTGGTGGCGGTATAGAATGATAGGGGTAATCATACGTTTCTAGCTCGACCAAATAAGGGTGCCGTCAGCGTTGTCAATTGTTACAGTCAATGATAGCATGGCATTCTTTCATCTGAGTGACTGCACCGCCCAACCAAAGATTGATTGAATAGGGCGTACCCCTTGTGTTGGTCTCACTCATTGCACCATATGTATTGGGTAGATTTTAGACGTCAATCTGAGTGAAATGACCGGAAGCCTATTCTGTGAAAGGCGGGCTAGAGCTAGTTTTTTGAAATCTCCCATATCTTCACCTTGTATCTTCACAGTCTTCCTCAGCCTTGCGGGATGCTCTCTTGGCAGAAAATACATTCCACACGATTCGTCAGGAACGCGGGAACGGTCTGCTGCTTAGGTGAATTTCATTTGGGAGAAACAAACGATGAATGAGTTTCAAACATCTAGTCAAACAGTTGTTTTTTGATTAATTCGACCGCAATTGTTCTGAATTCCAAAATAATTCGAAAATAATTTTACAAAAAGCATTCGACCAAAATAATTTCGATTGATTTTGAAGTGATTTTACAAAAAGATTCGGCTCACTCGAGATAAAACCGAGCATAAACGATGCACGGCTCGATTTTCGAAGAGTGTCGGTGCCCTGCGACAATCTTACGTTCCAGAAATGTGCATTCGCAGGCTCTGAGGTACATGTGCGTCATCAAAGCCTGCGAAGCTGTATAAAGGCAGAATTACTAGACGACTAGGAACAGTGTAGATGCTTACGCATTCAGAACATTGGCCCTATGTCAAAGTGCTAAGGATCTAGCTCCGAATATTGCAGTGCCGATATCGCATGCTGGACCATCTGTACATCATACTACCATTTTTACGTATCTATCACAGTCTTCACCAGAGGTTGATCGTGAACTCACTTGACCGCATATGAACACCGCACACGTAGTCCAGCAATCATCACTCACATACTACAGTAATTCACACCTTACAAAACCCGTCATCGCATTCTAAAGGTTGCCTGGGGTAGATATGGAGAACTTCACTGCCAAGGCGAGTATGTCCTACCAGAGACAGATATCATAATCTTATCGTAATTCGGATGGTCTGCATTTAGAAAGAGCTTTTCAAGCTTAAGATCCAGTACATGGCTCTTCAAGAGAGGCACGATCAAGTTGTGCAAGACAACCTTGACGCACGAGAGTTTATCAGTGCCCATAACGCAACGATGAATGATGCGTTACAGCAGGAGATCGAGGTCAGGGGGACGAGAAGAGAGGTCGGCCGACAGCTTGACGCCATGAGGCCAGGCGTTTGACCTTTGCAGAGAGATATTTGGACGCCAGCACGACAAAGAAGCAATTTGCTGAAAAATACAAGGAAGGTTTAGTTCATGGGCAGATAAGATTAAGGATTTAAAAGCTGAGCGTGAGGGTCTTTGGGACACCATTGCGGACCAGCGCGAGAAGGTCAGAAAACAGATAAAATGTTGCATATCCAGATTGAAGAAGGACTGAACAAGGAAGAGAAGAGTGCGAAGCGAAAGAAGCAAAACTAGCTCGTCACTCCCGAATTGGTATTATAAACAGTTCTCTACGATTATAACATGTACAGTTGCTCCTCGCTCTCATCCTCTCAACATACCCCTAGAGGTGTCGACCAGAATTTCTACCTCCCCACTCCAGTTGTGGATCTTTCGCCTTTTCACTCTTCCAACTACCGCATCGAGAGCTTCCACTTCAACAATTTGCAAATCTCCCTCCTGTCTCAAGATCTTCCGGGGTTGCTCATTTATTCCTTGTATCAAGCTCTCAGCCATGAAGGGTTGGATGACAGCCCTGCAGTACGCTTCATCCTCTATCTCGAATTTGAGGAATTGCTATATATGACCCCATTGCTGTTCTTCAACGAACCTAGCATCTGGATTGACAAAATGGCCATTTCTTTCTACCCTTTGAGTGTACTACAGATAGAAGCTTGTCTGAGTGTCTGCGCTCTTTGGGATAGCGATAGGAAAAGGGAAAAAACCCTTACAGTTGCCCACGATGCGTCTCTTGAATTACGAAGGTCACCTTGTTCTTTAAAGATGCGCCACCGCTGGTTACCTAGGTCAGAGCTGTGATGATATGCCCTCCAACCCTCGAAGTAGACATCAGCGAGCTCGGCGACCTCTATCGGGCGTAGATCCCCGGCATGGTATGCTTCGTCCGTGTAGCGACACGTTTCCAAGTGTAACGCGACTGTCTCTGACATGGCTCTACTTGGCGACCATCTAGCTGCTTCCGCTTCGACTTAGGGGTTAGGGCTGAAACTGATTGTCGGAGAATTCGGCCTTCGGCTAGTCGTTGCCTCTATCCGGATGATCGAGCCACAGCAACGAGTTCGCGTCCTTTATTTCGTGATCGACGACGTACTTGATTAATACTGTGGATTGCCATAGTTCACCAGCTAGTCAGCGTTCTTTCTCGTTCAACTGGAACAACTACTCACATCCTCTCGGGCACTCCGGCAGTCCATCCACGCCATTACAACAGTTTTTGTGGCGCGGTTCCTGAGCAGCGAGTCGTGACATTTCCACAAGATCCTGAAAGACGCGGTTGAATTGAGTTTTCGACATCTGCTCTTGAACCTCCATCTTGCCCTTGACGAGGGAAATAACAAATGATCGGGAGCAGGCGGGACTTTGGTGGAGCCAACGACGTATTTACGCCATACCTTTGTAAGGCACGCAGTAGTGGAGTTACTCTAAGTCCAGTAGTACTTGGACACCAACCAGCTCTGTTACTATAGCTGATGTTAATGTAGAAGTTGTATAGCAAGACTTATGATAACCACTGAGTGTTTACAGTATCAAGATGATACACAAGGTACTAGGTTCGTGTGATGATGTTATCTACGACTAGCGGTAATGTGTAAGCTGGTTAAGTTGATGATCGAAGTGATTGAGGTTAAAAGGCTAAGTACAAAGTTGGTACAAGGCCAGTCACGCTTCTAGTTACTCTGGTAAAGCGTGTCATAAGAAGTCATAGAGGCGAATATTACAACTGAGATAGACGGCTATATATACACGTTTTGGAATGGTGGCGAAGGTCAGTTTGCCCTAGGTAGCCCATGAAGTCTCTAGGGTAGGTGAGTTGTTGCATTGTTAGCTGCATCCTTTGCAGTGTCAGCTTAAGCAATGGCGAGACGGGCAAAGGATTGTGGCAGAGCGGGCATAACTGGCATCGCTAGAGGAGCGCATAGCGATTAGCTAGAGGCTAAGTCCTCCTTAGGCAGAGTCGGCAGACTTTGGCAAGCGCAGCAAGCGGGCAGGCAAAGTTGGCAACTTAACGGCCTATGAGATTCCGATTAGATGTGGTTTGTGACGTGTATATCCGGCCAACAGTAAGCCTTTGTAAGCACTGACGGGCTTGAGCACAGTGAGCGGTAGCTCAGCTGTGCGAGGTAGGGGAATCAGTTCGGCTTCTGTGTCATTTACAACAAGTTCCGGTTCTAGGCTTCACGGCGATATTATTACAAGTCAGTTCAGTTACAAAGCTATTCAGTTCCAAGTCCAGAAGGCTACTTTTGTATTTGGTTTTATCTTTTCAGCTACCAGTACAACAGTAGTGTTCCAAAAGAATTCCAGACAGGTTCCAGCCTTCTTCTTCTTCTTCTCGTCCTACTCGATGGCCTGCCAGACTCGGAAGAGAGGGGCGATGGCAGCCATGGGTGCGGGAAGGCCGTAGCCAGGAGGGCTGTGTACGTAGCATCAGTCTCCTTAACAACCTTTAAGCGGGAATCGGGCTGCAGAAATGCGAGCCGCTCCCAGAAAGCCCCGCAATGTATATGGTTGAGCCTTGCTACGCTTCTTTTAGTTTATTTTTCGAAACGTGAGAGTGATAGTAGGGGCAACTTCCCTACCGTCGCCTTCTATCCACTCGGCTGGGTTATAGTCTCGGGTTTTTAGCTGGACAATCTCGTCGGTTCCTGCCATCAAAAGCCATCTCATGCACAGGTAGGCCGCCATATATACAGTAATTGCGCACAGCGCGATCCATCGGGCGAGTGCTGGCATCTCAAATCGACGTATTTAAGGATCATTTCCTGATCAGCGGGAAGCGTCGGACACGCCTACCCCCGAGATAATGTTGGTCAGCTGTTTGAATATGCAAGAGGCAAATGAATGTGCAAACCTGGCGGGTAACAACCGTTTCATCCTTGTTCTCCTCCTTCGCCACCGCGCCCATAATCTAAATGACTCTGGCATCATTGCAGGAATTCCCGAACCACTCCTCTGCCCTTTTCTTCTGCATGCCCGGTTGCGAAAAACTGTCATCAGACTCCGAACATGCATACCATAGACTCGAGCTCAACTTACTTCGGCTGCATTACCCCATACTGTCATGTGCTCTTCTTTGAGCGCAGCTTTGATTATTGCAAGAGTGCTATAGCGAACCTGCATTGACCGTTCCCTAATGTAATAGAAGACCGTTGCGGCCATACGATCTGACATCACGGTGAGGGGGTCGGATAGATCTGGAGTTTCCTTGTCGTGCGATACTTGATATTGCCGATTGTACTCTGTCATCCGTCTGCATCCTGTACCCGCTGGTACCTCTCTTTGGCGTTCTCGAGGGCGGCCGGTGCGATTCCTCGAGAGGTAGGCTGCCGTACTGGCTGACTGTCTTTGGTAGCCATTCTATGACGGATGATAAAACAGAGATACCGTAGAGGAATTAGATCAGACGCAAACGCAATTATACCAATTGACCATTGGATTAACGTCGTTTCAGAGCATTGGTTGCGATCTTCTGTCTGACAGTCGTGACGGCCGCACGTGCTGGTTAACCTGTGTGCATCTGAGGATAATCAGAAGAACCTGCGGCTATGTCACTTCGCATTTATCTGAGGTCACCCCTGGAGGCCTCCTCATGGATATGAAGGGACTCGCACTAGGATGTAGTCGTCGAGGGACTATAGATACATGGTGTTTGATGTATTGAGCAGGGCAGATTGAAAGTCTCTGAAACATTGATTGAGCACGCTTAATACCTCTCATTCTACAACTGCGCTCAAGAGAGAACAGGACTAACGCTAAGACTGACGACAAGGCAGTGGGTTCGAACCACTAAGCTACAGTTCGACAACAAGTGACTATAGTATTGACATATGATCTTGCTCTGAAGAGCAAAACAGATTACGAGATGAGGGAGAATCGAGTCTGAGAGCTCGCTATATATACTGGGTGGAAAGTGACGATGATCGGGGTCGATTGCGACCCCGATGACCGACGATGCATCTGTCAGGTGATGACAATATGTCAGGTGATGCTGCATGATAACTGAAGTTAGTGATGACAATCCGGCGGTCGAGAGGTATTGGTGCTGGAAGGCAATTCGAAGAATACATCGACGGATGTCGGGCGCGCTGGCGATATCAAAGGAAGAGAGGGTTCTTGGACGTGATTTACCGAGGAATGATGTTGGCCAAATTTCGCCAACGTGCTCGCACGGTGCAGGTGCTCTCGGTGATGCACGCGGTAATGATGAAATGTAATCAACTGTGGCTCACCGTTAGGTATCGGGCCGCATATCAGGTATTTGCAGAAAACCGTAAGAGTCCCGGTTCTACAAGGTCAAATTCGCTCAGCACGGACGTTACGTTGGGCCATAGCGTGCAGTTACCGAATGTCGGGCTCGGCCGAATCACGTGCGCGGATGCAAGGTATTGAGGGCTTGAGAATTGGATCGGAGCTTGGAGGTCGCTGTTGTTTAAGATGAAAATCGCTGTACGGGCGTAGCTGATTGCCGAATTGGTGGCCAGCTCCGAGTTTCGGAGAGTAACATTTCTCCCAGTACTGCTTTCATTCAACATGTACACGGGCAAGAAACTCACGGCGGGCGAGGAGGCAGGCTTTTCTCGGATTGTACTGGGTATCAGAGCAGGACGAGAATCAATCTGCCGAGAACGCGAACGGCCACGCGACCGCGCTCGCAAGACGGGTACACAGTCAGGGATCATCGATACGCCCGTATCGTCTTTCCATACAAGCCCGCGCCACTGAGCGAGACGTACTGCCTGTCGCCATACAGAGGTTATCCCCAATTCGAAGACATCTTTCAACAACTCGTCCGACACGAAGGCGAGCGCTGGCTGCTGGCCATCTTGCAACATCACAGAGATGAAAAGATCGAGACCGAGGATGCCGAGAGGCGTTGTAAATTGCTGGTGACCGTGAGACAAGCTCAGTTCAACGCCGAGCGCTGGGGTCGACGCATTGCGACATTTCCGTCCGAGATTGGTGAGATCGATGAGATGGAAAAGGCGAAAGTGCTTTCAGATGAAGCACACGCACCCCAGAGGAAGATGGATAATGATGACGGAGTTGGACCCTATGAGGGTAGGGTATCGAAAAAGAGAGCTTCGTAGGTCGACGTTTGTAAAGGTAGTATTAACCCATGAAACTTCATCTTGTACCATATGCAGTCTTTGAATATTCTCCGTGCGATCGGTGACATCAATTGCTGCATTCGGCGTTTCTTGATTCGCCAGACTCGCCATGGATATGTCGAGCGACGTCGGATGAACCCCCATACGCGCCACCAGAGATCATCGGTGATTCACGAATAAGGCGGAGATCAGACTGAGAGCTGACTAAGATGTCTGTGTTCATTGGTGAAAATCGAAGAACGGGGTGTGTTCGTGTCTTGAAGTCGAAGAAGGGGTGAGCCGCGATATACAGGCAAGGCGAGATGAAAGCAGGGTCGGTAATCGCGATAGACCAAAACTTGGATGTCGTTGGGGATTCTCGGAAGGCGAGTAAGCTAAGAGAAAGATAAGAAACGCCATGACTTTCTTTAGATATACGACCTGCAGGAGTCTGAGCCGTAGGTTAGAGATGAAACGTACCTTCGTATTATCCTTAACGAACCGTTCCTCTTTGTGCTCTTCTTCTTTCATTGGTCCAAGCATCTCTTGTTAGTCCATACCGATATGCCACCGCGAAGCCTGCTGCCCCGATGTGTCGAGAGCTTTTAAAGGTGCGCTTGTACCGGATGTGTCGAGGTCCGAGAAATCAAAACCTAGCGAATTGTTGTCCTAGCCGAAAAGATTGTTCCCCGGTGCATCTCCTTACCTTCTATCTCACGTTTGGCTAATAAGGCCACCGATGGAGTATCTTGAGATCCGAAAACCACACCGTCTCGGACTATAGCACTACTAGTACGGCCTGGAGGTCGAGGATGCACACTAGCGAACACTCTTCAGCTGGACTGCTGAGATGAAGTTGATGAAGCTCTTTGGATGATTGGCGAGATGTCCCGGCCGTGCCGTGCCGTGCCCGGTTTCGGGGTGAATAAAATTGTTCATCGTCATGCCGATGGCCATATTTATATGCATATCCATATTCACAAAATTAGGCTTTTATTCATATTTATTTAGATATGGATAATATATCCATCTTTCGCTCGATAAAATGAATACTCCGCCGCTATTTATTCATTCTTACGCTATCTATTCATTCTTACTGAGGATGCTGCTATTCATATTCGTATTCATATCCAAATCTGAATGAATAATCGCGTATATTCAGTATAGTCATATTCATTCGAAACTCTGCGTGCAAGCCAGTATAAATTTCATCATCTTGATCTTGCCAGTACTGTTTCCACGCGGTAGAAAACCGTAGATCACGGAGCCCACCACAAGGGATGTGCCGAGTGTATCCGTAATTGATGTCACGAACTGTAGGTCTGAGTAACCTGAGCGCTACGCCGGTGCTACAGTCTCTAGGCTGTGTGAGAGCATTGCTCACGCGAGCTCTCGGGCATTTATCTTGGGGTGTTGTCCAAAGGGACTACGGCGTGTATGATCCCAGGGGAAATCGGGATACCTTCCAAAGTCTTCACCTGCTACACAAATGCTCATCATGTAATCTGAAATCTGTCTACAAGGTGCCTCCTACACGCTGTATACACTACGGGAAATTTGAGTGAGCACACCTCTACATCATGGTGGAGGTCGGGCCAACAGAGCTATTACCTCTACCTACACGGGTATATTCAGTGTCACACCTTTGCGGAGATATTTCCCTGCGAGTCATCGTGAAAGCTTTTACGCAACGCTTATAGTTATAATCTTGATATATTTCCTTTCCCTGACCTGCGGTGAGTTTACCCTCTATTACAACTCGGAACTCTATTCAAAGCATTGCAGCGCACACTCCCTCCAGCCCCTCCGTCATTTCGGATCTCAGCGTACTGTACTCCTCCGGCCAGCCAGGATACGCGGTTCGTGTCGAGAGATTCCGCCTTTCTGCGTTTTTGCAACAGTGTCACTGATGATCTCCCTTCTATGTCCCCTTTCGGGATCCCATCAACCTCACCGAAGGCCAGCTGGTGATTAGAGTGGACGACCTTGAACTATCATACGCTGCACTGTTGAAGACGGAAGCTCGGGCAGTTGACGACGTAAGCTACGATTATCTGCGTTGCGTACAAAACACATTGTGGGGATATGGTATCTGATAGCCGACAATGTCTGTTCAAAGTGTGTGAAAAAGGATGCAATCATCAAGCAGCACCTAGCCGAGCTGCAAACGGTGGGGAAAACCCACCTTATACAGACCAAACTGACAGAACGCGCAGTTTTGGAGAGCTTGCGGGCTGCTCAGAGCAACATAACACAAAAACAGTGCTTGAAGGATATGGAGGAGAAGATTGGGTGTTTGGAAGGTCGAGCTAAGGAACTCGAATCTCATAACGCGATATGGGCCGAGAAGTTTGTGATGGAGGTGTTGGAGGGCACGTGAGTCCTTGAAAGAGAAAGAAGTGCAGTTGGCGGACGCGTGAAGGATTGCCCTTGATTGTCAGATGGGGCTGGCCGCGGCAATGATTGCCAAAACAGATCAAGCGCGGCGTGAGGAGAGGTTGAAGCAAATGGTCGGGGATCTTAAGAAAAGTTGAAGGGTAGAGAGGAAGATGTTTACTTTTTGGAAATGCACACTATTTGCGGCAAGGAGCATATTCAGAATCTGAAGGCAGACGTGGAGGAAAAGAAGGTGCAGATTGACCTTCTGCAGGGCGGTCTGACAAAAAGAAATCAGGAAGTTAGGGCGTTGAAGGTGGAGCTTAAGGCGAAAGAAGTGAAGATCAAAGGCTTCATAAAGGCAGAGAGGGTTACAAGGCAGGATGTAGAGCGATTCGAAAGGAAAGACGAGGGAAGGAAGATAGAAGAAGCTCTGAGCAGTAAAGGGCGGGGGTGAAGCGATTAGGACAGGAGAGAAGCGACCGAGGTCGGTCGCGGGGTGAGTGTCCTTTCTTAAAGAATGATAGTTGGCTAAGCTGACGATGCAGATGACAGTGTCATCCCCTTGTCTACCATCAACGTCACCATGGTCGTCGCTGATAGCGAGCCTGAAGAGATCCTAGAAACGTCGTGTGATAATTGAGGATCAATGTCATATGCGTTGTCGGCAAGGCCGTTCTTTGCGAATACAATGTGTTCATGAAAAATCCATCTCCGCCCTTTGCGCATCCAAAGAAGTCTCGACTATTACTTCTCCCGCATTCACGGACGTTGACAACCTCACACGCCCAGCGATCGCTGTGATGGCATTGACATCCAAGACCTGCAGTGCATGTGCAGCCGCACCGGTCGGAATCAGAGTCGTCGGGCAAAATTACATGTTTCCGCGGGCGATTTCTTTGATACGATGTTCAACGTCATAGGGCTTGATGACTGCAAGCTGTACCTCCCCTCCATTCCATTGACATAAGTGTCTGCCATCACTCACCGATCGTTTCGTTATTTGCAATCAGCGCGCCCAAAGTGATCGGAGTCGCCCCGATCATCATCCCTTCCCGCTCAGTATATAACGAGCTCTCAGACTCGATTCCCCCTCATCTTGTAATCCGTTTTGCTCTTCAGAGCAAGATCATATGTCAATGCTATAGTCACGTGTTTTCAACTATAGCTTAGTGGTTCGAACCCACTGCCTTATCATCAATCTTAGGCTTAGTCCTGTTCTCTCTTGAGGTCGTTGTCGCACCCAAGTGTTGAGTCTTAGCTCAATAGCCTCCCGTTCGTGACACTAGACCGCCGAGCTTTACCGGGAGAGACATGATCTCCACGTCTCTAGACAGAGGGTCCGGAGGGCCGGATGCACTTCGCAGTCGAAGGGCGGCCTTCCAGATGATTGAGTCCAGCTTTTCCCATTCCGATTCGAGATCCCCCGAGTAGAGACAGCGTTGAAGGTGCCGAAGGTCTTGCTGCATACACTGCGCCGGATTCACCAGTGTATGCCCCTGAACGGAAAAGTATCAGCAAAGAGGTAAGACCATGTAAATTCAGTCTTGGCTCACCGGCAACACTGGGGATGGGGATCAACGGGTGCGCGGGGTTGACGAGATGGAACGGACGTTCCGAGTTACGGAAGGAGCCGATGAGGCCATATACTGGAGCCAACGAAAGTTGTGGATGCCAATATCGCATAAGAGCTACGAGCAGTTTTTGAACAATTGTATCTTGTGCCGAGCGGCCCTCGCTGTTCATACAGTACAATTGGCATTCAGTTCCTACAGAGATGATTACCATCTCATCGCAAAATCATACAACAAGTCTGAGGGGATCACTAGACACAGCTATTCAGCGCTGTTGTCGATATCATCGTCATTTTCGTCTTCCCCCTTCAATCCTTCCGCCTCCAGGTCAGACAGGTAGTCTGGATCTGTCCCGAAAGGTTATTGTCTGAGAGCGTCGATATATAGCTTGATTGCAACACCGTATCTTCGTAGTCCCGCTTTGATTGCACAAGCCGAGAATCTTTTACAGATCTCGGCGCTCGCGAATTTCTCCCCGTCTTCACCGCTCGGCCTCTTCCCCTGTTGGTCGATGACGAGTAAGTCGAGCTTGAGCTTGATGAACGCTGGAGCAATGGATCGCAGAAGGAAGGGTGCAGTCCAGTCGCCTCCGTGGATCTTGTCCTGTCTCTCCGCGACCCGGGCGCGATTGGTCATCGATGTGGCAGTCAAAGCGAGAAGTTCCCTCATCGTCAGAAAAGTCGTATTCGGTCGGACTCTCTCGACCCACGTTTGCAATAGTCGCTTGACGTCGGATTTACTGGGGCCGTCTAAGGGCTAGTTGAGCTCTGCCTTGATCTCGGGATCGGTGAGGTTAAACAGCAACTGGACTTCAAGTCCCTCTCGATTCATTGCATTGATTGCCTGCACCGATCGTTGGTCACATACCGTCGCCATGTTGGCGATAATGAGTAGATGTTCTCCACACGTTCCACAACTTCTCTTTCTTGTATTTCCGAAGATTGCCGTCCAAAAGAAATCGGTCGGATTTGATCCAGAACGCGACCGCTAGCATACTGCTCACCGGCGAGATCGATGAAAACTCCACTGCAGGAGGGCCTTGTCTCATAATGTAAGCCTGGATCGATTGAACAGACGTCCGAAACAGTCTCGCGACTATCTTCTCCAGCAATTTCATCAACCGATGGTCGTTTTTATCAAGGAGATTCTTGGCAAGTGTTTGGGCGTTGACGCGTAGCGGATGCAGAGTGTGTAGTTTGACACTATAGGTATCCGTTGGCAGAATGTCGGAACTACATTCAGTACGGGAAGATCGAGCTTCGCTGAGCAACTTACATTTGGAGAGCTTCATCAGCATCGGGAGGCCTGTATTTCTTCGTTCCATTCGAGTGATTCATGAATTCAAAGTTCGAGGATTCGGGCAGCTTCTTCCGGTTGATTAAATCATTGAGGACTATTCGCAAAGCGTCACCGTGACCCTCATCGTTCTTCGCCGGCTTCAGAAAGAAGCGGACGACGTCGTGTTACATAGTGGTTGAGGGGTAGGGGGTATATCCAAATGAGAAACATCCAGGGAGCAGCGAAAGTCGTTTCATGACGAGCCCGCGGCAGCGAAGTTCCGAACTGATTTGATATGTTACAACAGTTGACACACACGATAGCGTAGCTTCTTTACGCTTTCCACCGTCGTATGCATCGTAATATCTGCCACAGATAGCAACTCGGAGTATGCGACTTACCGTTGCATACTATGGCCAACTTGGACCTCTCGGGTGCCGCACTGTTCAAATGTTGAACCTCCCCAAAACAAAGTTATGTTGGCGGAGTATGTATGGTGAACTTGGACCTCTCAGTGGCTGCACTGTTCAGATGTTGAACATCTCCATAACAACGCTATGCTGGCTGACTAGTAGTCACCTCCTCAGGTGATGTCGTGTTTAGTTACGGAACATAACAGCTGCGTCTGAAATAAGGAGCCTAGAAATTGTGCCTCGGGTGGTGCCATGTTTAGATGCGGAACATTGGTAACATTGAGGATCCCAGGATGCTCGAGTACGAGATTTCTTGGTTCCGCGCGCGGCTTCAGTTTGCTCTCAGGTGGTGGCATGTTCAGATGCTAAACATGGCCGCTCCTAGGATGTTTACTCGAGCGCATTCTGTTTGCTTCCGCCAACGCGCAAGTTCTCAGTAGCTGCATTTTGTGTTATAGTAAGATTGGAGGGTAGGTTCAACCCCCTGAAAGTGCACATTGCCGGCCACACTTTTTTGGACTTTTGCCATTTTATCAACATGCCTCGAGTTTGGACTTGGAAACAAATTGGCTGTCAGTCGACCACTATTCACTGATGTGTCTGCGTGCACATCTTCACAACACAGTCCATCTTTGCGATCGACTTTTTGCGCGCGATCGACTTTTGCGACGTGTCGCGCGTTATATAGATAAAGATGGGATGGGGTGACCCCTCTGGTAGGCACATCAACAATTAATAGCTTGTGATGTATAATGCGTTTTGCCGATGTCAAACAGGACCCGCTCTATAGTGATATGCCCGCGGGCACATCGTCCAAATGTGCTCGCGTCGCGCTAAAAAGTGTCGGCGGCCGCGAGCGCGCGGCTCACTCTATAGTGATGTGCCCCGCGGGCACATCGTCAAAATGTGCTCGCTTTCCGACTAAATTTCTGCGGCGGCCGCGGGGGACACTTTACAGCCATGTACCTGCGGGCACATGGTGACCCCGCTATAAACTCAAACATCCACACCAAGCTCGCTTGAGCTCAGATCTTCAATATCCTTTTACTCGGGTTGATATTATGCATTTCACCTATCAATCATACATAATACGCAGCATCCACGTCGATACAATTCTCCGCGGTTGTACCTCTACCCGTTCTCCGACGCTTCACCCCACCCTTCTTGGGACCAGCGACATTCACAACCGCATTACGCTCGGACCTGTTCAATTCAAATGAATTAGGTTTTCTCTCGAAGTCACCAGTAAGCTACTCACTCGCAAGCAAAGTACCCCCAGCTCTTGTCTCCCATGTTGTAAGTATTCGGGTCAACGATGTCCAAGTGCTCGTCGTCTTCGAGCGAAGACGGATTCAGCACGTTCCAGGTTCGACATTCTGTACAAGATACCGCATCGTGTTGGGGATGCCAGTAGTCGTGTCCAATTCCCGTCCTCGTGCCGGAAGGCAAAAAGTGAGCGGCGGTAACTTCCTTTCGCAACACCATGTACGCTCTTTCCGACAAAATGGTGTGGTAGTTATCTACCATCCATGCGTGCTCAAACGGAACCGGCGAGGGATAGCGTTTCCCAAAGTTTGGATTCGTGTCCTGAATCGACTTGCCGTCTTGCCAACCTCCCATATATCGTATCTGGGTCTTATCGGTGAAAGTATAGGCAAGGCGTATCCGGTTTGATATTCGGCCTCCTTTGTTGATAGTCATCCAGCGTGGCTGAAAGTTAGTCGACTTCGCCGTGGCTGATTTTTCAAACGATGTATCATCCCAAATGGAGAAACGCCTGCCACCAGGTCCCTTCTGGCCTAATGAAGTGTAGGGACCGCCTGTGAGGTCGGGGAGAACCTTGAAAGACCGAACAAAAAGGCTTGCGAAGTCCGCTAGCAAGTCTTGAATCTCCTTTGAATTGGAAAGTGATTCAACCCTTTCCAGCAACCTCCGCCGCATGTCAAGGTAGGTCATTCCGGGCTCTAGCCAACCCGGGTGATTCGCGCATTGCTCGACCGTAGTAGGGAAAAACATGTGGGCGAAATTGATCCAGGACGTGACCGTGTATTGCGTAGCGACGAATCGCGTGAGCCTCGCTGGCAGCCCGGAGAACGATTCGCGCATCAGGTTCTGCGTGACTATGGCATTCCGCTCACGCGATATTTTGATGTAGGGATCTCCCTCCTGTTCAGGATGGTGGGTATTGGCTCGCACAGTGGCAGGTAAAGCCAGGAGTAGCTGCTGCTGAAAACAGGCGAATATGTATATCGCCATGTTGCCAATGGAAGGCGTCTCGTAGAACTTGATATCGTAGGGTTCATCCGCATCCTCAATCCGGTGCAGCCAATTCTGATATGCAACATCGTCTTGACGATCGTCTTCGGTCCTCGTCGCGGGAAGGCTTGTGAGTTTGAGCTTTATCGGGATGCGAAGGTCCGGGAGCCTCGGCCCATCGATGGAATGATGCGGTACAGCCCATTCTACCTTGAGCTTGCGTACAGGGGCTTCGGTTTCAGGCGCGGTAGGTGGGAGATGCTTTTGAAAGTTGTACACATCAAGGGCTCCAGTGTCCAAGACACGAGGCACTGAACTTGGCATGCCTTTGTAGCTTCCGCCTAAAGGTTCAACCAAAACTTGAACCTGCCCATTTGAGCCTATGGTGAGGTTTTGTCCTTCATATTGCTGGAGTCGCTCTTAGGGGTTAGGGGTTAGGGGAAGGGGATGTCATAGGTCTCAACACTAATTATACAACAGGGTAAAAGCACTTGATGAACGGGAAACTATAGTCTGAGAGAGAGGTGAAAAAGATGGAAAGTGTATAGTAAAGTCGGTCTTCCTAGTTGGCTAGTGTGGCGTGTATTGTTGAGGTATGTCCAGAGTCGAAAGCTGTCGGTACTTAAAGTACAAAACTCTTTGCTTTGGCTCTTAAAAGAATAAGAGACAACTGTTGGCACAGAGTTGAGAAGGCTGAAGGAGTGACTGATTGTTGCCACGCTTTAAGGCTCTTCGCTGTATCGTCATCCATCATTCCTCCGACGGTGAATACCAAAGGAGTGAATGGGATGTTGTTGGCCGGAAGTCTTCTGCGTTTGCCGGCAGCTTGACCGTCAAGAAACTTCATGATATAGGCGTGACCACGTTCCGCAGATTTGATGGGTTGGATTTGGGGCGGAATGTGAGTCTCGACAGAGTCTCGGCAGGCAAGCGATACGACGGTGACATCGTATTCGTGGTTTGAAAGGCCGGATGCCTCTGAACCAGTCACTCGAAGGTCGTTTCGACGATTGGTGTCGGCGATGTAGGGCTCGACTGCGACCCGAACTCCCTCGGCGGACTCGAGTGCGCGCTTGATGGCGTACTTGACCTGCTCGTGTCGAGCGACAAACCACGGGGTACCCTTTTTGCAGACTTCTGGGTGCCCAGCCGTATTCACCACTCCACAAAGGGAGCAAACAGCCGATCCAGGGTTCAAGGTCCGATGATGCAGAGCGGCGGAAACTTCGAAGTCCGTTATGCGCAAAGCCTGGTGAAACGGAATCACGGAGAGCCACTTTCGGCCCAAACCCGACGCCGATTCTAGAATGGTTTTTATTTGGTGGTCGTCGAGTGTGTGAAAAAGGGCTTCCTGTTGGGCCTCGAAAGCTTTGCCGCATCGGATCCGCTGAGGTGAGATTGACTCCGGGTCCTCGGGATCGGTCAGGGTCGGAGCTATCGGTGAGGGTCCGAGGAGAGGTTCGAGCAGCTTGTCGGAGGTTTCCGAGGCAGCTGCGTAAGCTAGAGGAGCACACGTCTTGTAAGACAGTAATCCTAGGCCTCCCATTTTTACTGGCAGAGATATGATCTTCTCGTCTTGCTGGACGAATTCTGCCGGATCGGAAGAACTTCGAAGTCGAAGAGCAGCTTTCCAGATGATCGAGTCGAGCCTTTCCCACTCCGAGTCGATATCTTCGGTGACAAGGCAGCGTTGGAGGTGTCGGAGATCTTGTTGCATGCATTGTCGGAGTAACAGCAAGGCATGTTGATGAGGGACATCGACCAACTTGTCGATCTTTGTCTCGAGCTCGCTGACTTTGGTCTTTAGAAAAGCTCGTCTGGCCCACGAAGGCCCGACACAGGAACCGAGGTAGGCTAGAACAATGCAATCCGAACCGAGTTGTTGCGACAGCTTTTCGAGGATAGGCCGGATACCAATGGAGAACAACAAAGGACCGAGTGGATCACCTTGGCGAACTCCTTGAGCCGACCGGATCCGAGTTACATCACTGCCGCCGCCGCCGATTACCAAACTGGAAGGCTTATCGTAAGCCCACTTGGCTAGTCGGTAGAGACCCGGAGCGTGCTGTTTAACCGCTTTCGCCATGGCGGTCCGGTCGAGAGTGTTGAAGGCATTTGAGAAATCCAACGAGGTGACGTGGGTGTATTCGACGTCTTTGACCGTTCCATCGACCACTCGCTGGACGGACCTAATCAAAGGTTCAACTCCTCCTTTTGTGCCGACTCCGAATTGTCCAGCCGATAAAAAGTCCGGTTTGAACGTGTGTCGAAGGACGGCCTTGGTGCAGAGTCGGTAAATAAGTTCACCGACTGCGATGGGTCGAACACCTCCATCCGGTTTTTCCAAGGCGACCAGTCTCGAAGAGCAGAGAAGCCGTTGTCCAGGCGCGGAACCCGCAAGAACCATGCTGACCAAGACAGTGAGCATCTTTTTAAATGTGTCCGAACGTACGGCCAATTTCAACAAAGGCACCGTCCAACCCGAAACCCCAGGAGCGGTATCCGGTTTGAATGCGTAAAGAGCTTCGATAATGGCCTCGGTCGAAGGTGGCGTATGTTGAGGTGGACCGGGAAGCGGGCCGAAAGGATTTCGAGGTCCTTCTGGGTGCTTTGTCTTGAGGATCTCGATAGTCTCGGCTGTTCGACTTGGTGCTGAACTGAAACCACCGAGAATCCTAGCCGCGTGACCAAGTCGACCGACTTCCACTTGCTTGATGGCTGAGGGTGAAGATCGTTCGACTTGGGTATTGTCGGACGGTACCTTTGGAAGCGGTATATCCGGATAAAGCAGTAGGCGGTCCCTGGCAGTAGTTGCCTGACCAGGGGCCAAACCTATCTTCGGTAGACACAGAAGGTCTAGAACGTCCTTGTCACTAGGCGGACCAGCTAAAAAGTTGTTCGCGACCCTTTCAGCAGCATCCGAAAATGCTTTCGCCACTGAAGGAGGTAGCTGCTTGTACGTCGTCGGGAGTGACGCCAAACAATCCAAGGCCGCTTCGTCATTTTCGAATTGGAACGAAGCGAACCCTGGACGCCGAACTGCAGCCACAGGTCGAGGCCGGTTGTTGACCATAGGTACCGGTACCCGCGGCGGAGGAGACACTAGAGGAAACCGAGGTCGAATAGGCCGGATAACGGGAGGCGTCGGTAATCGCTCTCTTCGCCGAGCGGCCGACACCGGAATACGAGAACGTGGTACGTGATTCTCGATAAATGCGATAGACTCGATGGATTCCACCGAGCCTTGTCGAAGTTCCCTCTCGCCAGAGTTCGGGTTTGGTTGTTGCAAGTCCCACTCCCCTTCATCCTCTTGAGGTCGGGAATCGGAACGGGAGGACTCTTGTACTGCTTCGATTGCGTCGGCGTATTGACAAGTTTTCGACCGCTGTCGGTGTTTTCGAACGCCTTCGGACCCAAGAGCGGGCTTTCCACACCTGCAAACCTTGACTTCGGTTCCTACAAAGTCCTCTTCGCCAAAGGCATGGTCTTTGTGTCGTTGTCTGGCGTGTTCCAGTAGGTCGGGCACGTCTCTCTGGCAAAGAGGGCAGTTGCCCGGAGGTGACCGTGGTCCACGCTTGACGGGCATTTTCGACCTTTACTTCGACCTTTACCTTTGAGGCTTCGAGGCTTTACCTTTGAAGCTAATAACAACAACCCAACGAACCAACACAAACAACAGCAAACAATGGCGATGGGAGGCGATTTTCATTTGTCATTGACAAAAGATCGCAATCATTATCCAAAAAAAACGAGAAAAAAAATCAAAGGCAAGTCATCAGTATTCTGTTTTCTTTTGTCATTGTCAAAAGAACACGACTTACAAAGGTAAATGACAAGATGAGCTTCGATCTATAGTCAAGTGACTTGACGAACTTCGACCTTTACCTTCGAGGCTAGAGGTTGATAGTCGCGGTGACCGATGGAGAACGGCACGGTTTCATTTGTCATTGACAAAAGAACGTCGTGGACAATGGATAAAAGAAAAGTGGAATAAAGACCAGTGATGAGCGCAATCTTTTCTTGTGTCATTGCCAAATGAAAATGACTTACCAAAGTGAAATAAACGAAAGAAGAGTCAGCTTTACAGCCAACTTGATCAACCACAGTCGACTTGTACCTTTCTACCTCGAGGAAAAACTGCGATCAGCCAACGCAACACATATATAGAAGGCATGACTTACGAAGCTAATAACAACAACCCAACGAACCAACACAAACAACAGCAAACAATGGCGATGAGAGGCAGTCAACAAAGGCATTGAGGGGCATCACTTTGATGTGCTCACTATAAGTATCTTTTCCAGTGGGTGTTCAAAGCAGTCTCGGGGGCTTCCAGCGCGTGAAAAAATGTAAGCGCCCGCTTCCGCAAGGTCTGCGCTTTCCCAATCTGCGCCAAGTGCGCTTTTTCGAGCCAAATAATTTGTAGCATACGTGAGCTTCAAAATACGGACGAAAGTGGAGTGTCCGCAGAATGCTTACCTGTTTTGCGCCATCGCCATGTCCCTTAATCGTTGCCCAGGGTCAAATTCTCCTTGAGAGCGTCCCAGGGAGCACCTGTGGCGTTGGTGAAGTTTTCCACTCCTCAACGTATTGGTGTCCACCGCGAAGTCGGTACAGATACTTGCTCATTCACCCCGCCAATGCAGAGTCCTCTGGTCCGCTTCTTTCCGTCTTATTTTGCACTCCTGATTTTATTCGCATCCTGCCTCGCAACGATTGATAAACACATTAATTTCGATAATATAGTTAGAGACACAAATTTTAGTCTGAATTTAAATCATCGGGATGAATAGCACTCATAGAGAACGCCAACCATTCCGTGGGAATTGAATCATCTACTTCCAACCCCTTCTGGCTTCCTTCTCCTTCTTCTTGAACACCACTGTCGGAAATATGCGTTGGGACCATAGGAGGTTCTGGGGACCCTTCGAATTCTTCCATATCGGTGACTATAGCGTCATCTGCTTCATCCAACGTCAAAGAGTCGGCTTCGTCATCGATGGGAGTGTCTGACCCGTAAAGCTGGGTACACCGATAGAGCGCGAGGGCGGCGAAAGGTGCAGTCCAAGCAAGAACTCTTGTGCAATTATCGAGCGCGTCCGGCTCCAGCGGAGTTTCACGAACCCGAGGGAGATAAGCAAACACGGGCATGCTCAAGAGTCCCACCAATCTTCGCAAGAGTAGCTTGAATCTTGGCCCGCCTGAGAATAGATGCAATCTCAGCCAACACATCATCTCCTCCGAGTTCAGATTGTACTTACGGGGACCCCGGGTCATCTGAACAATGATATTTACCAGCACGAAATAAGCAATGATTTCTCGGCTGTCACGAGCCTCCCGTTCACCTGAAGGCCAAATGGCTAGGATTTCCAGTGTGCCGGGTGCGTAAGTGTCTCCGATCCGGTAACTGTCGAAGAATTTGGGAACGTAGAAGTAACCCTCGTCGCTCACGCAAGACCGAATATTATACCATCCAAAATCGTGCCCAGGTGGGATGACACTGTCGCGTGGGGTGTCAACACTGCTCATTGCGAAAGCTTATGTGGATGACTTACATAAGGTCGCCAGCCTTTTGAATAACAGCAATCGCTCTGTCATGTGTGCCATGAGGACCCCAGAGCAACACGAGCCGTTCGCCTGAGGACAGTTTGGTCAGCTTTTATATATACTCCTTAAGGACACCTCTGCTTACCGCGATAAAGAAGGGACCACATCAGGCTACCGCATATTGGCATATCTCGAACTCGGAAAGATCCCACAAGTCCGATGCAACGGCGTGCTCCAAAGTATTCCTGGGCCTCTTTTTCGAGCCACTCGACTTGCTGAACCTGGCGGCGTTCATAAATACCATTTTTGGTCAAACGCTGCGGATTTCCACGATGCCAAGCCAAGGGTTGGGTCCAGTTCCCGCCATGGCGTACTCCCGCTAGCTCTACGGTCTTTGAATGCTTGTGCATTGACTGACTGGTACTGCCTCCTAAAGAAATCATCGCAATTCAGTCACCGAATTCGGTTTCTTCGAGCCTGACTTACCAGACGGTTCGCCATAATATATAGGCATAGTGTTACCGACAGCCTCTACAGCTTCCTGCATTTCTGGAATGTCCATACGAGGCGCACGGAGTTGTTGTCCACAGCCATCGGCAGCAAACAACCCAAATCCCAACTCTTCTTCGACACACCTGGGCAGTTCAACGGCATCCGCCAGAAAATGCTCGGCGTAAAATCGTTTGTTCACCACCAGAGGGTCTTCAGTCTCGTCGATTCGTTGTACAATCGACTTGAAGGGAGTCAAAGGACCCTTGGAACCGTTGGCGAGTCGTACTATATAAAGCAAGAGCTATCAGTCCTCTTGATTGTATGAGCTCGGTTGCTTTAAGTGATGACCCACTGTGGAACTGGGCTTGTATACGGGGATCAATACAGCGAATAACCTTTTGTTGGGCGTTTGGATACTGGTCATGAGGAAAGCCGAAAGCGTTTTCGATAAGTGAAATGCCACCTTTCAACCTAAATCGTACTAGGTTAGTGTATGAACCGAGCCGGGGAATGATGTCATACTAACAAAAGACCACAAATGCCTTCTTTTCCCGGTTGTTGGCGTCTGAGCCTAGCGTCATCGAATGCAAGAATCCGTTGATTCAGCATCTGTGACAAAAAAATCCATGTATTCTCAAGCAACTTTCGAGGTCCCAGAGGAAGCAGAATCCACGAGTTGAGATAATCGACGCCGAAATGCCGTTTGTTGGCGTCATGGAATCCTACGAGTCTGTTTGCGTAGACTGATCCTTTGTCATCGTCGAAGGCAAATCGACCTTCCCTAGCATGCCCGTGAACATAGGCGGAATCGGACCATTCACCGAACTTTACCAATTCCCAAGCAGGTCCAAAACCGGCGACACGGCAACGCAACAGGTCTTTACCATTCTTAGGGACCTTGTACGTGTTACGTTTTTTGGCCGGCAAGGAAACGGGAGGGTTTCTGTCATTGGGACAAAGTGTAAGGCAGCTATTATCGTGAATAGTCTTTTATCTAGCTCACCTGGGCTGAGCTGCTGGAGAAGCCGGAGTGAGGCGCCTTGCAGGTGGACTTCGCGTAGGGCTTCTACCGGCGTCCAGGTCCTCCTCTAAGTCCCTCTCTTCCGGTTCGTCTGGCTCGTCATCAACGAGCTCTTTAGACACTATGGTTAGAAAAGCAGTCAGTCAAGTATCTAAGAAGCCAACGCGTCCGTTGAAGCTTACGTGGACTGTCCGCATCGTCATCGACAAACTCCTTGGAAACTATGGTCAGAGCAGCCATCAGTCAAGTACCTAGAAGCCAACGTGTCGATTCTGAAACTTACGTGGACCTGATCGCTTCCGCTTCTTCGCATTTTCCGTCAACATAGGGTCGCGGGCACGTTTAAGTGTAGTCCACATCAAGCTCTGGAGTTCTTCCTTGACGAAGGTGAGATCGCGACCAGTTACTTGTGAGCGATGTCCTTGTGTACCGGCCAATTGTGCGCAACGTTGATCTCTCACTCGAAAAAGAAACTCTTGAATCGTTTCAAGGTCGAGATTGAGCCTTTCCATCAACCGGCCCAAAGGCACCAGTTGACGGATCTTGGAGTCTTTGACTTCCGAGCCCAAGTCAAGATCCTTTTTGTAGTCATCACCGAACACGCGTTTCACGTAATCCAGATCTTTCTCCGTGGTCCTGGAAGCTGTTGTGAGGCCCCTGATGAAGTTGTCGTACATCCGATTCCACTTGAAATCGAAGTTGTGTTGCGCTTCGAGGTTGAGTACTGCCTCCCGAATTACTTCCGCACGAGCTTGGTCCTAATAGTATTCAATATCCGTTAGCTATGGCTGACGGTGTTCATATATTTTAAGCCCTGTCTAATATGCTGGCAGCTGCCAGCTTATCTAAATTTGCTCCCGCCCTTCTTTTCCACCCTGATTCGCGCCTCCACTCCATAACTAGGCAACTGCCAGCTTTACGCGCTTGAGCTCCCGCAGTCCCTGACGCCCACACGCCTCCACCTTATTTGCTGGCAGATGCCAGTTTATTCAATCTGCTTCCGTCGTATATGCTGGCGTCTGCCAACTTTTACAATCTGGTTCCGACTTCATATGTTGGCACTCGCCAGTTTGTCAACCGTCTACTCTCTCGTGTGTTCGCGTCCTTGTCACCGCATAGTCTGCTGCTGGGACTGTCCGAGTCTTGATCCGCCCTTTCAGTTCCAGCCTCTGCCATCTGTACTGTGCAATATCCCTAATTTCTCCGCTTCCCTAATCCTTGGACTCTATTCTCAAACCCAAAGTGCTAGATTTACAACGCCAGGGCTGGTGGCAATGACTTTGCGACGCGTTTTCAGATCTATTCGATTTCGGGCGTCGGGTGCTCTGTTAATCCTCAAGGATAACTTTGCGTTGTCTGTCTCAGGAGATCCTATGTGGACACGGCGGCATTTTATTTCTGATCGCGCCCCGCCCTCCGCACGTTGAATAACACCTCCTTCGTCGTAGCCTCACAGCTGTTACTCTCCACGACTACCACATAGACAGGCGGGAGGCCGCTCTCCCTTCCTTCTCACTGCCGGATAATGCCGTTGGCAACCCGTTCTCTTGATCTGTTTTCAGTGGCAGCGGGCTCTCCGGAATCCCACCAGCGTCTACTCCTCCCGCACGCCCTTTTACCGGATTGCCGTCATCCCCTATACCGAAACGATCTTTGTTGTCACATCAAACCGTTTCGCAGCATGTCGCACAGCTTGCCCTCCTTCGCCTCATGCACTGCCTTGTCCGCTCTCTGTGCAGGACAATTCGATGTTGGCCTTGTTTCTCGAGAACATGTCAAGGGGAAGAGTTCAAGGTCAGAAACATACGCTGACATACACATTAGCATTTTCTACAATCCCTAAGCTATTTCTTGGGCGACTGCCTATCTCTCCTTCGTAGGTTTCCACCTACGCCTCTCCTAAGGCTTCCTGAACCCTGAGTTTCTCCTCCCTGCCTGTCTTACCGTCCGTAACCGCCGCGGCCGCTGACACTGCTCCTCTCCTCTCTCCCACAGCTTCGTCCCTTCGGCGTCGCTGCCTGTCCCCTGCTTGTCTGTCTCGTAGTCTCTGTCCGCCCGTCCGCCGCTGAACGCTGCCGGCCTGGCTGTCGTCACCGCCATCTGCCCTTCCGCCATGTCCCACCGCAGCTGTTGCCGCGTGGCTCCTACGCCCCGCTCGCCGTTGTCTCTCTCCGCCGCCGCGGTTGACTGCACTCTCCTCTGCACTCTCCGGTCGCCCCTGCGCTGCCGTCGCCTGTCGTCTGCCGTGCGCCTCGCCTGCCTCGCTGTTGCCTGTCTGTCTCCGGCGCTGTCCCACACAGGTCCTGTCGCCGTCCCCTCGCCTTCCGCGCGCCTTGCGTCCTCCCAACCAGACCGCAGGTTCCCTTTATTCCACCTCCCTTCGCCACCGCCATCGGTCCGCCGCTCCACTCCTCCGCACCACCGTGTGGTATGGCCCGTTCTCACTGCCTACAGTCTGCTCGCCCTCCGATATCCTTGCCTGACCGTGAGTCCCGTTCCTCCCACTGTTCGTCGCCACGCCGTCGCTTACTATCCACCCTACATACACCGTCGTGTCTCCGCCCTCTCCCTCGTTGCCCGCCCACTACACCGGCTACGCGACACCATTGTGAGGCCCTGTGCCCCTTCATCTATGTGGAGTTTTAGGGTTGCCTAAAGCAGGTACGTCAGACGGAAATTGCTTATCGCATACGCTATATATACACATCTAACAGCCCTTCTCCTTCTCCTTCTCCTTGCACCCGACCTGCTCCTTTACACCGTTTTTGGTCCCGTGTGTTCGCCGCTCCTGCATCTTGGTGAACAACCAGATCAGTTGATCTCGAGCGTCCAGGTGGCGTCCCTGATCCCTCCACCCTTTTGGAAGGCTGGAGATAGCTTTCCGGTGGCCGGTGCTTCGGTGCTTGATGACCATGGCCTCCTTGGTAACAAACTCAAGAAGGCTATGAATCCGTTTCATCAAGTGGTAAGTCAAGATCTTTGCCTTAGTGACCGACCATCTGTAGACGCATTTCAATGCCAGGAGCCAGCACACCCGCTCGAACTGGGGAAACCGATTGGCCTTGAGCGCTTGTGAATCCATTTCTATCTGTCGAAACGTCATGTCTGTAGGGCTTCGGGTCAGTAATGATACACTGGCGCAGTTGTACCACATCCTTACGGCTCTCCATATTATATTCATCAACCCATGCCCCCGATAGTGCCAGCGAATCCTCGACGGTGTACTAAAAGCCGAGTTCATTAGTTCAGCGCGTTTTTCTTCTTCTTTAGGACCACTTGCGACGGCATGAAGACATCCAGAAGGGAAAAGACTGTGACGACACAAAGGTTAGCTCACTAACCAAGACTGAAAAGCTCGTACAACTCACATAGACTGGCCGGAAGTCACCACCTGCTTGGTCACAGGCGAATCGGCGCACAAGTCGGGAAGCCAGAGGAAATCGGCTCTAACGCTACCATGTTCCGCTATTCAAGACTCATGAGTATTTGCGCCGGTAACTTGAGGAAAGCGAATACTCACCTTTGCGCCAGACGTCAATGTTTGACTTAGTGGGTGGCAGGGTGAACACCCACTTGACACCTGTGACCACGATCAACCAGTGCACCTCTCCGGTGGCATCAACGTGCCACGGCTGGATGTAGCGAGAGATTAGTACACGATTTTGAACTTGAAAACGCAACTTACAGTAAAAGAACCTGCTTTAGAGCTCATCACGTACAGCCCCGCTGTGTTTCCTCTGTCGGCATTCAGCTTGCCTTTGAAGCGGATTAGGGGATCGAGCTGTCGCTGGAGAGATGGCTTGTCGAATCGGTCGGCCAACTTCGTACCTGTAATTTCCAAAGACAACATGTTGAAGAGGTAGTGCTGAGGAGTCATCGGAGGGCGTGGTAGTTATATAGGAGAAGGGGGTAGGGGGTAGATTGGGCACTGAACATTGAGCGGGTTGCGAATTGGGGCCAGAGGGTAGGGGGGTGATTTTACTAGTAATCCCAGCACTACGTGGCCAACGGTATATCAAACATGCTATGCGGAAGGGCTACTCTGCGTGGGCTGGATGTTCAGAGTCTGAACATTGCATTTTACCTGCCCGATTTGAACCTCTGCTCTGCGTGGGCTGGATGTTCAGAATCTGAACATTGCATTTCAGCTGCCCGATTGATTTGGTTGCACCTCTACTCTGCGTGGGCTGGATGTTCAGAATCTGAACATTGCATTTCAGCTGCCCGATTGATTTGGTTGCACCTCTACTCTGCGTGGGCTGGATGTTCAGAATCTGAACATTGCATTTTAGCAGCCCGATTTGAACCTCTGCTCTGCGTGGGCTGGATGTTCAGAATCTGAACATTGCATTTCAGCTGCCCGATTGATTTGGTTGCACCTCTACTCTGCGTGGGCTGGATGTTCAGAATCTGATCATTGCATTTCAGCTGCCCGATTGATTTGGTTGCACCTCTACTCTGCGTGGGCTGGATGTTCAGAATCTGATCATTGCATTTCAGCTGCCCGATTGATTTGGTTGCACCTCTACTCTGCGTGGGCTGGATGTTCAGAATCTGAACATTGCATTTTAGCAGCCCGATTTGAACCTCTGCTCTGCGTGGGCTGGTGCCCGATTGATTTGGTTGCACCTCTACTCTGCGTGGGCTGGATGTTCAGAATCTGAACATTGCATTTTAGCAGCCCGATTTGAACCTCTGCTCTGCGAGGGCTGGATGTTCAGAATCTGAACATTGCATTTCAGCTGCCCGATTGATTTGGTTGCACCTCTACTCTGCGTGGGCTGGATGTTCAGAATCTGATCATTGCATTTCAGCTGCCCGATTGATTTGGTTGCACCTCTACTCTGCGTGGGCTGGATGTTCAGAATCTGAACATTGCATTTTAGCAGCCCGATTTGAACCTCTGCTCTGCGAGGGCTGGATGTTCAGAATCTGAACATTGCATTTCAGCTGCCCGATTGATTTGGTTGCACCTCTACTCTGCGTGGGCTGGATGTTCAGAATCTGATCATTGCATTTCAGCTGCCCGATTGATTTGGTTGCACCTCTACTCTGCGTGGGCTGGATGTTCAGAATCTGAACATTGCATTTTAGCAGCCCGATTTGAACCTCTGCTCTGCGTGGGCTGGTGCCCGATTGATTTGGTTGCACCTCTACTCTGCGTGGGCTGGATGTTCAGAATCTGAACATTGCATTTTAGCAGCCCGATTTGAACCTCTGCTCTGCGAGGGCTGGATGTTCAGAATCTGAACATTGCATTTCAGCTGCCCGATTGATTTGGTTGCACCTCTACTCTGCGTGGGCTGGATGTTCAGAATCTGATCATTGCATTTCAGCTGCCCGATTGATTTGGTTGCACCTCTACTCTGCGTGGGCTGGATGTTCAGAATCTGAACATTGCATTTTAGCAGCCCGATTTGAACCTCTGCTCTGCGTGGGCTGGTGCCCGATTGATTTGGTTGCACCTCTACTCTGCGTGGGCTGGATGTTCAGAATCTGAACATTGCATTTTAGCAGCCCGATTTGAACCTCTGCTCTGCGAGGGCTGGATGTTCAGAATCTGATCATTGCATTTCAGCTGCCCGATTGATTTGGTTGCACCTCTACTCTGCGTGGGCTGGATGTTCAGAATCTGAACATTGCATTTCAGCTGCCCGATTGATTTGGTTGCACCTCTACTCTGCGTGGGCTGGATGTTCAGAATCTGAACATTCCATTTTAGCAGCCCGATTTGAACCTCTGCTCTGCGTGGGCTGGTGCCCGATTGATTTGGTTGCACCTCTACTCTGCGTGGGCTGGATGTTCAGAATCTGATCATTGCATTTCAGCTGCCCGATTGATTTGGTTGCACCTCTACTCTGCGTGGGCTGGATGTTCAGAATCTGAACATTGCATTTCAGCTGCCCGATTGATTTGGTTGCACCTCTACTCTGCGTGGGCTGGATGTTCAGAATCTGAACATTCCATTTTAGCAGCCCGATTTGAACCTCTGCTCTGCGTGGGCTGGTGCCCGATTGATTTGGTTGCACCTCTACTCTGCGTGGGCTGGATGTTCAGAAACTGAACATTGCATTTCAGCTGCCCGATTGATTTGGTTGCACCTCTGCTCTGCGTGGGCTGGATGTTCAGAATCTGAACATTGCATTTCAGCTGCCCGATTGGTTTGGTTGCACCTCTACTCTGCGTGGGCTGGATGTTCAGAATCTGAACATTCCATTTTAGCAGCCCGATTTGAAACTCTGCTCTGCGTGGGCTGGATGTTCAGAATCTGAACATTGCATTTTACCTGCCCGATTGATTTGGTCGCACCTCTGCTCTGCGTGGGCTGGATGTTCAGAATCTGAACATTGCAGTTCAGCTGCCCGATTGATTTGGTTGCACCTCTACTCTGCGTTACATAGTGGTTGAGGGGTAGGGGGTATATCCAAATGAGAAACATCCAGGGAGCAGCGAAAGTCGTTTCATGACGAGCCCGCGGCAGCGAAGTTCCGAACTGATTTGATATGATACAACAGTTGACACATACGATAGCGTAGCTTCTTCACGCTATCCACCGTCGTATGCATCGTAATATCTGCCACAGATAGCAACTCGGCCAGTATGCGACTTACCGTTGCATACTATGGCCAACTTGGACCTCTCAGGTGCTGCACTGTTCGGATGTTGAACATCCCCATGACAAAGCTATGTTGGCTGACTAGTAGCCACCGCCTCAGGTGCTGTCGTGTTTAGTTACTGAACATAACAGCTGCGTCTGAAATAACGAGCCTAAAAATTTCGCCTCAGGTGGTGCCATGTTTAGATGCGGAACATTGGTAACATTAAGGATCCCAGGATGCTCAAGTAGGTGACTTCTTGATTCCGCGCGCGGCTTCAGTTTGCTCTCAGGTGGGGGCATGTTCAGATGCTAAACATGGCCGCTCCTAGGATGTTTACTCGAGCGCATTCTTTCTGCTTCCGCCGACGCGCGAGTTCTCAGTAGCTGCCTTTTGTATTTATCAAGCCTTTCTTCCTAGACTATCAGCTAGCTTATCTTATTGGCTTACCTTTCAATACGCTACAGGCAGTGTCCGTGCATCATGAAAGGAAGTATTACTCTAGCCAGTTTTAGTTTATACGATCACAACAGACCTTTGGGTAATTCTAGCGACATTGTCATCTAGCATGAAAGCAGCGTGCGAATGGCCTCAAACCTAATCAGAACTTGCAGCAGACTGCTCGGTTTAGGAACGTAAGAACCCAATACATACATGGGGAATCTACCCGAAGCCCTATTGTAACTACGCCAGTATTCTGTCGGCTGTCCGTGAGCATATACATGATGTATAACATGTGGCTATTATAATCCCTTCTCAAAGCGGGCATTTTTCTGCATTGATAGTGCCGCGTCGCATCTTTGAAAATAGAGGCTATGGATGGCGATATCTGCAATGGCCCAAATTCAGTATAATCCCACTGGCTTCAAGGCGGCGTTAGCCCCCCAAGGGATACAGACCTCTTTGAGTTTCCCCTTGAACCAAGAGCTCGCCGATGTCATGTGGTTCGGGCAGGAGATCAGGTTCAAAGCAGGAATGGCGAGCCAGGCTCCGACGTTTGTAGCATGCACATCCACTAGCATGCTACATGACCATAACAGCATCAACGGTGACACCGTGTCAAGCATGGAAGTACTGACAGAGTCGCATTACCTGAGGTCGTACCTGGATCAAAATGTTGACCATGGGCTTACAGCCGTTAAATGATACATTCAGCAATATCCTTGCTCTACCATGCTTGTGATAGCGTGCCACGACCTATGCGCACCGCAGTTTATCATTGTGCCCAATGACCTTCTATACTCCTACATTGTTTGGTTCCTGGCACCTGTACAACGCCAATCGTACTGCCAAACAAGTGAGATAGATGAGATGTGACCAGCTTTGATAACAGTAAAAACAGAACGACGTATTGTAGACGTGTGGAAGGCCATAACGTTAGAGTAAGTATCAGGGCAGATACGCCAGCGTTATATAGTTCTCGTGGGTAGGGGGGTGATACAGAGCGAAAACTTCGCAAATCGTGTCGTTACTGGTGAAATAGTGCTGGGTTATAAGTTAGATCCTGTGATACTCCATGATTACACTGCTCAATCTAGCATGAAGTGGATTGATTTTGAGAACGGCGGAGCTGTCCTTTATGATGCGCTGAAATATCTCTGCCCCCGCCCTACCTGGGTCTCTAGGTGTGCGGTGGTTGTGTAACAGAACATCGACCAAACCAGGTTTCACACTTGGTTTGAGCAGGGTCTTCGAATGTACTCAGATGTGTGCTTGTGTTCTGTTGCAAAACATCTCGCGTTGCAGCACTTTGTTGAATTTGGGCGCGATCTGCTTCCGCGCGCGTCTGGTACCCATATGTGTGTGTGTGTTTTGTTGCAAAACATGCGTCGCACCAGCACAATTTTTTGGTGCCGGGCGCACCTTGGCCTCTCGCGCGCCGAGACTGCTGCAGACTCTCTGTGGTGAGCGGGTTTGTGACACAACATCTGATATTGCTGGCAAGTCACCATCCGCAAATCACTGACGAACAATATGTGCACTCTCTGACCTTGATCCCAGCCACCGATAAATATAACAAGAACAACATCAACACCATGTCACAAGGTCTGAGAGCACAACATGATATAATGGCATGGTCATTGGTTAATGACTTGACTATTATTAGTTACGCATTCATATGTCATCGGAATCGCTATGCTCAGCAAGCGGTCCGAGCTTACTGACTTGACCATGGGCATCTGCCTATGCCTACCTTGAACCTACAACACTTGCAGCTACTTTACTTCTACAAGGAGCGATCAGGATGTGAATGAGCTCTTCATTGGACATGGGCTCTATCGTAGAAGTCTCCCGCAGACAATCCCAAAGAACGCTATGGTATCATGGTCCTGAAGTCCTTGTAGACGCATAATAGTAACCATTCAACCACAAAGTCATTTGCTACCGGCTTTCCACCTTGCACTTGTCTGTCATAATAGCCTACCCGTCTACAGGCCCGTCTCGTAGTCTATAGTCTCGTAGTTTGTCTTGTGGTTGCAAATGCGTCTTTGTGCTTTACACCATAGCAACGAGCTTCGAGGATTTCAAGCGACCTACACATGTGCCAATACCAGAAATTGTAGGCTTATATTTTCTTGTGAACTATCTTGCCGCTGCACCCCGCATATGACAAGTTTGTGATAAATTGGTAAGAAGCATCCCGTCCTGCTGTTACCCTCAGGACACGCTGTCTACATGCGCAAGCTACATAATCATGACGTATATGATGTGATTCTGCATGGCGTCTGAAGGCGCTGAATATCCAGAAACCAGTTATCACTCCACTTGCACAAACCATCCCACTATAAGGCATCCGAGCGGAGAAGGGACGTGACCTATGCCCTCTGTACTGGACAGGAACAGCTAGATATTGGATATCTACTAACCTGAGTGGATAGACCACCCATGTTCCTGAGGCAAAAGACCTATTCCGCTGCGACATAAAACGCAACGCAAATGGGCGGTTCCATGTATTATGCACTATAGGCAAGTAGATGATTGGCTCGAGGGATGTAACTCTACAGCATGAGTCCCATCAGCCTTGAGGTCTCACACCTAAGTCTAGCCTGCGCAGGCCTCTCTGAAGCAGCTGAGGGAAAAGTCACTCATATTGAGTGGGTGCGTCACTATATGGCTAGTACCACTTGAAAGCATTAGATACCAGGGTATGCAAGAGAGCGTATGTAGGACACAACAAAGAGAAGCCAAAAGAGAAGGAGGATCAAAGTCTCTCTATAGCACATATTCACAGTGTTTCGCTTCAGCGCTCTTGTATGTTTGGTCTTGGTGGTGTGGACTGAACTTCGGATATTGGGACGCCGCCATGTAGTATGCCAAACAGGTTCGCATACGAAATAGGTTCCATTGTAGTAATGCAGTCCATGTAGAGGCTCCGCTCACTTAACACAGTATAAATGAACTATAGTGATTGATTTTAAACGGCAACACAGATGCGACTAAGCTGAAACGATACCAGGTATCCCGCTTTACTCTTCTAGCCCTTAGTCGATGCCATTGTGCCGTTTTCGGTAAGATGAGACGGACATGCTAGAAAAGCTTGTATTGGTACTCTATGTGACTTTAATACTAGTAACCATCTTCCAGTAATCATGCAGGAATTGTCAGGCATACGCATGTACACGAAGCGTCATCCTTACGACGACCCACCGACCAGGGCACACAGACACGAGCAAAGACAGCTGTGCAAGGCTGGCGAACAGTCATAAGGTTGAGTGACTGCCGTCAAAGAAACTTATTATGGGCAGCTGAGTGGAGACAGCATACTTCTCTGTTCTAGCAAGAATGGTATCAAGTGGCACTAAGTGGTCAACATACTGTTCGCTAGTGTTTCACATATTTCTTTGTTTCCGCGCGGGAAATATAACATTCACAAAGTCACTGCCTTCCCTATGGTAGGGAAAAGGAGTTGTTTAGCAATACTCGATCTTGAAGCTTTTCGTGTACTCGTAGTCTTCCACCATATTCTTTCAGCGTCATGAATACCATCGCTGTACCCGCCGAACCTCGTCAACAACCCCTTGATTCGTTCGTCCAGCAACCCACGGAAACGCCTCCCGTACCATCAGCTACAGTTCCCGTCGAAAATCCGGTCAAAAAGCCTGTCGCAGCCAAAACGGTCAAACACCTGCCTGCACCCAACCTACCCAATGCTAAGAGGTATAAACGAACCTCTCTCGAAGCCCGAGCGTACGCCTTTATTCGCACCAGTTTACTGAACGACAAAGATGTCGATTTGGAGAAGTTACGCGCTTATGATCAAGTCTACATTAACCAAAAGCTCAAGGAATACAAAGTGGACAAATTGTTCCCAAAAGCTCAGCGAGACGATCAGGCTTTGCGGGACTTCCGAAAACTCGTCAAAAAATGCATTCGTTACCTGTTTCAAGTTCCCAGAGACTTGCCGTATAGGCTCGACCACTGCAATGTCGGTAGCGTTTACGCCGGGATCGGTCTTTTTATTACGAAAGAAATTACAACGGACGACCTTGCTTTGGACTTCAAGAAGTTCGAGAAGAAGAATAGCGAACTCGCTTGGGCGAAGGTGACTACACGAGACCATGACTCGTGCTTCACCAACAAATGGGTGGAGGAGGGAGAGGAACTGAAAAGGGGACAGTGGTGGAAGCCTCGTTGGCAGGATAATGACAAGGACACAGTGGTAGAGGAGGGAAAGTTGGCATATAAGGCCAACTTCCTGATTTACGGAAGGTTAATGTTTGCGAATCATGACGATCGCGGCCATTTCATGTTCGCCCCCTTTCAACCAAAAACGCCTATCGTGGCGGGCCACAGCATCACCGGAACCGTTACCATCGAGCCCCAACCGGTGGACAAAGGTCGAGTCCTTAAAGTCGGTGATCAGCTCTTGATCTATTACGACGACAATATGGACTTCGACGGGAAAAGGGGATTTCAGTTCTTGCCGGATTCTGATGGGAAGGAGGAGGATGGTGATGCGGTGGAGTGGGTTGAAGAAGGGAAAGTCGTTGTGGGCGAGGAAGCGGAGTGGGACGTCGGGGTTCCAGAGATGGTCGATGATGTCAAGGCGGATAGCGACTTTGAGTTTGAAGAATTTGGGGAAGAAAGTGATGTCGAGGTGGTGTTGAAGAAGAAGAGGGAGACCAAGAAGAAGTCGCCGGCGTCTAATAGGAAGGGAGTTGCGAAACGTTGCCGAAGTATGGTTTAAAAGCAGGGAGGTGACGTGGGGGGAATGATAAACCGGAGACGAAGTTCTCTTACTTGTAACGAAAAGCATTCTTTGACACGGTCCAATGCGATAATTCATACGACATTTCTATGTTCCAGTTTCCTGTACTGAGTTCTGGTAGGTACCGCCGTTCTCCTATACTAGTAGCGATCAACTTTGATGGTGATAACCTGTCGTCTGTGGTTGCGAGTTCACACTATCATGGGCCAAATATGAATCTCCTCTGGAGCTGTCAGAGATGATGCAGATTCCGCCACGTACCAAGCGTGGCTGTCTTCGATACCAGACTGGTGGCCTTCATCAAGTCAAGACCGAACGTAGCGTAACATCATAGCGTTATTCTATTTGATCATAGTGTGCCAAGGGTCAGCATTTGTCAGATGTACAACGGGATATCGCGTCCGCTCACAGTGCAGTCAATCATTCCGAGCTATGACTTCTCAAGTGAACGGAGCATCCTGAAGAAGCATTCGGATGATCATGATTTCCTCCAATGTAACGGAAGTCCATCATATGCAAAGTTGTGTGGCAAGTCTGCGGCAGGATGCGCTGATCAGCATTCCAAGAGCACGGAAATTGCATGAATTTGGTGTCATAGCACACCTTGCGATGGACTGGAAACCGAATGAGCCCGGACCGCGCTCAGCCTGGGCCACGTACTCGTACAATGCTCTGTTCACCACCTCATCCATGTCGCTCCACCTGTCAAGCAATTCAGCCCATCCCACTGCTGGTGTAGACGAAGATTCATTTACGGTTTCCGCACTGTGTGTCGCAACGTGTCAGTCCAGCAGCTTGTTCATTTCATTCCATTGCATCAATGCCCTTCTACTATCTGCCGACCGGTAAGACTTTGTCGCTGCCCTTCAAACGTAGTCCACCATTCCTAATCGTGCTCACAACGCTAGCAAAGCCGTGCACGGGAATGTCTGTATTCCTAAACAGCGTGCCGCACTTTCCGCTCGGATCGACGTTATCCCATTTCTGCCAAGCGAGGTACAAACATCCAATGGATCCCCTCCCGTTGCTTGCTCTCTCTCACCCCAACCTGACTCCTCAACCGTGACCGACAGCTGGACAACACCACGGGATGAAGGGAAAAGGCTTACTATGCATCCGAGTTGTGCGGCCTCCCCGCGAGTATCTGCAGCATTACGAACCAACCAGGAGATCCAGTTCATCAAGAGGTATGCACGGCCGTTCGAGTAGATTGTGGGTTCGGTGCTCTTTCATCGGCGGCGCCATTGGGGGCTTGATTGAACGAAGGGTTAGAAAAAGAGACCGCAGAGACTCGACAGCTGATGAGCTTCTCTTGAGCTGTCTGACAGATCGCGGAATCAGATTTTAGCAAAATTGTCGGGATCCAGTTTCACACATCTTTCCGACTGATAGTCCTGTTGGGCAGCAGGGGTACTCGTTAGCCGCCCAATCTTTGGGCAGGTTGAAGGATGGACCTCATGGAACCACCCTACAGCTTGAGACCGCAAGTTTGTGATTAGATCCTCTGCATCAAGACATTTTCGAAGACGGGTCTGAACGTCAGAGACAGCTGATGCGCGGAAAATGCGCGATCAGGCAGCCCAAGAACGGGCTCGATGCTGATCAGTATCTATCGTTGTATCCTCATTCGATCCATACTAATACTGCCTCCCCTTCGTCATTGTCCTAGCAACAAATCATATACAAGTCATAGTACAAGATAACGGTGGATCAGCAAGTTGGCGACGGACCTGGCAAGCAAGGCGTTCAGGTATCGCGGTAATCTCGTAAGCTGCTTTCACGAAGTGCCTTTCGCCTGGTTGAAATGCCGCTTCGCTGTATTCACTTGATTGCCCCTCTTGACGTTCAATGAAGTTGAGAGTACGTGACTCTGAACGAACGAATATGCTGCGGAGAAATATCGAGTGTGTATCGTCAATCAACCAAGGAGGACGAACAACGCTGACACGTGTCTGTTTTCAGTCACCTCTCCGTCTTGGTGATGATGTTTCGGACGCCTACACCCTGACTGGATGTTCCTGAGTAGTCAGTATTGGTGAAGGGGACGAGAGCTATAGGAATGTCGATGGAGAGCTGACGCTGGTTATGTTCATCTAGGTCTTTGACCCTCTGCGAGGCGCCATATCTGTTCTGCCTTCTATCCGATGGTCTACGCTGGACGCTGAATGACCGACGGCACTCGCACGAATAGTATTCCGGGAGGGTTCTGAGTGACAGCGGAGGTGGACGAATGATCAATACTGTTGGTGGCCGGAAATAACTGCGATCATACTGTTTCGTTTCTGATGGTATTGTTTCAACGTGCAAATAGGTTCCTTGGCAGCTTTACTGGCAGGGCTTCATTCGACGTACGTTAGTTTGGGTTCTGCGACTGGCTGAAAGCAGGGTGACCATCATTTTGACAAGTATCGCTGTTTGTTTCAGTGCTCAAGAGTCCTACCGATGTTTAGAATCGCTCGTAGTGCGTCCGACATTGTCACAAGCAATCCGAGGTGTAGGAGCTGCTAGACGATTGAGTTCCGATCCTCCGACGAACAGTGAGTCAGCGTTTTCAACCGTTGTCATATTTCCCCGGGGGTAGGGAGCCCTTCCTCTTCTTCGCGTTAATCCTAGCATCCCATCTCTCACAGGTCTGAGTTCCTCGTCACCGACATATGACGAATCACGTTGCTTCTGTTTCGAGGTAGATCCACCGCGGACTACCTCTGACGCATATCTGTTTGCTCACTAGGTGCGACTTGGGTTAATGAATTTTAGATTCAAGTCTTGGCGAGTCAGCAGAAGGCACAATCTTCAGAAAAGCCTTCAGGTGCGTTATGAGGGTATGTCAATCCGTACGTCAAATGCAACGTGCTGCGAACTTGCTGAACCTGATCCGTTCGTGTTTGTGAATTCATCGCAGACATCGAATATCGCGACATGTTCTTGCACGAATGGGGATCGTATGCCATTATTGAGAGTTGCCGTCTCGAAGCGCAGGGAGGACTCAAATCCACATCGCTCCCTGCCGGTCGAGCTGTTCTCCCCTAATCCCTCTATCTTGATCACGAATGCTGCTTCTCCTTCGGAATGCCACTCGGCTCTCAATATCTATCGTCCGATATTGATGTCGTTTCACCTGCGCCTGTCCCATCCGGGCACCAGCCTTTGCATGCCACGATCACCTTGCACCATCATTCCGACTTGTTGATGCTGGACCAGACATGCGAGTCAGAGACGCAGAGCTGTGCACAGAGCAACGGACGGCGAGAAATGGAGTCTGACGGCGAGAACAGTTTGCCATGAAGGACGATTACCCTGGTTTGATTGTGATACAAAAGTTGTTGACTGCGTAAACACGGACCGCTCATACTGTGCGGTGCAAGCTACAGCATGCGGAGAGTGGCAAGACACTTCTACGAAGTCAAGCCCCTTGTGGTAATGTATCCGCTGTAATTGATCCGTAGAGATGCTGGACTACCGCATGTTATAAACCTAATACATTCCCACCCGCGTTGATAGTAAGCTCTCTCTCCGTCTACCTCTACGTAGCACCGGCTGGAAGGAGCTTTTTCTTGCGCTGATGATGCGAATCGGCATGTTGCAGAACTTAGCCAAACAAACCTTCTTTTGGTAGTTTCTCAAATACACCACCTGGTATATCGGAAAAGCGAGATCTCATCGCGACATAGTGTAGACGGGTAAAAGATTCAAAGAGCTGCTCTCGACGATACTGTTCCGCAGCTCAGATAGTGCTACTAGCCATCCTCTTCAGCTCCTGGAAGGTCATACGCTGTACACTGCATCGGTTGGATGGAAGCGTACCCCACGTCAACCCATACAGTGCTCTGGGAAAATCAGGTTGTGCCCTGTACAAGCCTTTCAAATATGCAAGGTCGACTTCCGGAACATGAATTTGTCCAATCCCGGACACTGGTGGCCTCGACCCAAGAAAGGAGTGGGTGATAGAGGTCAATCCACTCGACGGATAGCCAAACGCGCCGTTGAAGCCGTATTGCAACCGATGCCTCGAAGTTTTCCATAAAAGTACATTTCCCCCTGCAAGAAGTATAATTCCATCCCATCCTTGACTGGCACGACGTGACTTTAACCCAAAGAGCTCCTTCACAGAACATTGTACACTCTGGGAAACTATACCACTCTACCGATCACCTGGACCCCTTCATCCATCTGAACAGCAGGATGCCATGCCCGCTGCAACATATCCACCAACACCAGTCTCTACCGCTTCCCAGACGTTGCGCATTCACACTGCATCATCGTGACACACCTAAGCTCCCTTCCAGCTCCTCCGACGATCGCTAAGACGTAGTTTTCAATCCACCCCCGGTCCGCGCTCTGCATCTTGTAACCATTTCCACCGCGTCCTAATTCATCTCCCTTCCAACGACCCATTCCTGGTACAGATCTGCATTGCTGCTTGACCTGCATATATTGGCACATATCCCCCTATTCGCAGCCCCGTCTCACAGAAACAGACCGTAGCACAAGGGCATTGCTACTCACGAGAACCGGCATGCGTTATCACATCAATTGCCTGACACCTAACTTCCCTCACAGCTGGACCAGTGCTGTATCTTCCCTTCCGTCTACCTGCACCACTAATCCAGCTCCTCTATGAACATATGATGCTGATCCGGCGGCTTCAATAGCGCTCGGGACGGAAACGTCGCTGAAGACGTGAGCGATGCGGATTGAGGAGTAATCCGGTCTTGCAGCGGGGCGGAAGAGCGTTGCGAGACGGTGGACCTGTTGAAGAAAGCTGCGCGACCGTACGAGATGTGGCTGGGTATAGGAAGTATCAGAAATATACTGCATGACCAAGGGAGAAAAAGAGCAGCGGATCTGCTATTCTCTGTCCGGCACAAGTCCCCGATCGCGATGCGCTCGAGTTGCGACGGTTTATGCATAATCTACATGTACCTTGCCAACTAGCCTCCCAGCCTTCCTACATCTCAACCTCGGTCGAAATTTTCTTCAACGGCATATGTTGGTTCAGCGCTACCGTTGCTATTCGAAATACTCTCAGGTAGTGATTTTTCCGTCCATTCGGAAGTGCACAATGCTAAGGATCTGTCCACGACCGGTCCGCATGTAAGCGTTGTCAGTGCCTTTGCCAGTTCATAGGTCCGGTTGTTGTATCGTCTCTGACTTGGCATAACAGGACGCTCCAGTCTAAGCAATACCCCTGCTATACGGATGCGGAGGGTCAGGTCCCGTCAAGGGAAACAAGGCCGCCCTTGGGTACGATCTACATGGTGACATTCAGTGCACCTGCCCTGAAGAGCGGTCTCTTGTACCAATTTCCCTCCTGACCTGTGGAGGAGCCGCCACTGACACCTGTGTGTAGAACGCTCATCGAATGCTTTCTACCAGCAGCGACGATGTATGTGAAACATAGGCACCAGAAGGGTATGCTGTCGAGAAGGAAGTGGGTTTACGCTTGTTCCGCTAATGACTTCCCCTTCCCGTCGTCCACATTTGGAGAGAAGCAATGATGCCACTGGAGGTATCAAACATCTAATCTATGGGGCAGGAAACGGAATCGGGCATAGATCCCACCCTTCGGCATTGCTGAGGAGAGACTCAGTTTCAGGCCCAACCTCCGTGCGCCATTATGCTCAAGTTGATCGCATTGTCATAGTCCTCTAGTTCCAGATGTCATCACCTGACATCGTGATCTCGGTTGCTGTGCAGAGCATGTACCATAACATGGGTTGCGGTCGGGCGCAATGCGATAGTCTCTATTGGCACGTCCAGGTTCAAACATTGCGTCGGCTTGTCTCCCTCTGACATCGATACAAAGGTATCTACGCCAGAAACCAGCTATGATTGCCCATGAAGTCCTAGAAGATGAACGAACGGAGAGCTTTTGAGAAGTGGCGGTGGTCGGCGAAAGCAATTTGATTGTGGTAAGACTATAGCCAAAGAAGAAAGCGATAGCGTGGGGCAATATATGTGCTAGATGCTTGATGCAACCTGATGATACGTCCACCGCGAATGATACGCATGATGATAAAGTGCATGATTAAAACCAATGATTTACATGCGCCTATCGCTCTGCAACATCGTGCTCGTCTGTCGCCTTCCTAATCGATCACTCATCTCGCCTCGATGAGCCAACCTGGTTCGCACCACGTTGTACTTGGGATCATCTCTGTTTGACTCTGCACTCGAACATAATTACCACTCTTGTACTGGCCCGTTACACAGGCCATTTCAGCTTTAGGTCATGGCGTAACGTGCAGTAGGCTTTACCTCGCAGTGTACTCTACCCGCGAACTGCATCCTTCGTGGCACGGCTGACCGGTACCATCGTACTGGGCAGAGCCTGTTCCGGCCTGAGCGCCAGTGTCCGGCATCGTCGCATCTGCAATCTAGCGGTTGGCAATGGTCCGTATCCGACTGCATTCAGGCTGCTGAGTATGGTGAGCCTCTCACCCTCGGTCAACCAGCTACGTTCCGTTTTATGTACCCCTTCACTCCATAATATATTGGGAGCAGGTACGCCTGACCGCAGACACGCGGTAGATGCGCCACTGGCGAGTGCAGGACGACTGCCTTGCACGCCATGTCCATCTCCCCGTTGGGATACTGGTAGAAACACACGTCTCAGCGACGTGTAGGATGATAAGCAGTTGATTGAATTCGAAGGTAAGGAACCACCAGCGATTGATCGCAACGCCGCTGGCGAAGAGCATGTCCGCCTTTACACAATCATCACCTTCCAGTTGTATGCCCTACATCCATCTTCTCGTTGACGCCTCGTCGTAGGCAGTGCTTCTCGAACAGAACAGATGTGCCACGCGACGGAAAATTTTCGCATGACCTTCCCCTGTATATTTGACAAACATCGAGTGGCTGGACCCAGGCCTTCAACTGCTACATTCAAAGCAGTACACGCAGCGCAGCATAAAAGCAGCCGAAGCGCCCAATATGACAGGAGGTCATGTAAGGTGGAGCGTTTGAGGTCCACTCAAAGCCAAGGTGGCGCAGAACCGAAAGATAAAGGCACCAGGCACCCATATACGACAGACTGTGCGATGATGCAGGGTGACGCTCCCCTTCGGATGCGTGCAGTGACATCAACCGAAACGTTTCTCGCGCCTTCCCTACGCATGACCCTCTGACACATCACGCAGATCGTCCGTGATTATAGTTCATCGCTCCCGACGCAGACATTCTGTTCAACGCTCCTTCTTCAGCACTGGACGGATCCTGTCCCTGATTGCTGTGTAAACCCCTGCTTTCCTGCAGCTTGACCTATACATCTACTTCATTGCGCACTCCCTTTACCGACGACAGATCTGCCGGCAGCGAAGGCTGATCACTCATACCGACGCCTCCAACTTCCCTCTCCAAACGCACAACTCCCCTCCAAAAAGACACGGTCGAAGCAGGCACAGCAGTCATCCAGGAGAGCACAGCTCGTCACGACCTCCCTCCTCCCACGTTCCCATTCACCGCCAGACTCCAAGTACCACCGCATGACACTCTTTTCGACCATGCATCAAAACTTGCCGAAATTTTGGCATGACCCTCCCCTCCAAAACGCGATCCCGCTGGCTTGACCCATGCCTTCAAATTCTCCTCCCCTGCCCCTCCGACACTGCTCTTCCTGACCCTCTAACTGACACACACGATCAAGCACAGACTAAGGACAGACTACTCACGCACACCAGACGTAGCACGTCAACCTCTCCGTCTTTTACCACTTTCCGCATTCTCTTTTACACGTCGCTGGCCGGCACGGATGAGGATTCTCTCCGGCATAGAGGTAAGAAGGTGTGGCGCCGTGGTCCAAGGTAGAGTGGCGAGGACGAAGGAAGATAAGGAGGCAGGGAAGGGAGAGAAAGGTGGAGCCGAGTTGTTTCCCGATTTGTATGAGCTGCGCCGGCGACGGAAGGCTGACCAGTTACGAGGAGCGCAAGAAGATGAGTCGAGATGATGAGCTGATCCTCTCCATGTATGATAGCGGCAGCTCAACAGTGTTTGAATCTGGAAGCAGAATGTGCTAATCTGATGTAAGGCAAGAGAGACAGACCATCCAGTTTGCTGGTCATGACTGCTGCTGGGCGTGAGCTTCTGGCTGAGGAATTCGCATCCGCGATCGGCGTGTGCTGGAGCTGTAAACTGACATTTCTCTCCCTCCATTCAAGTATTCATCCATGATGCACACCAGCAACCTAATTACATCGCTACATACTTCTCATTTCCCGTCTGCGTTACCAAGGATGCTCGAACCAACCGCCAAATAAAGGACACGGAGCAGGGAGATCTGCTGGGAGAAATGTAAGTAATGCAGATACAGCTCTCAAAAATTACCCTGTAGCTGACACTTTCGTTTGCTTAAAGACGCCCCCGCCACCGCCGCTTCCGCTTCGCCGCCATCATCGTCTTCAACAATCTGTCTCGCTTCGGAAACGTCGGTCTGCAGTGGTGTGGATGTGCGGCTGCGGGTCGAAAATCCTGACTATCAAGGTTTTTCGGTGAGCACAAGTTCGCTTCAGGTGTGGCTGGCGTGTTCTGATCATTAGCATTTGTTAGCAGTGTTGGCTGCTGTCTTGTGTTCTCGTCGTCCTCTCGCTTGCGTCATTGGAGGCCCGGTGATTACAACTCTGAACCGGGTCAGCACGACTCAGTATCGTCACGGCAGAGTATGTACCATTGCACTCGCTCTTCCCTTCGTCGGATCTGACTTCATCCCTGCTTCTGCTTGGTAGGGCAATGTGCTCCGCCATCTTGCCATAGAGGCGGACCAGCACACCCGTTAATAGCTTTTGCGGTTGGTGAGCTGTGTACCTTTCTCTTGGGAGGAATGTAAGTAATGCAGATACAGCTCTCAACCATTACCCTGTAGCTGACCCTTTCGTCTGCTAAAAGACGCTCCCGCCAACGCCGCCACCGCTTCGCCGCCATCATCGTCTGCAGCAAACTGCCTTGCCTTGGAACCGTCCGTTCTGTAGTGTGTTTGGATGTGTGGACGCGGGTCGGAAGCCGTAACTATTGGCAACTGCCCGTAAGCACAACTTCGTGGTTTGAAGCAACGGCTGGCTTGTTCTAACGTTGGAATTCTATTCAGCAGTGATTCCTGCTGTTGTGTCAGGTGTTCTACTTTGTGACGGTCAATACCCGGTTCTCACAGTCTTGAACCGGGTCAGCATGGACTGATGAGGGAATCGCGGGAGGGTATGTACTGGCGTGCTCGCTATCGTCTACACCGAGTCTGACTCCGTGCCTTCTTCTCCTATCAGGGCTGCTCCTTCCCGCCGTCTTGCCGTCAAGTTATAACTGCTCATCCGCTCGTGTCTTTTGCCGTTGGTAAGCTACAGGCTTTGTTCAATTGTGGCGCCATCATGAATCTGAACCTTCAATCCGCCATGCAGTTGTTTGCCAGTCCGACTTCGCCAGTCATCTCTCTGCACAGGTGTGTCAATCAAGGGTATCTCGTCTGCTTATCAGGTGCGCGCAGTCTGAATACCGTGTGAAGTAGGATAAGGTCTGACGGGTGTTTGTGTGTCAATCAATCAGGTGCTGGGTGAATTCTTCGCGAGCGCGGTTCGGGTCACGAATGCACAGTTTGGGAAGGTGAGATCCTTGTGGGCGCTACACGATAAGCTTTGCTGAACCTCTCTGGCCGCTTGCTTGGAAGTTCTCTAGGTACTACTGTCAATGTGTGGCCGGTTGATCAGATGCGTCAGGAGTGCGATCCTGATAACGCAAGTGAGACGCGGGAAACCGGAACCTTGTACAGCTCGTGCGGTCCGGTCGCTAGATGTAGGCATTACGATTTCCACAAGCTATCAGTGTACACAAAGCTGATCTTTCTACCAGACAGGTGCCAAAGGTTAATGCAGCACTTGTCGTGGTCGACACGCTTTTCGCAACCCGTAGCTGATCGCGCAGCACGCATTCAACCAAATAAAACCACCTCGGCGCCTATAACCTGCAACTTCGACCACACGCTACGCCAGCGGAGTACTCGCGAACCGTCTGGTTCTTTCAGGAAGTAGTAGACGGGGGACGATAGAAGGGTTGTCCAAGGTGCCGGCGCAAGGTTGTGATCGCGTCGGCAGGACCAGGTTGATTTGGATGACTGTTTTTCGCGAAGTTGTGCTTTACATCGGTGAATCGCCGCGTTGTCTGACGCCGTTGCATATACCTGTCTGCTCTGGATGCCAGCGCAGCTTACGCTTGTTGTAGCGAAGCAACGGCTTTGAAAGCAAAGCATTCAAGCGATGGCAGCAGTTTATTGTACGAGTAATTTGAATGACTATAGCATGATTCGCGATCCTGTCTTGTTTACATGGAGTTCTACAAGTCGCAAATGCGGGCGAGGCGCACCAAACCCTTCTTTCACACGTCCACGTTCTACAAGGTAGCGGCTCCTTGCGCGTCGCCATCCCCACCTTGCACTCCTGCTCGCTCACTTCGTAATCACGGCGACCGGAAAGAACGGATGTGACCAAGGCAACGCAGCCCAGATGCGCGACTGTTGTATGCGAGCAGCTTCTTATACGTTCAACACTGGTAGCACTGGATCTGAAGGACGGCAAAGCATGGCTAGGTCAGCATGTGCAAGCGGCAAATCACAACATACGCAATAGCGGCAACCAAAGCGATACTGACCTTTGACATGGCAAATATCTGGTCCATATGTCTGCTCTTCCGGCACAATCTCGGTCCCCTGCAATACTTCCTCGCCGGCAACATCCAAGCCTTTGAATCCAGTCAAAGCGGTCAGATTGAGTAAGCGACATGCAACATAGCAGAGTGTGTCCTTGGGTGGACGAACCTCGCTAGTCAGCGATTCTGCGCATCGCGCGCGCATCTTTAATCTGTATCCCTCCTCTTCTACCCGCTCTCATTGGTACCTTGGCACGATTTGTGCATAGTCGCTTATCCTTCATCGCGGAACGACACGGCTGGAAGGACAGACCGCTATGCTAAAGGATGGAGGGAAGCACGTCAGGAGGCGTCTTTGATTCGAGATGTAGCTTCAATCATATAGACTAGATACTGACGCTGTGAATCTTGGCAGCGACAACGAGCCGGACGCCTTCCCACGATATGACAAGAGGAGGTGCGCACGCTATTTAGCAATCAATCCGTAAGTGAATGGAAGATGGCAAACCAGGTGGAACGGCCACTGACATTGCTACTTTTACGTCCTAAAGGAGTCGGGGTTTTCATCGGTATGAGCGACCGACCGCCAACGCACGGCGTTGGGAGAAAAGAAACAGACATCCTCGTCGCCAAGGAGGGATGTATCTGCACATGACATAGCAGCAGTTCAGAACCAAACACGCCGGTGCTTGAACTTATAGCGTCGACCGATGGACTCACTTGTCCAGGACCGGCTATCCTTCCTACCCGTCTGAGCCTGCTTCGGACGGCTGATCTGGAGATGGGGTTTCTTGAATAAATTTGCCCCGCGGACGACTGTGCAGCACACTGATAGAATCTGAGGAGTTCAAACAGGTGAGTCAGGATGATGCAACGACGTTGCTGAAACATGCTCAATCTCACCCACCACTTGCAATCCGTCTACCGTCGTCTCCATCGTACTACTCGTGCCGCAACATCGGTCGCGATGAGTACACCATTTGACGAAGACGCAAACCTGGCAGCGTGGTAACGTTAGATTTGGCGTCCCCCGATTGCCTCATCATAGAATGGGCGGAAAGGCTTACCTCGCAATTGACGGAGCTTGACAACGCTACTCTCTGTGGTGACAAAGATAGTATGCGTCAGTTACGTCTAACCCTTTTATCCCGTCGCACAGGCCAATGCACATGCCGCCTCTACTCCAAGCCAATGAGTCTGCGAGTACCGTTTTAAGCTTACACCGGGGCCGACATCCGTCACTCCTTTCGACTTCTGAACGGTCCTGCCGTGTCATTTCTGCATCCTCGCCCGTCTCTTCATCCCGAATACCAGAACTTCCACATTCCCGCCACACAGCCGAGACCCTGAATACTAACCCTCGACACACGTATCCTTCCCAATTACGCCTTCGGCGACCTACGCAGCCGATGGCATATGTCGTCTGCTACTGCCGCGTCCACACGACAAAGATGTCATCTCCAACGCAAACAACACGACGTATTCAGGCCACAGAGAAAGAATACTCACTGCTAACTCATAAGCACCATGTTACCAAGTCCTGATCCTTTTGTTCTGCTTTTCCTTCCTTGAAGAGAGACCCCACATCCACGCCGGACGGCGGAAGACTCCGAAGTGGCAAGTTGTTACGTTCCACGCGTTTAGCCAAGTGACGCCGTATAGTCCGACGTAATACCAGGAATGTGTCGAAGTTGTTGATGAAGAATGGGTGCGGAGGAAGGATGAGAGAAGGCAGTGTGACTCGATGGTAGCAAGGCACGATTCAGACAGGAGAGGTGTATGATGGAGCAGAAGATAAACATGAGTAGGGTTTTCGCAGAGCGGTCTCGAGAAGTGCGCCCAAAATTTTGGCTGGGCAGATCGGCCCATCAGCTCGCCCAAACTCGGATAAGACTATTTGCCGATCTGCATTCATATCGTACATGCCACTGACCTTCTCAACAGCAATAGCACACTTGTAAGTCTCTAGGCCCCCGAAGCTCGCCATTGTTGCCATTAGATGCGATTCATCTGACCCTTCCTCGGTTGTGCCAACAGCACAAAGCCAATTAATCCGCCCAGGACGACCCAGCACCGAAAAGGGTGCGTTGCACCTCTGTACCGTTATGTAATGTCGTGCTGACCTTTATGTCGCATCTCTCTATAGACACCACCGCCCCACGGACGTGCTAAGATTCCTCTGTCGTCGACTCGTGGATTTTGTGATGAGGAAGGGTTTGGATGGTCGGACGTTAGGGAAAGAGCGGATCGGACGGTTCAACAGAGCGGATGCCGCAGGCTGTAAGTACGTCATATTGCCAGCCATATCGTCTACCTAATCAGCTTGCTCTGCCGTATAGTAGCCTCCGGTCCGTCTCGCATATACCGTCGTCTCTTCTGGTCTGATGTCAATGTCGGTGCGCGTCACATCAGTACGGCTCGGCTTTTTCGCGCATGTCTTGAATAAGGTGTGAGTGGTGTGGGTAAATGGGCTGGTCGGTCTGTGATTGATGCAAGGTCCGTAGATAGTGCAGCCCATGCTTTGGACTTCGGTAGAAATTGACGGGTGGTCGTAACATGGTAACAGAACGCATCCGTCCTCGCCCACCTCTTGCACCACACCTGTCTCGCCCACGTCGTATCAAGTAGCGATACACCATCACGCCGGCACAGATAACGTCTGCCGAGAACGTGTTGCAATCTTCGCTGTGCTTAAACCGTGAAACGTAGGTTTGCACCCAGGTCTCGCGTATCAATCGTCTTCTTGTCATACGCTTATGCAAGTGCGTTCCCATTCCAGTGCATATGTTACCTGGTCGACGCACCGTCATGATTTACGCTTTTTTGATGACTGTGACGGATTGGAGTGGTGGTTTGGTGAGGAACAAGTCATGCCGCTCGGTCGCAGCGGACCTCGGTTCGAAGTGAGGGTATGTCGCTTCTGTACCACCGTAAGCAAGCTTCACACCGATCATCCTGCATTGCATAAACCAGAGTGTACATCGAGCATTACAACCACAAGGGGAACGTCGCCGTATGCTGGATCGGGTGGTACCGAGGTTGTTGCGATGCATCTTTCTTGTTTAGCTGGGGATTGGAGCAGGAGGAGTAGGAGGAGTCTTCTGCATTAGGACTAGAGCTTAGTCATGCAGGAGGCGGTAGTAACGGGGCAGGGCGGGATCTAGTTGGGAAGGGATGGAGCGTGCATCGGGCAAGAGGGTGTAGGGACCTTCGCAGGAGGCAAGACCGGGATTGACTGCAATAACAGCAGATACCGCGCCTGCTAGTACGTCTAAGCCGTTTGCGTTTGTTCACGTATGTACACCGTTTGACCTGCTTCCCTTCAGATCCCTCCAAATGTATCGCAATGTCGTCAAATCGCAACGTGTAGAAGAGGAGTAGGATGGTCTAGAGGGAACGTGCCTCTTTCTCTACAACCACCCGGTTGGGAAGCTTTTCATGGCACATAGGGCACTGCGCAACCGAATCTCGAGCTTCAAAGCAGGTTTAACATAGAATAAACGACGGGAAGTCTGCAGAACCTTGTAAAGCCACACGGAATAATGCCTTAACATATACCCCCGGCGTTTTATTACATCAAATACTGATGGGGAAATTTGCGGACATCGCGTAGAGCCCAACGCGCTAAGCAGACACTCTGTTTGTGTGAGTGGTTTTGTTGCAAAACATGAGCTGCAGCAGCACACTTCGGCCATAGACGATCGCGCCCGAGGCAGATACTGCTTGATTAGGGCATTTGCATCAAGCTTGTCAAGAGTGGGTTTCTGGACTGCTTGCTCATACTACACCATCGCAAAAGGGACCATCGGCAACTCCTACCAACCCGCTCGACACTCCCTTGCGGGCCACTATCGCATCTTAAACACGATCAGCACACCATGCCTGTCGTCAGGGTCAAACCGGCAGGGAAGGCTACGAGGGGAAAGAAAGGGGTTGATAAGGAAGGAGAGAAGACGGCGACTGGGAAAGGGCAAGGGAAAGGGAAAAAGAAGGTCAAGGACAAAGACATACACGAGACTCCGGAATGCAAGGAATACATGGCAGCGGACCGTGCGGTCACCCCCATACCAGCCGACAAAAAGGATAAATCGCCGCGCTCCATTCCGAAAACGCACCTCTCGCATCTAGTACGACCCAACGTTTTCGCCTACCACCACATCAACTTCTGCGTGTTGCTGCTGGCTCTTTCTCTGCCGCACGACCCCATCTCAAACTTGTGGTACACGGGATTCAACCATATGACGTTCATGTGGGCGGAATTGCTATTCATTGATCTGACCTGGGCACAGGAAGACGAGCAGAATGCAGAGCATCCGGATCGGAAGAGGGTAAGTACCAGGCCGTCACTTCGACATTTTCCGCGCTCATTTTCACCTTGCAGAATACGATGTTGGGACGGGTACGATGGGATGGATTGGTGGCAGTCATCGCGTCAGAGGAACAGCTATCAAACAACGACGACGCGCACGAATTGGTCTTCACGATGGCGGAACGGACACTATTATCGCTTTACCCTCAAGACGGCTACCAGAATCAGTCATGGTGGTCGACCCGCCAAAAGGACAATTCAACAAATGGGATCGAAGGCGGGGAAGAGAATGCTGGTTTGCAAGGGGAAGGTTTACAAGTCGGGGAAACACAACTTGGTCGGGGCGGAGAAGTCGAGGATGTGGATTGGGAAGAGATGCAGATGGAGGAGGAGGGTGTGAAGGGCGCGAGGGGGGACCAGGCTAGGGAGGTATCAGCGGAAGGAAAGATTGGTGATATCGCTGCGGAAGACGATGAAGGAGGAGAACAACAACGTGGAACGGAACGGAAACCAACGCCTCTTCGCCGAGTGGATAAAGGGGATGAAGATAAGTCAGAGGCGGATGAAGGGGAAGAGGAGGAAACGTCGCTCGGATGGCCGTCTCGCACGTTCAAGGTGGGTGCGGCACCACCGCACAAAACAGATACATTTGCTGATCCCCTTCAATTCTAGTCGATTCAATGGCTTGTCGTGCAGGCGAATGCGTTCTGGGAATCATTCCCACACCGATGGAAGAATTACTACACGGATGGCAAAACAAAGGACGTGTTAACGCCGGGACAGATGATGCGCATGTTTGAGCGTACAAATTTCGGCGACAATGGATTAAACTATCTCGGTCATGTGGATAAATCGCTCCAACATGTACTCGCGGTTTTTATCGAGGTTTTTGAGGAGGGTCCGCTAGACACGAAGACTGGATGGTGGTCCGATCGTGGAAAAGTATGTGTTCGTATCCCACCCGTCATGATCAATGCTAACAGCGCAAATTGACAGCTATTGGAATGGGAATTGAAACCAGAGACTCGGTTTACGATGGCCCGCATGTTGTTCGGAATGGGGTGTATGCAGCATCATCCCGAGAATATGGACGTGATCATGTCTTCTTTGAAGGAACCATACGAAACACTCCTTAAGGCGCAAGAAAGCCGATTCGCTGCGCGTATACATCGTCAGGTGAAGCGCTTGCAGGAAAACGTAGTTCCATATCGTGAGGCTTACCTAGCCCTGACGATATTGGCACGCCTGGCAAGTGATCCGGCAATTGGTCTCGCGGCGTACACATCAGAAATGCGGTTGAAGGAGGCCGTCAAGAGCTTCATCGACACCGGCATAATGCACTCGTCGCGGATGGAGACCTCCTACCGGTGGTCTCGAGAGTGGTATAACAAGGATACGAACGTGCCAGAGCACGAAAAAGACATGAAGTCTCAGTCTTCGGAATGGAACTTGTATTTTCTCGGGGACAAGGCATGCCCTCAGCCCTTCGACATCGTTCTCAAGCAACGACGCGCAAAGATCAGCAGGGCGTTGTTGAAATTGATTCTTCCCCTCACGATGAGGGAAATGGTCCTTGTTCTAAAGCGGTTAGATGCAGCGAATGTCTCGTTGGATTTGCAGATGCTCGCTTTTCACGAGACTTTCTTCGTAAACGCCACGAAACATGTTGGTCGCTGGATCACTAGGCATCCGTCAGTAAAGAAAGGAGAGCTCGGTCTCTCGCTCGCTTGGGACTTCTTCAGGTACTCAGCTTCTCACTTTTCTGTCGTGTCGAGTGGTGAGTCGATGTGACTTTGTGTACGGATAAGGCTTTGACTCGTGGTGATATTGCTTAGCTGTCGGATCACTCATAACATGGCAAAGCTCTAGCCTTTTGGAACCTTACGCCACCGAAGCAACCCGATCTGAAATCCGTGCCGTTGCCGCTACCGCCGTGCAAGACCACGCAGCAGAGGTACTCGCACCATTGCGCCTCTACGATTCTGGCACCCGGACCTTGGGTCTATCAACCTCTCAGATCTCAAACAAGCTTATTGCAACGATGATGGGGCTGGACTTGTCCCAGACCTTGTGGCCTTCCTTACA